>CM035125.1:72775936-73297735 GCA_020205555.1 Panax stipuleanatus
AGCAGATGAGGTTGCAGACATCATCTTGACATTTTTAACTGGATTCCTCTTCAGTTTTGAAACAGCTGTTGGGTCATCTTTCTGTTGGGAATAATGGAGACGCCTTCCTTATCTTCAATCTTGTTTATGAGGACCTAGAATTTTAAACAATTAAAATTTTACAAATAAATTTTTTTTTTGGTATTAATTATAAATATTGTGCTGAGTATCTGTGATACGAGTTTAGTAAGATGGTCAAACGGGGTATTGACTGAGAAATATGAGTAGAGATATAGTAAACAGATATTGATAAACCTTAATTCAGTTGATGAAAACCCTAACCCTAATTTGTAAACCTTAATGGTGATTAGCAAATCCTAATATTATTTATCAAACCCTAACGGTTAAATTTTAAGGAAAACATAGGAAATGACTGAACTATCCTTAAAAATTGTGTGGGAAATTATTAGAATACCCTTTTGGAGGAGAAATGACTGAACTACCCTTAAAATTATGAGGGAAATTATTAGAATACCCTTTTGGAGGCAAAATAACCAAATTACCCTTAAAATTATATGTGAAATGACCAAAATACCCTCCAATCCAGGTGAACTTAAATCAACCAATCAGAGAAGAGTTGATGCAAACATGACATCAGCATTAAAGAAACACAAAGATGATGTCATCATGATGTTACAGGGTGGATATTTTGGAAATGACTATTTTGTCCTAATATAAAATTATTAATGACTTTTATGTCTAAGGAAGGAAATTGCTAGGAAGTTTCCTAATAATATAGAAATGGCAATTTTTCCGCAAGAGAGATTTGATATTGACCATGGCATCCTTGAAGGAAATTTCTAGGAAATTTCCTAAACGTAGTTAAATGATAATTTTGTCCCTAAAGAAATTTAATTATGACCAATATGTCCTGTGTGAAAATTTTTAAGAAATTTCCTTGAGATGACTTAAAGACCATTTTACCCTTTTTTAGTGATGGTTAAAGACTATTTTACCCTTGGTCTTCATTTAACATACTAGCTAAACAAAACAAAAGAAAGGAAAAAGAAAGAAAAAGAGAACTAATTCTCTCTTATGTTTCTCACCCCCACCCGAGAATAGAAGAGGAAGAATTGAGGGAGGGCTGCCATGGGAGAAGAGAGGGAGAGAAGAAAGGAAGGATAAATCAAAAGGAGGCACTCTAAAGTATAAAAATCTCCTAAACTCAAAACCTTAGCTAGTGTAATTTGTTTTGTTATGGTTGTTTTAAATCAAATGTTGAGCTTAAGATCTTAAACCATATTTGGGTAGATGTACATGTTTTATGATGTTTCATGTTTAGATAGTACCATTTTAAGAGTTGAAAAGCTTGGAAATCAAAAGAAAACCAAAACAGTTTTCTTGCTCAAAAACCTTGAAAATCAGTTCACTTTGAGGATTTACCATTTAAAATCTATATATTATTTTTGTGATCCGTCAAAGAGATGAGTTATATACATGAGGTATCTGTTGAACCCAAGTGGTAGAACTCAAAAATGTTAAAGGAATCAACCGTGGTGTCATTTTTTGTAAAACACTCCCTGCCGACAAAAATCTGGAAAAATTAAATGAGTTTTCTGGCCATTTTTGGTGAAGGTTATTTCGGACAGTTTTCTTGGTCTAAACATTCCGGCCTTTTGTGGTATAATACTATATCAATTAAGTAGGTCTTGTCCAAAGATGGGGATTTTTCGATGTATAGAAAGGGAGATATAGATTTTACAAGAAAACGTGATTTTAAAAGAAAACTATAATAACTTGATGAGTTCAACTCAGAAAAATATGAACATTTTACATTAGACTCTGTTTAATAATATGTAGCTATCGTATAAATTTCAGAATTTTAGGACAGAAGTATAATTTATGATAAATGTTTCTATTTTGGACTATTTTAACCTATTTAAAAATACTAAACGAATTTAGAAAATTACAAGAAAATTATTTTGTGACTAAAATCTCATATACTGATATTCCCCATAATATAAAAAATTAATAAGTTGTTTTGATATTTTTCATGCCTATGAATGAGTTAAGAATAAATGAGAAAATTAAGTTATATTATAAAACTTGAAAATGTGATTTTAATAATTAAATAATTATTATATGATATAATAAGACTTTATGGGAGTATTTTGACTAATTTTAATAAAAAGTATATGAATGGAATATTATGTGTGTTAAATAAATTAAATAATAAGAGATCAACAAGTAAATTAAATTATTTATAAATGAATAAAATATTATTAATAATATTACTAAGTGATTAAAATATTATTAAAGGATTAATAATATTTATAAATGATTAAAATATTATTAAAGGATTAATAATATTTATAAATAATTAAAATATTATTAAAGGATTATTAATAGTTATAAATGATTAAGATATTATTAAATAATTAATAATATTATTAAGTAATTGAAATATTATTAAAGAATTAATAATATTTATAAATGATTAAGATGTTATTAAATGATTAAATAATTAAAATATTATCAAAGAATGATAATATTACTAATAAGTTAAGGAATTATCTAATGTTTGATTATGTGACTAAATGTTAGATAACTTATTTGAAGATTAGTTGATATTACGATATGTTATGCTGATTGAAAGATCAATCTTATTAATGATAGGTCTTCTCTAAGAGATTAAATTAGATTGCTTAGCGGTAATCGTTGGAGTATGCAAGTTTTTCTGCACTATGTGCAAACTTTCTATTTTTATGCAAGTTTTTCTAACTTCATTTAAATTCTATATTAAATGCAAGTCATATATATTGATATACGTACTTGTTATAAACATTATTCGTGATATCTGTGAGTTGAAGAGGGTTATGACTTATTGTTCAAGCATAACTAAACCATATGAGCTGTTATTTGCGTAAATTTGTTTGATTTGATATCAAAGCATAAACTGTGGAAAAACCAATATTGTTTGGTGTATATATATATATATATATATATATTGATACTTGTCCCAGAATTATATTGGCAGTCATAGTACTGACCTTGGTTTACAGTTATGGGCAGTTATAACACTGACCCTGGGTTTTCAATTACAGGCAGTTAAAAAATTACTGACCTTGTTAAATTGGTAGGATGATATGCATACTCCTAGGATATGATTAGGCTGATCACCTATGAGATATCCGAACATAACTCCTATAAGTCTTTATAACTCTTAGGAATGCGGTGCGGTTGACCGAATCAACTCGGGTGGCTAAGTCTTTATGACTGATAGTAGCTTGTAATGGTAAACGAACAGAACTCCTATAAGTCTTTGTGACTGTTAGGAGTGTGGTGTGGTTAACCGAATTAACCCGTGTTGCTAAGTCTATATGACTGACAGAAACTCATAATATGAGATATCCAGTAGCTCCTATAAGTCTTTGTGACTGTTAGGAGTGTGGTGTGGTTAACCGAATTAACCCGTGTTGCTAAGTCTATATGACTGACAGAAACTCGTAATATGTGGGTTTCATTATATATCTTGAAAATCTCTGAACTATATATGTTCATTCAATTCAGATTCAGTGTGAGTATAATATACAACTTGATTAAAACTTGTTGAGCTTTCTGTAGCTCATCCTTGCAATTATTCTTTTCCTTTGCAGCTTTAGCTGAAATGTCAAAGGTTCTGGAGATCAATAATATGGATGGAAGAACTCAGTCAATGTAAATTTGTCTATATCCTCGGGAACTATAATCTGATGTAATAGTAAGTTGGGATTTATTTGTAAGCCAATTTAAGAATATATAATATTGTATTATCATCTTTAACAATTGCGTAGTTTTTACCATTCTAGAACATAGGAAGAAATATAGTATCTATATGAACTATACATCTGAATTGGGAGTATTGAAAGATATTGTGGTTCTCTGATGCACTGAGGTCGGTCGCACCCCTCAGATTCCAAGAACGACCCTAACATTAATACTATGAATGTCAGATAGATGGGAATTATTGATATGAAAGAAATATCCGTGAGATTATAAACCTATTCATCCAAGTGAGGGTATCCCAACACAGTAAATGTTCTGACGAGAACTACTGTTCGTTGTGGAGTATTGTGAATCTTGGATTGATAGGAATTATTATCTTATAGAATATTTACGTGAGCAACAAATCTGCTACAGGGATTGTAGAGAATTTGGGGGTGTCACAATTTGGTATCAAAGCTGTAGGTTATAAACCTTAGGTAGGGTTACCTTAGGCTATAACCTTGGAGGAATAGGAGTGGCAGAAAAGTTAGTAAAAACATAAACTCAAAAAGAGTTTAGAGGATATGAATTGAGGAAATTCATCGTAAAATAAGATAAAAACTAACTTAAAGAAAACTATTGTTTGCTATGTGTATATAATGTATATTACGTGCTAGTCTAGTAATATAGTTGATCGATACTTTAGAATTTAAGGATGTTCACATAAGAGAGTGAGGAACTGGTCGTTCCGTTTGAACCGGTATCTGAACCAGAATCAGTTGGGTTAAAAGGGAATGATCCGTAGGGAGGGATACCAGAAGTGTCAATTGAAGTAGCTTATTGAATAGTATTGAAGCTATAGATAATAAAACTATGATAAATTTAGAAAGTGTTCATAAAGAGTACCAGAGTTGGAACTAAGTGAAGAGGGAGACTTATAATCCATTTAGAATTCTATTAAGTAGAAGAGTAGGATATGTTTAGGGAACAGGTTGAGAAAATGAGATTTAAGTGGCAATGTAAAACTCAGAGTAATGAGGGGAAATGAAGTATGGAATAACAGTAACCTAAGAGGCTCATGAAGTAAACAAAAGAAGATAGAAGAACTGTGGAAGGATGCATGCAGATGTATGTAGGAAAGGCAGAAGGTATTGCTATAATGAAAAGACAGGGTAAAGAAGTAGAACGATACAAGACGAAGATTGAGTTTTAGTAATTTAGTAAGGGTAAGGAAAATAGGATAATACTTTATGAATGAATTTATATATATATATATATATATATATGAATATATCTCTGTGCGTAATGTGTAAATTCCAAACTTTGGTATAAGTTAAGGAAAATATGATAGTAAATTCTAACTTCGTGACTGGAATAAAGGGATGTGTAATATATATAGCAGTAGCTATAAGGTGAATTGTAACTTATGAATTTATAAGTTTTCCAATGTGTTTTTGGACAAGCTAGTGATAATATATAAAACACTAGTCAAGTACGTGACGTACAAATTCTGTTCGTTTAACCGAATTACTTGTTGTACTTGTATTTATACTTAGTTATATGGTAACACATGGAAGATCACAATCAGAGATCGACGTGGAACAATTAGAGTCAAACTCAACTAAACAGTTGGTAAATTTTTGGTTAGGAGCTTTACAGGAGAGGCCCGAGAATACAACATAAGTTGAACCCAATACTCTAAATATTACCTTAAAACTTTAAGTTAGCTGGACCACCAGAGGTAAAGAATACCGATGAACCAAAGAATTAAGCGTTAAGGGAATGTCAAACGAAGAGAAATAACAAAAGGAAGTGGAATGCCATTTTTCCTAACAAAACTAGTCAGATGAATGAAGGTTGTCTTATTTGTGGGAAAAGGCACGGTTGGGTATGTATTTTAGTGGGACTAAGTATTTTACTTGTGGGAGAGATAGACATTACACAAACTGGTGTCCACAAAAGTGAAATAGTAATAAGAATGGAATCACATGTGTCAGCTATGGGGTGAAGGGACATATTGCTAAGTTCTGTCCAAAGCCCTGAGATCCAAACAAAGGGAAAAATCAAAACTTCAAAGTAGTAGCCGGAGAGGTTGGTCAGAGTCGTTCAAAAGAGTTAGAACCTTTAACATGATAATGAGGGATGCTGTTGCACAAGACGTAGTAACAGGTATTATCCCAAATCGATATTTAAAATATTCATGAAATATTTGACTCTAGTACGCAGTATTCATTCACATCTAGTAGTTTTTCTAAAAAATAGAAAATGTTAGGTGAAAACATGAATATAAAATTTTTTCATAAAGAACAAGTTTTGTTAAAATCATATAAATTTTTTTAGATGATATAAAGTTTCAGTTAAGAGAGTTTAATGAAATTTAGGGATAAATTGGTTAATCATAAGTTAAAGATTGACTGGAAAAAAAATTATAGGGTATAACAGTTATCTAAACGGAAAAAAAATCCTAGAAAAGCTAGAAAAGTCTTTTGTCGAGGTGAAGGGATAGAAAAGATTTTTACTAAAAACTATATTACTATTCCATTAATAATCAATATCGTTATAGACATTTTTAAAAGTTAAAAGAATCAAGAAAAATTAGAAGTAATAATAAAACAACGAGGTACTGATAAAAGATTTTAATAAATTGGGATTTAGATAAGAGTTTCAACTAACTCTATCTAGGGATAATAGTCCAACTTTAACAGAATCAAAGAAATACAGGAGGTGGTTAAAGATTTTTTCAAAGTATAAGACAAGATAATTTATAAAATAAATATTGAATTCAGAATGGATAGAAATAGGACACTAAAATACAAAGAAAGTATTACATGTCACATAATTAACATTAATAGGAAAATTTTCAAATTGTGGAAATAGTGTTAGACCCAAGGGTTGCGACGATTTTTAGTGCAATAAGGGGCCTAGGTATTGTTGCAGAAACTGTGAAACCAGTTCTCAAGGAACTTTTGAAACTATATAACAGAAACTAGGTGCTTATTGAAATAGATAACTATCACCATTATCATGAGGTGGGTAGTTTTATTTCTATAAGGTTAGATTCAAGGATATACGGTTTATTTCAAACTCTAATAAATGAGTTATTAATTACATTTAGGGACTTAGTGAAGGGCAAGTACAATATACCACCCATAAGCAGATGAACAAAGTAAGATAACCATTAAGACCTTAAATAATAGATTAAGGACTTGTGATTCAGACTTCAAAGAAAATGGAAGTTTTTTTTAGAAGTTATATACCATAGTTATCATGCTAGCAAAAGAATGATGCTTTGGACAGTATACAATATATAACACATCGGTATTAGGATTTTATGTGGAAGATTTCAAACAGTTAAGACTCAATAGAAAACAATGAGAGGTTAAGGGGATTCTTAGAAGTGTTACCTTGGAAGGGTAAATATATTTTAATAAGAAAACGAAAGTAGGTACGTAAATTGTTGAACCATGTTAGTTAACAAAGAGGAAGTGGAGTGAGAATACCCAATATAATAACAAGTCCGAAGAAGACACAAGGTTGTTTTTCATGTGAATCAACAGTTCATCGGGTTCGGAATTATCCCAAGAAGAATGGGGATAAGGGAAGTATCAACAAGGGACCCAGTAGCGGAACCCTGAAGATTAGAGGACCTGCTAAGCCGGGAAGACCAACGGCACGTACGTTTGATATGACGGTGCAAGACGCACTAGCTGCACAGAAGATGGTGGCAGACAAATATTTCGTTCAGTAATTTAATTACGTGAGTGATATTGGATAGATATCGCTATGAGTTATTCTTTTTATGAATCCAAGTCATAGGTTAATACATGAGACACAAATTAATATTGTGTTGATAAGAATGAAGTGATGATACAACTTTAAAAGAGTTTAGAGAGTAAAAAAGTGGTGATTCCGAGGACGGAATCCTTATAAGGAGGGGAGAATGTGAGGACCCAGAATTTTAAACAATTAAAATTTTACAAATAATTTTTTTTTTTTGGTATTAATTATCAATATTGTGCTAAGTATCTGTGATACGAGTTTAGTAAGATGGTCAAACTGGGTATTGACTGAGAAATATAAGTAGAGAAATAGTTAACAGATATTGATAAACCTTAATTCAGTTGATGAAAACCCTAACCCTAATTTGTAAACTTTAATGGTGATTAGCAAACCCTAATATTATTTATCAAACCCTAAGGGTTAAATTTTAAGGAAAACATAGGAAATGACCGAACTATCCTTAAAAATTGTGTGAGAAATTATTAAAATACCTTTTTGGAGGAGAAATGACTAAACTACCCTTAAAATTGTGAGGAAAATAATTAGAATATCCTTTTGGAGGCAAAATGACCAAATTACCCTTAAAATTATATATAAAATGACCAAAATACCCTCCAATCCAGGTGAACTTAAATCAACCAATCAGAGAAGAGTTGATGCAAGCATGATGTAAGCATGACATCAGCATTAAAGAAACACAAAGATGATGTCATCATGATGTCACCTGGTGGATATTTTGGAAATGACTATTTTGTCATAACAGAAAATTATTAATGACTTTTATGTCCTAGGAAGGAAATTGCTAAGAAGTTTCCTAATAATATGGAAATGATAATTTTGCCCCAAGAGAGATTTGATATTGACCATGATATCCTTGAAGGAAATTTCTAGGAAATTTCCTAAATTTAGTTAAATGACAATTTTGTCCCTAAAGAAATTTGATTATGACCAATATGTCCTGTGAGGAAATTTTTAGGAAATTTCCTTGAGATGACTTAAAGACCATTTTACCCTTTCCTAGTGATGGTTAAAGACTATTTTACCCTTGGTCTTCATTTAACATACTAGCTAAACAAAACAAAAGAAAGGAAAAAGGAAGAAAGAAAAAGAGAAATAATTCTCTCTTATCTTTCTCACCCCCACCAGAGAATAGAAGAGGAAGAAGAGAGGGAGGGCTGCCATGGGAGAAGAGAGGGAGAGAAGAAAGGAAGGATAAATCAAAAGGAGGCACTCTAAAGGTATAAAAATCTCCTAAACTCAAAACCTTAGCTAGTGTAATTTGTTTTGTTATGGTTGTTTTAGATCAAATGTTGAGCTTAATATCTTAAACCATATTTGGGTAGATGTACATGTTTTATGATGTTTCATGTTTATATAGTACCATTTTAAGAGTTGAAAAGCTTGGAAAAAAAAAACAAAACAGTTTTCTTGCTCAAAAACTTTGAAAATCAGTTCACTTTGAGGCTTTACCATTTAATATCTATATATTATTTTTGTGATCCGTCAAAGAGGTGAGTTATATACATGAGTTATCTATTGAACCCAAGTGGTAGAACTCAAAAATGTTAAACGAATCAACCGTGGTGTCATTTTTTCTAAAACATTCCCTGTCGACAAAAATCTGGAAAAATTAAATGAGTTTTCTGGCCATTTTTCGTGAAGGCTGTTTCGAATAGTTTTCTTTGTCTAAAAATTCCGGCCTTTCGTGGTATGATACTATATCAAGTTAACTCGGTCTTGTCCAAAGATGGGGATTTTTCGATGTATAGAAAGGGAGATATGGATTTTACAAGAAAATATAATTTTAAAAGAAAACTATAATAACTTGATGAGTTCAACTCAGAAAAATATGAAAATTTTACATTAGGCTCTGTTTAATAATATGTAGCTATCGTATAAATTTTAGAACTTTTGGACAGAAGGGTAATTTATGATAAATGTTTCTATTTTGGACTATTTTAACCTATTTAAAAATACCAAAGAAATTTAGAAAATTACAAGAAACTTATTTTGTGACTAAAATCTCATATCCTGATATTCCCCATAATATAAAAAAATAATAAGTTGTTTTGATATTTTTCATGCCTATGAATGAGTTAAGAATAAATGAAAAAATTAAGTTATATTGAGTTATAAAACTTGAAAAATATGATTTTAATAATTAAATAATCATTATATGATATAATAAGACTTTATGGGGGTATTTTGATTAATTTTAATAAAAAGTATAAGAATGGCATATTATGTGTGTTAAATAAATTAAATAATAAGAGATCAACAATTAAATTAAATTATTTATAAATGAATAAAATATTATTAATAATATTACTAAGTGATTAAAATATTATTAAAGGATTAATAATATTTATAAATTATTAAAATATTATTAAGAGATTAATAATATTTATAAATGATTAAAATATTATTAAAGTATTAATAATATTTATAAATAATTAAAATATTATTAAAGGATTAATAATAGTTATAAATGATTATGTTATTATTAAATGATTAATAATATTATTAAGTAATTAAAATATTATTAAAGGATTAATAATATTTATAAATGATTAAGATGTTATTAAATGATTAAATAATTAAAATATTATCAAAGAATGATAATATTACTAATAAGTTAAGGAATTATCTAATGTTTGATTATGTGACTAAATGTTAGATAACTTATTTGAAGATTAGTTGATATTACGATATGTTATGCTGATTGAAAGATCAATCTTATTAATGATAGGTCTTCTCTAAGAGATTAAATTAGATTGCTTAGCGGTAATCATTGGAGCATGCAAGTTTTTCTGCACTATGTGCAAACTTTCTATTTTTATGCAAGTTTTTCTAACTTCATTTAAATTCTATATTAAATGCAAGTCATATATATTGATATACGAACTTGTTATAAATATTATTCGTGATATCTGTGATTTGAAGAGGGTTATGACTTATTCTTCAAGCATAACTAAACCATATGAGCTGGTATTTGCGTAAAATGTGTTTGATTTGATATCAAAGCATAAACTTGTTGGGTTTGTACGAAATCTTGACGCAATCAAATTGCAAAAATTAGCGGAAGCATGGTATATCAGAGTTTAAAAAATTTCTACAAAACCATTACCCGGATCATCCTTTATGCAAATTATTAATTTAAAACGATAAATAAGAAGTTATGGAATCATACCCTTGTAGAACGAAGCTTCCACAGGTACTAGTTCAACTCCTTGTTCTTCGTGATCTCCTTGAATTTCCGGGTTAGATTCCTTCCTTTGATCAACGTGAGCCACCCAATTGTTTGGCCTCTAGAGGTGATCCACCAAGGAAGATGAATTATCAAGAAGGAGGGTGATTGGCTTAGTTTTCTATCCACTATAGAAAAGGAGTACTCTCCAACAATTAAAATTGCATTAACTGATATCTATTATAAGACTCCTCTTATATAGATATTGGTCAACCCTTCTAATCCTATTAGACATGGGATTTCTTTTAATTAATTAAACTCCTTTAATTAATTTAGGCTTCCCACCACATGGGGAATAATTAATTAAATTCATTTAATTAATTTGTCTCCTAATCTTATTAGGAATAAATGAGAGTACTACTATTAAATTAATTACTAAACTCCTTTAGAAATAATAATAATTATAATAATATTAATAAGACTCCTCTTATTAATTTATATTTAATATTTCCAAAATATTAAATAATAAACATTAAGCTATTTAATTTATTCAATCACTATAGATTAAATTAATTACACTTAATGCATTATTACGATTATGCCATTACCTTCTTAAATAATTATTCTTCTTTTTATGGTGTGACCCTTTAGGTTCTCTATATTAAACCGGTTGTGAATAAATCAATTAGAACAATTCTAATCTTATTTAAATAAATAAATTAAACTAATAATCTATTTAAATAAATAATATTTATTCTACAATAAGGATAAGCCTCCATAGCGATCAACGACTTTCTAGATAATATAGATTTCAACATTAATCATAAAAGAACCTGTGAGTAAATAGTTACCATACAATTCAATCCTTCCACCATACAATGCCCCAATTAAATATAAGACATGGATTTACTGTCAAGTCTTATTTTATTTAATTATATGTATTCCGATTAGAAAATGCACAACTCCAAATAATGAAAATTAGAAACTCCTTTCTTATTTCATTTCACCTTGGCCAAGGATTCCTGGGTTGTCATTTAACGAATCACATAGGACATATCTCCTCTTTTACTAGAGGTGGTAAATTCTTTATTGATCATTCATTATCTCCATATGTAACTCATTATACCCAAGCATACCCTATATATGCCTTAAAAGGCCTTAAGGAATAAGTTAAAGTATAATTTGTTACATACAAGATACTATGATGATCTCAAGTCCAAGGATCACTTGTACTACTATCACATTAAGAATTCCTATTGTGAGGCGAGTAAATCTCCATTAGGTATTCCATAAAGAATCACGTTCAGTGAACTTATTCTCCAATAAGCACCTACATACTTGTTTTAGTGTCTCCACACAAATGATCATGAGATCAATCATCCTCATCCAATGAGCAAGCAACATATGTACCAATCTATCCGGATTTACTAATCCCCTGTTTAGTAATCCCACGATTGGAAACTATTTTAGTTTTAAAACTTTCTAAGAATTTAGATCTCATTAGCATGATCATCATCATGATTCTAAAAGCATTGCTTAAAACTATGGGTTATTTACATATTATAAAAACAGCAACATGTAGATAATTAAATGCCTTTAATAAATGAATATTTTATTAATAAATAAATAAGATTGTTTACAAAGTACGTGCTTTATCATCATACATGATTGGTTTGTATGCACACTACTATCAATCTCCCGCTTACACTAAAGCCAATCGCCATGGTATCTCATACCCATCTTCTCTAAGTGACGATCAAACTGCTGTTGTGTTAAAGCTTTAGTAAATGGATCTGCAATGATATCTTGAGAGTCTACACGCTCCAAGGTGACGTCTCCTCTTTCATTGATCTCCCTGATCAAATGAAATCGCCGCAACACATGTTTAGATTTCTGATGAGACCTCGGTTCCTCAGCCTGTGCAACTGCTCCTGTGTTGTCACAGTAAACGGGAACTGCTCCTCCAATGCTAGGAACCACACCAAGTTCAGTTATGAAGTTCTTCATCCAAACAGCTTCCTTTGCAGCTTCACTTGCAGCTATATACTCTGCCTCTGTCACTGAATCAGCAACTGTTTGCTGCTTGGAACTCTTCCAACTCACTGCGCCTCCGTTCAAGGTAAAAACATACCCCGAAACAGATTTACTGTCATCTTGGTCCGTTTGAAAACTTGAGTCTGTGAAGCCCTCGAGTTTTAATTCAGACCCACCGTAGACAAGAAAAATATCCTTAGTCCTTCTTAAGTATTTTAGGATATTCTTCACTGCCTTCCAGTGCTCTTCTCCTGGATTCGACTGGTATCTGCTCGTTACACTAAGTGCATGAGCAACATCCGGTCTAGTACATATCATACCATACATGATAGATCCTATTGCAGAAGCATAAGGGATCTTACTCATACGGTCTCTCTCCTCAGGTGTCTTTGGGGCCTGTTTCTTGGAGAGATGTATTCCATGGCTCATTGGCATGAGACCTCTTTTGGAATCTTCCATGCTAAATCTCTTTAGCATTGCATCAATGTACGTTCCTTGGGATAAACTAAGCATCCTTTTAGATCTATCTCTATAGATCTTTATCCCCAAAATATAGGATGCTTCTCCCAAGTCCTTCATGGAGAAGTGTTTAGATAACCAGATTTTAATCGATTGTAGCATAGGAATGTCATTCCCTATCAGTAATATATCATCAACATATAATACAAGGAATGAAACTGCGCTCCCACTAACCTTCTTATACACACATGGTTCATCGTCATTTTTGATAAAATCAAACCCTTTGATTGTCTCATCAAAACGAATGTTCCATCTACGAGAAGCTTGCTTCAATCCATAAATGGATCGTTGCAGCTTACAGACTTGATTTATTCCATCCTTTGAAACAAATCCCTCTGGCTGTGTCATATACACATCCTCCTCAAGTTTTCCATTGAGGAAGGCCGTTTTCACGTCCATCTGCCAGATCTCATAGTCGTTATAAGCTGCAATCGCAAGCAAAATCCGAATGGACTTGAGCATAGCTACTGGTGAAAAGGTTTCATCATTGTCAACTCCTTGTCTTTGTTTGAAACCTTTTGCAACCAGTCGGGCCTTATAGGTCTCCACCTTGCCGTCCGCTCCAGTCTTTCTTTTAAAGACCCATTTACACCCAATAGGCTTAATGCCTTCAGGTGGTGAAACCAAAGTCCATACTTTGTTTTCATACATGGAGTCCATTTCGGATTTCATGGCTTCAAGCCATTTCCCTGAGTCTTTATTACTCATAGCCTGTTTGTAATTCAATGGATCATCATCATTCATGATGTGTACCTCATCGTCATCCTCTATAACGAATCCATACCTCTCAGGTATCTTCAGTACTCTTCCAAATTTATGAACAGGGTGTAGTACAGTAGGTTCTTCTACTTGGTTAGGTACCTGACTTTGATTCGTGGTAATTTGTGGTTCTTGAACTTCTTCAAGATATATCTTACTCCCACTGACCCCTTCATGGATAAACTCCTTTTCCAAGAAGGCAGCATGTTTCGCAACAAACACCTTTTGATCAGTTGGATGATAGAAATAATACCCTACAGTTTCTTTAGGGTATCCCACAAATCTACACTTTTTGGATTTAGTTTGTAGCTTATCATGTTCAAACTTTTTGACATAAGCTGGACAACCCCAAGTCTTAACATGCTTAAGATTTGATTTCCTCCCCTTCCACATCTCATATGGAGTCTTTGGGGCGGATTTGGTAGGTACCTTGTTAAGTAGGTATGCAGCCGTTTCTATGGCATATCCCCAGAAGAAAATTGGAAGGTCGGTAAAACTCATCATGGATCGAACCATGTCTAACAGTGTTCGATTTCTCATTTCAGATACTCCATTTAACTGTGGTGTACCTGGAGGAGTCCATTGTGAGATTATACCATTTTCTTTGAGACAATTGAGAAACTCACCGCTGAAGTATTCTCCAACTCGATCTGATTGAAGTATCTTTATACTCTTGCCCGTTTGTTTCTCTACTTCACTTCTGAACTCTTTGAACTTTTCAAATGATTCTGACTTGTATTTCATTAAATACACATATCCAAATCTTGAGTGATCATCAATGAAAGTAATAAAATAAGAATACCCACCTCGTGCACTTGTTGTCATAGGTCCACAAACGTCTGTGTGAATCAATGCCAACAACTCTGTAACTCTTTCTCCTTTTCCACTAAAAGGAGATTTAGTCATTTTACCCATGAGACAAGATTCACAAGTTGGATATGATTCATAATCAGATAACTAAAGGAGCCCATCTTTATGCAACTTGGATAATCTTGTTTCATTGATATGACCGAGTCTACAGTGCCACATGTAGGTATAATTAATATCATCTCTTTTCCTTTTCTTAGTTTGTTCAATTTGAAAAATATTTTCTTGTAAGTCAAGTATATAAAGTCCATTTCGCAAATTTTCAATACCATATAAAACATCGTCTTTATAAATAGAACAACTATTGTTCTTTATAACAACGTTAAATCCTTCCATATCCAATATAGAAATTGAAATAATATTTTTAATAATATTCGAAACATAATAACAATAATTAAGATAAATGGACTTGCCCGAAGGCATTGCTAAATAATAAGTTCCTACAGCTAATGCAGCAACCTTTGCTCCATTCCCCACTCGTAGAATCACCTCATCATTGTTCAGCTTTCTACTTCTGACCAGTCCCTGCACAGTATTACATGTGTGAGAACCACAGCCGGTATCCAATACCCAAGTAGAATTATGACGTTCAGAAAAATTAATTTCAATCATAAACAAACCTTGATTGGAAGTCGAAGCTTCTCCAAGCTTCTTCTCTGCTAGATACTTCTTGCAGTTCCTTTTCCAATGTCCCGGCTCGTTGCAATGAAAGCACATTCCTTTAGCTGGTTCAGGTTTCTTTTGTTCCTTTTCTTTCCCCTTTCCTTTAGCCTTCTTGGATTTCTTCTTTTCAGAAGATACCTTAGGTCTCTTCCTTTTATTGGAAGAATCCACCATCAAGACATGGTTCTTCTTGGATGGGAAGTGACCTTCTGCAGTTTTCAGCATGTTAAGCAGCTCAGGCAAGCTGACATCTAGCTTATTCATGTGAAAATTAACCACAAACTGCGAGAAGGTCTCAGGGAGTGACTGCAAGACCAAGTCTTGACTCAACTCTCCATCCATGACGAACCCAAGCTGTCCAAGGCAATCAATCAAATTGATCACTTTCAGGACATGAGTCTCGACGGCAGTACCCTCGGTCATCCGAGATCGGAAGAGCTCCTTAGATATCTCATATCTAGCAGTCCTACTCTGTTCACCATACAACTCCTTGAGGTGAAGCAGCATAGCAGGAGCATCCATTTTTTCGTGCTGACGCTGAAGCTCGTTATTCATGGACGCGAGCATGATGCATTGAGCCACAGATGCATCATCTTGCCACTTATTGAAAGTGGCAATCTCTTCCTCAGAGGCTGTTTCCGAAACAGATTCAGGGACAGTTGAATTTAGAACATAAGAAATCTTTTCAGCAGTGAGAACAATTCTCAGATTTCTTAGCCAGTCCTCATAATTCGGCCCGGTAAGCTTGTTTGCATCAAGTATGCTTCGTAGTGAGATTAGTGATTTAGATATTTTTAAAATTCTGCATGTGAAAGAAAACAACATTTTAGCAAACATTCATTTTATTAACTTTGCATACCAAAATAAATTTAGGTCTTTATTTTAAATTGGTATCTCCCACTATTTTCATCAAACTATATTACCCTCACTTATATAGTTCGGCAACATCTAATTAAAGATTTGCTAGTGAGAATAAGGATCCCATTTCAAATGTATATAACCTTGTGGATAGCACAACAAATGATATACAAATAAATAGGTAGACAACTCTTGTCAATTACATCACTATATAACTCCTTTTATTTTGCCTCTTAAATCATAATGGTCAAGTGTGTGCACATCCGAACTAAAATGATTTAAGTTAAGTCCAGCCTAGCACTTCTATAAATTCAAAAAAGAAAAATATTCGTCCTTGTGGAGAGCACAACAAGACTAGATCGTTCAATTTTCTTGATAAGCATCAAATGTGATTAATTAACATCTTAAATACGCAATACTCGCCTTGTGGATTGCACAACAAGCTCATATTAAATATTTAATACTCTATTAATTTATCATGCTAGAAGGCGACGTTCGATATTCCAAATATCATTTGAGCGCTTCGAACTTAATATTATTTCTTTGAAGGGTTTGTTATTATTTGTCTCACCTTGTTTAGCGCGCATGCATATATATATATATATATATATATATATAAAATACGCGTCAGTTTATTAAACATGCGAAGCATGTTTGCATAAAATATAATATATATAATATTTAGCATGCAATATAGAATACTATATTCTACCCGGATTGATTATGAACATTTATTCTAGTTTGGTTCACTAGAGCCACCAAGTGAACCAAAAGGTCAAACCTAGGAGTGCAAGAATTTAAATTTAAATATAACTATTACATTTAAACTCGGGCTCCATACAAACGGGTCTTCACGCACTCCTTGCTCCTTGGTCTCTAATTTCTTTAAGATAATTCTAACTATTTTTATTACATTAAACTATTTAATTTAAATAGAAACCTTGATCAGCAGTCAAGGGGAAGTACATAGGAGGGAGATAGAATTTTACATCAAGAAAAAAAAATTAGAGAAGACAAGGTACACAGACCCCATTTAATAAAACTCATTCATTCAAGCATTCAACTAAAATAAAATCCAATCACATTGGTCAAATAGTCCATAATCAATCCCCATTTATTATCATACATATCATCACATATATCAATAAATAAATATTCATCTCATGAATTAAAACATTCCATATATATATATATGAGTATCATTTAATGGGCAATTTTAAATTGCATGAAATCCAATTTCAAAATTAAAATAAACTCTTTATTTTAATTATAAAATTATTTAGAATATTATATATATATATATATATATATATATATATATATCGGTATATATTATACATATATATTCGTAACTTGTTAATATATATAAAGGACTTACATCAATACTTTGGAAATCCTATGTTCGGTTACTATATATAATAAATATATATATATAATATATATATTAACATTACCCACTAAATCACCTTTTAGACAATAAAGACACATGCACGTTTTACAGCATCCTTGATGTAAATGATACTCGTTACCGTCCAAAAATGTTGCAGCGAACAGTTTCGCGAAATTGATTTAAATTTTTGTTTTTCAATAAAAAATAATTGTATACAATTAATTATGCCCAATAAATTATTCTAAATACATACTCATATATATATGGAATTAAAATAATTAATAATTGCATAAAAGTTTGGCTCTGATACCACTGTTGGGTTTGTACGAAATCGTGACGCAATCAAATTGCAAAAATTAGCGGAAGCATGGTATATCAGAGTTTAAAAAATTTCTACAAAACCATTACCCGAATCATCCTTTATGCAAATTATTAATTTAAAACGATAAATAAGAAGTTATGGAATCATACCCTTGTAGAACGAAGCTTCCACAGGTACTAGTTCAACTCCTTGTTCTTCGTGATCTCCTTGAATTTCCGGGTTAGATTCCTTCCTTTGATCAACGTTAGCCACCCAAGTGTTTGGCCTCTAGAGGTGATCCACCAAGGAAGATGAATTATCAAGAAAGAGGGTGATTGGCTTAGTTTTCTATCCACTATAGAAAAGGAGTACTCTCCAACAATTGAAATTGCATTAACTGATATCTATTATAAGACTCCTCTTATATAGATATTGGTCAACCCTTCTAATCCTATTAGACATGGGATTTCTTTTAATTAATTAAACTCCTTTAATTAATTTAGGCTTCCCACCACATGGGGAATAATTAATTAAATTCATTTAATTAATTTGTCTCCTAATCTTATTAGGAATAAATGAGAGTACTAATATTAAATTAATTACTAAACTCCTTTAGAAATAATAATAATTGTAATAATATTAATAAGACTCCTCTTATTAATTTATATTTAATATTTCCAAAATATTAAATAATAAACATTAAGCTATTTAATGTATTCAATCCTTATAGATTAAATTAATTACACTTAATGCATTATTACGATTATGTCATTACTTTCTTAAATAATTATTCTTCCTTTTATGATGTGACCCTTTAGGTTCTCTATATTAAACCGGTTGTGAATAAATCAATTAGAACAATTCTAATCTTATTTAAATAAATAAATTAAACTAATAATCTATTTAAATAAATAATATTTATTCTACAATAGGGATAAGCCTCCATAGCGATCAACGACTTTCTAGATAATATAGATTTCAACATTAATCATAAAAGAACCTGTGAGTAAATAGTTACCATACAATTCAATCCTTCCACCATACAATGTCCCAATTAAATATAAGACATGGATTTACTGTCAAGTCTTATTTTATTTAATTATATGTATTTCGATTAGAAAATGCACAACTCCAAATAATGAAAATTAGAAACTCCTTTCTTATTTCATTTCACCTTGGCCAAGGATTCCTGGGTTGTCATTTAACGAATCACATAGGACATATCTCCCCTTTTACTAGAGGTGGTAAATTCTTTATTGATCATTCATTATCTCCATATGTAACTCATTATACCCAAACATACCCTATATATGCCTTAAAAGGTCTTAAGGAATAAGTCAAAGTATAATTTGTTACATACAAGATACTATGATGATCTCAAGTCCAAGGATCACTTGTACTACTATCACATTAAGAATTCCTATTGACAGGCGAGTAAATCTCCATTAGGTATTCCATAGCGAATCACGTTCAGTGAACTTATTCTCCAATAAGCACCTACATACTTGCTTTAGTGTCTCCACACAAATGATCATGAGATCAATCATCCTCATCCAATGAGCAAGCAACATATGTACCAATCTATCCGGATTTACTGATCCCCTGTTTAGTAATCCCACGATTGGAAACTATTTTAGTTTTAAAACTTTTTAAGAATTTAGATCTCATTAGCATGATCATCATCATGATTCTAAAAGCATTGCTTAAAACTATGGGTTATTTACATATTATAAAAACAGCAACATGTAGATAATTAAATGCCTTTAATAAATGAATATTTTATTAATAAATAAATAAGATTGTTTACAAAGTACGTGCTTTATCATCATACATGATTGGCTTGTATGCACACTACTATCAAAATTGTGGAAAAACCAATATTGTTTGGTGCATATATATATATATATATATATATATATATATATATTGATACTTGTCCCAGAATTATATTGGCAGTCATAGTACTGACCTTGGTTTACAGTTATGAGCAGTTATAACACTGACCCTGGGTTTTCAATTACAGGCAGTTAAAAAATTACTGACCTTGTTAAATTGGTAGGATGATATGCATACTCCTAGGATATGATTAGGCTGATCACCTATGAGATATCCGAACAGAACTCCTATAAGTCTTTATGACTCTTAGGAATGCGGTGCGGTTGACCGAACCAACTCGGGTGGCTAAGTCTTTATGACTGATAATAGCTTGTAATGGTAAACGAATAGAACTCCTATAAGTCTTTGTGACTGTTAGGAGTGTGGTGTGGTTAACCGAATTAACCCGTGTTGCTAAGTCTATATAACTGACAGAAACTCGTAATATGAGATATCCAGTAGCTCTTATAAGTCTTTGTGACTGTTAGGAGTGTGGTGTGGTTAACCGAATTAACCCGTGTTGCTAAGTCTATATGACTGACAGAAACTCGTAATATGTGGGTTTCATTATATATCTTGAAAATCTCTGAACTATATATGTTCATTGATTCAGATTCAGTGTGAGTATAATATACACTTGATTAAAACTTGCTGAGCTTTCTGTAGCTCATCCTTGCAATTGTTCTTTTCCTTTGCAGATTTAGCTGAAATGTCAAAGGTTCTGGAGATCAATAATATGGATGGAAGAACTTAGTCAATGTAAATTTGTCTATATCCTCGGGAACTATAATCTGATGTAATAGTAAGTTGGGATTTATTTGTAAGCCAATTTAAGAATATATAATATTGTATTATCATATTTAACAATTGCGTAGTTTTTACCTTTCTAGAATATAGGAAGAAATACATTATCTATATGAACTATACATCTGAATTTGGAGTATTGAAAGATATTGTGGTTCTCTGATGCACTGAGGTCGGTCGCACCCCTCAGATTCGAAGAACGACCCTAACATTAATACTACGAATGTCAGATAGATGGGAATTATTGATATAAAAGAAATATCCGTGAGATTACAAACCTATTCATCCAAGTGAGGGTATCCCAACACAGTAAATGTTCTGACGAGAACTACTGTTCGTTGTGGAATACTGTGAATCTTGGATTGATAGGAATTATTATCTTATGGAATATTTACGTGAGCACCAAATCTGCTACAGGGATTGTAGAGAATTTGGGGGCGTCACATTGTCCCCCAGAGTAGCTTCCAAGATGATGCTGATAAACCTTACATAGGGCATCTTCGCAGTGCTCTTGGTCTTCTTGGGATTTTCCATCCATTTCCCAAACCATTCAATTAGTAGAGCTCCATAGTTGAGTTGAATTCTATACCGGATGGCTGTCATGAGCTTTAGTTGCTTCTCATTGACAGAATCGTGGCCCGAGCCCTTGTAACATCTGCATTTTCTAACAATGTCCGCAAGGAACTCATATTCTTGGGGAAACTGTTTCTTCATGTAGCCACTCTTTCCTTCAGTTGTGACGTGTTTCATCTTCTTTAGGCCTTCAAGAAAATCAATTCTTTCCAGTGACGGAAGATCTTCATTCTTGAAACCAAGGGCTAAGTTTATGCTTTCGGCGTTGAATCTTATTTGCTCACCCTTTATTTTGGTGAGGATGGAGTATCCTTTAACGACTCTATTGATGTAAAACTCTTTCACCAGCCTAGTGTAGATCAGGGTGCTAGTGCTCAGAGCTTCTTCGAGTCCAGCTTTCTTTAACAGTGAAAGAACTTTATGAATTTATGGGCCAGCATCTCTCAACCATTCAAAACATAGCTGGTAACCAGAGATAATTCTGGAAGCAGCCATTGATGTAGATTGATTTTCCTATAATGAATGGATTTGGCTTAGCTATCTGAAACTTAGGGTTTCGTTTGAGAGAGAGAGAGAGAGAAGCGTTTGGAATTCAAAAAGTAAACTGACAAATGACAGTTTAAAATTGATTTAAAAACTTCCCTCCATAAGTTTTGCATAGTGGGACACGTGCTAAGTTCTGCAGGACTCCACAATTTTAAATCATGTGAAAAGTTTCGTTCTGCCCTTAGCTCCCCCTGAGCTTGTGAGTACGATTTTAGATAACCACTCTACGATTGTTGAGTTCGATCCTTTGCTTGCTCCTTAACCGTTGACTCTACGATTTTTTGTCATGCATTCTAAAATGACATCCCTTCTGGAGTAAGGTTACTCAGGAAGGGCCAACCTCTTAGTTTGACACTAAGGATCAGGTTTGTCCCTGAGACACTTATCAGAAGGGTTGTTTTTCTTGATGACGGTACTATCACAGTGAGCTTTTCTGCCTTGACTGGAACACTCCACTATCGTTTTTTCTCTTTGTCATCTCTACGATTTTGACTTAGCCTTTATATCTGCAAGGTTAGCACCATCTAGAGCATAGAGTTCATGGTTGCAAATTTAACATACCTAACTCACTTATCAGTTTATTAAATCTGGATTCATCTAATGGTTTTGTAAACACATCAGCAAGTTGATTTTCAGTAGGGATGTATTGCAATGATATTGTTCCATTTTGAACATGATCCCTAATAAAATGATATCTTATTTCAATATTCTTGGTCCAAGAATGCATGACAGGATTATTTGTTATTGCTGTGGCAGTTGTGTTATCACAGTGTATGGGTATAGATAATCAAACCCATAATCTGCTAGCTGGTTCTTCATCCATAGGATTTGAGCACAACAGCTGCCTGCAGCAATATATTCAGCTTCTGTTGTTGAAGTTGATACTGAGTTTTGCTTCTTACTGAACCATGACACTAGTCTATTCCCTAGAAGTTGATAAGTGCCACTGGTACTTTTTCTATCTATTTTACATCCTGTAAAGTCAGCATCTGAATATTCTGTCAGTTCAAATGAGGACTTCTTATGATACCACAGACCCAAGTAGGATGTACCTTTAAGATACCTGAAAATCCTTTTTACAGCAGTTAAGTGTGATTCCTTAGGATTACCTTAAAATCTAGCATATATACATGTTGCAAACATTATATCTGGTCTACTGGCAGTTAAGTAGAGAAGGGAGCCTATCATACCTCTGTATTGAGTAATATCAATACTTTTACCTTCCTCATCTTTGTCAAGCTTAGTTGCTGGAGCAATTGGTGTTTTCATAGGAGAGGCTAATTCCATGCCATACTTCTTAAGTAAGTCTTTGATGTACTTGGCTTGGTTAATGAAGATACCTTCATCAGTTTGCTTCATTTGCAGTCCAAGGAAGAAGTTCAGCTCACCCATCATGCTCATTTCAAACTTGCTCTGCATAAGCTTGGCAAATCTCTTGCACAGATTTTCATCAGTAGAACCAAAGATAATATCATCTACATATATTTGAACTAGTAAAACTTTATCTTTGTGCTTCCTAAGAAATAGTGTAGTGTCTACTTTACCTCTAGTGAATCCTTTTTCAATAAGAAAGTTTGTTAGTGTTTCATACCATGCTCTAGGTGCTTGTTTAAGTCCATATAAGGCTTTATCTAATCTATAGACATAATTGGAAAGGGTTGGATTAACAAAACCTGGGGGTTGTCCCATATATACTTCTTCTTAAAGTTCACTATTTAGGAATGCACTCTTGACATCCATCTAAAATACTTTGAACTTCACGTGGGCAACAAATGCAAGGAATATTCTGATTGCTTTAAGTCTGGCAACTGGTGCAAAGGTCTCATCGTAGTCTATGCCTTCTTCTTAAGAATAACCTTTGGCCACCAATCTTGCTTTGTTCCTTGTGATCACCCCATCTTCATCCATCTTATTTCTGAAGACCCATTTGGTGCCAATGACTAGGTGATTCTTTGGTCTTTGAACTAATCTTTAGACTTTACTTCTTTCGAATTGATTTAGTTCCTCTTGTATGGCTTCAATCCAGCTTGTATCTTGCATTGCATCTTCAATCTTCTTGGGCTCTATTTGAGACAGAAAACTCAAGTAAAAACACTCATTCTGTGTTGCAGATCTTGTTTTGATTCTAGAAGTTGGATCACCAATGATCAGATCTTGAGTGTGGTCTCTTGCCCATATGTTTCCTGTTGGAGCATCAGTTCCGGTGCCTTCTTGTCTGAACTCTTCAAGATTGGCTTCTGGTTCTTGTTGGTCAGAATCGTTGTCTGGTTCAGCTCTCTCTACGATTTCTTCATCGGACACTACGATTCTTTGTTCAGGAACTACAGCCGTAGTGCTAGGCTCAACCACTTCATTCGTAGTGTCGGTATCGTCAATCGTAATGTTTTGTGGTGATGACTTGTCCGAGTCTGTTTCATCAAAGATGATGTGGATCGAGACTTCAACACTTAGTAGTCTTCTTGTTAAACACTCTGTAAGCTTTGTTGTCTGTGGCATATCCAAGGAAGATTCCTTCATCTGACTTGGGTTGGAACTTAGTCAAATATTACTTCCCATTGTTGAGAATGTAGCATAAACATCCAAACACATGGAAGTAACTGACATTTGGCTTTCTTCCTATCCACAGCTTGTAGGGAGTCTTCTTTAACGTAGAGTGTACAAGAGATCTGTTTTGTGTGTAGCACACAGTGTTGATGGCTACTGCCCAGAAGTATTCAGGCAGATGAGCTGCTGCTAGTAGAGTTCTTCTAGCTTCTATAAGTGTTCTGTTCTTTCTTTCAGCTACTTCATTTTGCTGAGGAGTTCGTGGTGCTGAGAAATTATGATCGATGCCATTGTCTGCACAGAACTGATCCATTTCTGAGAAGTCAAACTTTCTGCCGTGATCACTCCTTATAGCCTTGATAGTCTCTCCTTTCTTATTCATCACCAACTTGACCATCTTTATCAGTTGGGAGCTTGTCTCATCTTTTAAGTTAAGAAAGAACACCCATGTGTATCTAGTATAGTCATCCACTACGACCAGTGAGTATCTCTTTTCTTCTAGGCTCACAGTTGGAATTGGCCCAAAGAGATCCATATATAGTAATTTTAGGGGCCTGTCAATTGAGTTGACTGCTTTGCCTTTGAATGAGCTCCTTGTTTTCTTTCCAAGCTGGCATACATTATATGGTATTTCTTTGATGAAGCTGAACTTGGATAATCCTGCTACCAGATCTTTGGAGACCAGCTTACACATACTCTTGAAGTTGAGATGAGATAACCTTCTATGCCAAAGCCAACTTATTTCTTTAGATGCTTTAGCAAGAAAGCATACTGTCTCATCAAAACTGAGCTGAGCAAGGTTGACAATATATACATTTCCTTCTCTTGTTCCTGTCAGCTTGATAGAAGATGTCTTCAGATTTTTGACTTGACACTGCTTGTTGAGAAAGGTAACTTGATGACCTTTATCGCAGAGTTGGCTGATGCTAAAAAGATTGTGCTTTAGACCATCAACATAAGCTACTTTGCTAAAGGACGCGACACCATTCCAAGCTGATCCATAACCTCTTGTCTTGCCAGAGCTGTTATCTCCAAAGATAACCGTTGGTCCCTCCTTCTCTGTGTAGTTTGACAGGAGGGCTTTGTTTTCGATCATATGCCTTAAGCAACCACTATCCAGATACCATGTTGTAATCGTGGTGCTCATTTCCTGCATGCAGTTTCAGCATTCGTGTTGGTACCCAGTCTGTTTGATTTTGGGTCTTCCATGCACAGTGCTATGATAACATAATGCAGTTTTATGACTATTCCTACCACATGCAAAGTGTCTAACATAAGGCATGTTTGTGTGTGTGAATGGATGCTTTCTCCATCTGGTATTGTGTGGGTACTGATTGGCTTTAACCTTGTATTGCATCTTTTTTTCCATGCAGCCTTAGAGTTTATATTTTGTGTTGAGTAAGCGTCAATACCATGATTCCTTCCAGGTTGATTTGTGGAGTAAGTTTTACTTGACTCTACGATTCGTCGAGGTTGGGCAATGGTGACTGAGTTTTATTTCTCTTTTCTGAATCCCAGGCCAGCATGGGATCCTTCGTGTCTTGAGACATAGTTTGGATCAGAAGAGTAAGGTTGTACTGGTTCATCCTTCTGTGTGGATTTTATAAATGTAATACTTCTATTTAAGTTAGAAGCACTACTCATGTTAGTTTCCTTTGTCTTTTTCACACTGGGTTCTGGGGTAGACTCCCCATAACCTAAACCTGTCCTATCAGAAGTACTTCTCTGACTTGAGATCAGGGAGTCCATGGATGAGGAAGACCTATTCCATATAGAGATGGTCTTTTCTAGCTCCTCAATTTTAGAGGTTAGTTTTGACTCTCTTTGTGTGCTTAGTTCATTGGTCTATTTTAAGATGTTATTTTCATCTTCAAACTGAGAGAGAGATGCAGAATTGAGTAGAGCTGTTTCCAGTTCTTTGTGAACTTTCTCTTTCTCTCTTTGAAGATCAGAATAATCTTTTGACAGAATTCTGAACCTTCTCATATATTGATATAGATCAAATGTTATGTCATGAAGAGAAATTCTTAAGTAATCTATACTTAAATAAGGATTGTTAAAATCAAATACCTCATCTGTGTTTATCTCAGGGTGGTAAGTGTGTTTCATGTTGTTTACATCCTTGGACATCAAACATAGGTTGACTTTGTGAGGTTCTTCATCGTCTCCAGACTCAGCATTTGTGTCATTATCTGAGTCACTCCACGAACTTCCAGCTATAAAACCTTTGTCTTTCTTCTGATGTTTCTTGTAGCCTCTAAACTCCTTCTTTGGATTAGTTCTCCTTTTGAGTTCTTCTTTGATGGGTTTGTTGAAGTTTACAATGAAGTGTCCAGGCTTCTTGCAGTTGTAGCATAGCTCATTGATCTGTTCCTGACTGCTGATGTTTCTAAATCTCTTAGGTCTGTCGCTTCTTCCTTTGCGCATGAACCTTCTGAGTTTTCTAGCCAGCATTACAACTTCATCAGCATCCTCATCATCATCTTCATTGGATGAAGATTCATCTTCATCACAATCTTTGTTTGGATATTTCTTTCTATAAGCTCAAAGAGAGTTAAGCAGCAATGTGAATCTTTCATAGGTTGAAGTGACATTTTCTCCAGGAACATGTGTAAACATCTCATACTGTTGAGTCAGTAGAGATTGTTTGTTTTCCCTAACTTCTTCAGTTCCTTCATGCATGATGAGCAATGCTTCCCAGACTTCTTTTGCAGTTTTGCAGTTGACCACGTTTTCAAATAAAACAACTTCTAAAGACTGGAACAGGATGTTCTTAGCTTTATTGTCTAGCTGCACATTTTTCTTCTCAATTTCAGTCCATTCTACTTTGACCTTGATCACAACTTTGTTTGGATCTTCTGGAGTTGGTGCAAGCCTAGTTGGAACATAGGGCCCATTTAGAACAGTTTCAAATAGATCATCATCTATTGAATCCACATAAGCCTGCATCCGAACTTTCCAGTTGGCAAATTTATCTTTGTTGCACATTGGCAGTTTACTTCCTCCACCTGTCTTGGTCTCGCTTATCAGTTGTGCCATTGGATCTACTCAAGCTTTTATGCTAGTTGAGAGAACCTGCTCTGATACCAATTATTAGTTCCCAAAGGCACGTTAGTTTTCTAGAAGGGGGGTTGAATAGATATTTTAAAATTTCTTTGTTTAAAATACTTTGTCAATATTGATTATACTGACAGCAGTGGAATATATGTTTTGTTTCCTTTCAAGATATAGCAGTTATGGTTTGATAGGAAGTTATGGCAGTTGTAGCAGATATAGAAGTTATAGTAGTTACTGAGAGACAATGAGACACAAAGTTTTAAGTGGTTCAGAGCACACAAGGCTCCTAGTCCACTCTTCTACTCCACGAGTAGGAAATCCACTAAGGATGTCTCTTACAACTGAATCACTTAGATTCTTTCAAGGCCAGCAGCCTTGGAACTTTTCTTAGTTCACTTAGAACTCTTCAAGTCCTCTGACTTGGTAATTCTCTTACTTCACTCTTGAACTCTTCAAGTCCTCTGACTTGGATCTTCTCTTAGTTCACTTTTGAACTCTACAAGTCCTCTGACTTGGTTCCTCACTTGGATTGACAGTAGTTGTTTGAGGAGTGCTACTCAGTTGCAATTAAGCATCAGTTCTGAAGAACTGAGTCGCAAAGCAAGCTTTCCTCTTTCAGGATCGTAGAGTTGATCGTTGAGTGTTCTTGAGCTTTTCTCAATGTATTCTTTCTTTTCACGTCTTGCTTGCTTGATCTGAATCCTTGTCTGATTTCCTTATAAAAGCCATCCAAAATATATCCGTTTGAATGCTCCCGTTGTAGCATTTAATGCTTTAGACGTTTCTGTGCAGTTGATGTTGACATCCTGCTTTCCTGCTGTACTGCCGACTGGCCCACTGACACAGCAGACTGCAACTTCACCTAACACCTGAAAAGGTATTTTCTGCAGGCGGTTTAGTCCTTTCCTTAGCTTCTCCAATACGCTTCTTCGATTTGAACTAAGAATGAATATGGAATCATTGGGACCATTAAATTGTCAACGGACATAAGCTTTTTTTCATTTGTTGCTCTTCCTCCCTTCATCAGAACTACAAACTTTGATGCTGACTGGAGGAGCACTACGATTATGGTCATTGTATCATTATCATTGTGTGTTGGCTTGCACAGGCTTGACTCAGACTTGATCGTAGAGAACACTACAATTTCTCTTAAGCTCTTTGGCATTCTACGATTCCTTCTTGCTTCGTCTTGCAAACTCCACGTTTCTGAGAGCACATTGCATTTTTTAACTAAGCTCAGCAGGCGCTCGCATCTTTTCTATGATTCTCAATGTGGCTTTCAAGAGCAGACTACGATTCTGATACTTTCACTTAAGCTCCATGATTCTGCCTTGTCTTTTGCAGACTTAATTCTCTTAGCAGACTACGATTCTGAACATCTTCGTTTAAGCTCCACGATTATGCCTTGTCTTCTGAATGCTACCTTTGACAGACTACGATTCTGTCAAGGCTTTAACTTTTATAGCTCAAATAGATCAACCTAATAAATTTGATCTTTTATTCTATACATTTATTTACATAAATGATAAACATTAAAGCTCAGATCAACCTAACATTTTTGATCTATCATCTAAATCCTTGTACATTGATTCTCTTAAGGACTGTACACTTAAACATTTATATTTACTTTTAATATCAAATATGAATATGCAATTCCCAACACTACCGATCAAGATTTGATTTAGTTTAAATCAGTTAGCAAGTTTATACGTAAAAGAAATCGTTTTATGACATGGAGTGCCGGTGTCAATTATTTTCGATCGAGATCCGCGCTTCACGTCAATTTTTTGGAAAATCTTGCAAGAGAGGATGGAAATCCAATTAAGGTTGAGTACTGCTTATTATCCTGAGACAGACGGACATAGTGAGCGGACTATGCAAACACTAGAGAACATTCTTAGAGCTTGCGTGATGGACTTTAAAGGGAATTGGGATGACCATCTACCCTTAGTAGAATTTTCTTACAATAATAATTATCATGCGAGTATCGGTATGCCACCGTACAAAGCTCTTTATGAGAGAAAGTGCATAACACCGTTGTGTTGGGACGAAGTCAGAGAAGGACGAATTTTGGGGCCAGAATTAGTTCAACAAACAGCCGATGTAGTAACAACGATAAGAGCCAGATTGGTAGCAGCTCAAGATCGCCAGAAGAAGTACGCGGATTTACATCGTCAGAACCGAGACTTTGAAGTCGGAAGTTTCATATTTTTGAAAGTACCTCCTTGGAAAGGAAAGATACGATTCAACAAGAAAGGGATATTGAGCCCGAGGTTCATAGGACCATTTGAGATATTGAAGTGAGTGGGCGAAGTGGCGTACAAAGTAGCTTTACCACCGGAACTGGAACACATCCACAACGTGTTTCACATTTCTGTGTTACATCCGTACAAGCCCGACTATAATCATGTGATATCCTATGAGCTGATTCAAGTAGAGAAGAATCTGACTTACGAAGAGATTCCTGTCCAAATAATAGATAGGAAAGAACATACTTTGAGGAATAAAGTTGTATCTTGTATAAAATTAGTTTGACGAAACCACAACACCGAGGAGGCTACGTGGGAATTAGAGGATAAAATGAAAAGGGACTATCCCCATCTATTTGTGTAACCTTGTATCAATTCCAATGACGGAATTTTTATAAGAAGGGGATGATGTAATACCCGAGAATTTTATAAATAATTTTAGAATTTAAAACAAAGGTTATTGTAATTATTTGTGTGCATATATATATATATATATATATATATGTGTGTGTGTGTGTGTGTGTGTGTGTGTGTGTGTGTCATGTGATTAATACTTAAATCAAGTTTGAATGATGAGGGAGTATGCGTGACAACCCGAAAATTTATAAGATTTTAAACTATTAAATAAAGGTTAAAGAATAAAACTTAGATAGGAATTTGAGAATTTATTTAAATTTTTTAAGTAAAACCTATATGGTTTACTATTTGAAAGAGAATAGAGAAAATATGGGTTACAAAATTTCAAAACCCTAAAAATAAATTTATATGTACTTGAAAGAATATTAAGGATAGAGTACAACGATACCTATAAATTTGATGTGAACTAAATGGTGTAAGAAATTTTATAATGATACTTGTGGAAATTTTATTAAGAAAATTAAATTTTAAATGAAGAGATGTATAAGGATAAAGGAAATGAGTATATGTATAGGCATATATATATATATATATATATATATATACTTAATGATGTGCTATATATTTTAGCAAAAGAAATGATGATGATAAATAGGTTATGACTTATATGGACTATGTAGGTGATTAAATAAATATATATAATTTGAATGTGTATATATTTATTTAGCATATAAAGAGAATTAAGAATAAGTTTTTGTGACCTAATATATAAATTAGGTATAAGAATTAAATAACCTAATGGTTATAAGAGAGAAGGATGTTAGTATTTAAAATTTATACTAACCTAAGAGATTAATTTTATTATCTCAAATTATTAATTTTATAACCTAAATAAAACAAGTCTAATTGGGTTAAGAAATTAAATGTACCTGAGTAAGGATTTGAAGTACAAATGAGAGAATAGAAACCCTAATTAAATTATTAGGGTTGGATAGAATTAAAATTAGTGGACTATTATAATTTACATGGCCCAATTATTTTATTAGCAAGCCCAAAATAATTATATTGGAGCCCAAGACTTTAGCCCAATTGTAAGGGACATTGTTGGACATTTGATAAGTAAGATAATGCAAAAGAATTAAACCAAATGGGGGAGGAAAAGGCCCAACATTTTCGGCCCAAAAGAGAGCAGAAAGGAGGAGCATGGTGTAATGATTTTTGTTGCTTTAGAGGTTCGCCAACTACATGAGGTGTCCACATTGTATTTGGCCACCATTTATCGCCAAGTGTGCAAGCAATACCAAATGAATAATGAGAGAGAGATAGCAAGATTGTTGGGAGATTTTTATACATACATATGGTATGTATCTATACATTTTACCCAAATATTATTATTTCTTCTCTTTAATAAAAACAATTGTTACTTCATTTCATTCTCTTAATTCAAAAAAGAGAGAGAAAAGAAAAATAAAAAGAGAGAGAAAGAGGCATGGTCGACAGCCCTTGAGAGGGAGAAAGGGAGAAAGGGAGAGAGAAAGGTCCTCCATGGAAGAGAAAGAAGAGAGAGGAAGAAAGAAAAAGAAATCAAGAAGGAAGAAAAGTATAAAACTCTAAAACTCTAAGTTTTGTGTACTTTATTTTGATGGATATTGATGAACTAAAGAGTTTGTGATTTTGAACTTTAAAACTCTAGATCTACATATGTATAAGTGTTATATGTTTAGATTTATCACTTTTAAGTATCAAAAGTTAGATCAAAAGCAAGAAAAAGAAACTAGGTTTTCAAAACCCTAGTCTTTATTTTTTTTCTTCGCATAAATTATGTTTTACTTGGGTTTGGTGAAGGTTTGATGAAATAGATCATGGATCATAGTATATCCATGAGTATATGAGGTATTAGGATGTATTATAATGGTTTCTAATGGTTAATGTTTGATTAATCATGAGATCTTGGAAGTTTTCTTACAAAACACAATGGTTAGAAAATCATATTTGTGAGAAAACAAAACATGAAATTCAAATGATCATATGTTTCACTCTATTTTGAATTTCTGAGTGTGGTCAATTTTTAGAGTTAGATCTATGAGTCTTTTAACATATCCAAGTGGAATCACTGCAAAATTCCTTGTAGATTTCCGTATGAATTGTTTTTAGCAAAGTAGGAAAAAGCTAGAAAATCCAAAAAGAAAGCTGCCCAAAATTTCCAGGGGCAGTTTCAGCAACTTAATTATTGAAATAAATTCCGGCCTTTTGGAAAATGAAAATATATGATATAAAGTAGCTCATGTCCAAAGATGAGCTTATTCTGACTTAAATCGACCGAGTTATGGTCATTTCCATATTTGGGTTTTTTCGACGAAATTTGCTATAACTGGAGTTCTATAACTTCGATGGCCACGAAATTTAAACAGAAAGTTCATGTTAATACGTGTAAGGTTCTGCCAAGAGTTGAGAATTTTTGGAGTTGAGCATGATATAGCTAATTTTCTTAAGTTACGAACTAAAAACGGACTTTTGAAAAATACTAAAGGAAATTGAAAAATTTTAGAAAAAATTATTTTTGTGTATGGAATATAATTATATATGTGTAGTCAAAAGATTAGTGAATCCAGGTAGCTGGATTGAAAGATTAGTGAATTTAGGTTGGAGAATTAATCAATCCAGGTTGCTGGATTGAAGGATTAGTGAATTCAAGTTAGCGAATTAATGAATCCAGGTTGCTGGAATGAAGGATTAGTGAATTCAAGTTGGAGAATTAATGAATCCAGGTTGCTGGATTAAAGGGTTAGTGAATCCATGTTGTTGGATTGGAGGATTAATGAATCCAGGTTGCTGGATTGTAGGACAGTTTGAATCTGGGCTTGCTGGATTAGATGTCAGTTTGAATCCAGGCTTGCTGGATTGGAGGTCAGTTGAATCCAGGCTGCTGGATTGGAAAATAGTTTACTAAATTAAAATTCAGTTGGAATCTAGATTGCTGGATTAGTTATGCCAGTTTTGTTGTGTTGGGAAACAACAAGTTGGTTGAATCTAGGTTGTTAGATTAGGTATTCGACTTACTGGATTATAAAGAAAAACTTATAAAATGAAATATTAAGTGTTAATTCACAAGTTATATGATAAAGTAGTGGCACAGTCGTACTCTTTAATGGTTGATGTATAGTATCTGGGCTAAACGATTTCTTCAGGAAGCAGAGATATATACGAATTAGCTACCGATCTAACTCGCTGTGAAATACAGTGTACACAAGATGAAAAACTAGTTTGTTGGTTGTTTGTAGGAAATCACTCAGCATACTGTATTGAACACTGTTAAAAACTTGATGTGTGCTAAGTTTAGAATTGTGAATACGTATGATGTTAAAGTGTTATCTAATATTTGACTATGTGGTTAAATGTTAGATAATTTACTTATAAAGTAATAGTATTCTGAGATAGTGTATGTTATACCAATTGAAAGATCAATCTTATAACTAATATGTCTTTTCAATAAAGAGATTAAATTAGATTGCGTAGCAGTAATCGACGGTACATGCAAGTTTTCCGTAACTCAAACTTGAGTTATTATTTTCAAAGCATGTTAGTGAATATTTATTATTAATTATTCACATCCATACTGATTATTGATTCGCACATAGTGCATGTTACATATGTTCATTAGGTATGAAAGGCTGATCACCTTCATTACCATAAGGTTCAGTTAAAGTTGTTCATGGTCCTTGTTAACATTAAACATTATTGATTCAGTCATTCAATTATTGACATATGATTCATGCTCTTTCACAATTATTATATTGTTAAAAATTTGAAAGCTTATTATTTCTTTCAATCATGATATATCTTCATTGAATTTAAACTTACTGAGCAAAGTAATTGCTCACCCTTGCAATATCATGATAACAAATTTCAGATTAAGACGAAGGCTCTAAGAAAGACAGAGACAAAGGAAAAGTTTCAAGAATAGATTGTTATGCAGTTATAACTACTAAGTTATCTGATGGAAATGATGTTGTAAACCTTTTCAGTTATTAAAGGTATGAATTCAGTTAAGGTTAATAGACCTTGGGAAATATTATAGAATCATGTGAAATAAATAATTTATGTTTATATATTTCGCATTAGTTTATAGAATATATATGAAGATAAAGTACCGTAACGTACCAGGTCCGAGGTTCTAGGGACCCGAATTTAGGGGCCTCAAAATATGTTGATAATAATGATAAGCTTAATTAAGCTTAAGTGTTAAGCCTTGTGTGGCTTAATTATATTCCTAATTGGACTAGTTGGGTCATGATTTAATAATGTGTTGAACTTATGTTATATCCAAGCCCAGCAACATTAATGTGACATGTTTATAAGAGTTAGGAGATGTGGCCCAATCAATATATGTGCTAGGTTAATATTAGAGTCCATGTGCATTAGTGTGTGTGCCTAGACCAATTTAATTTAGCTTGGAATGGCCAATGAGTATATATGATGACGGATATAAGTATACATATATATATAGGTATATATGTATATGGGTGTATAATAAAGGTATTTATATATATAAGTGTGTATAGGGTCATGTATGCTAGCATTATGTACAAGGTGAGAATTAATAATGTGACATGGTGTAATAAACCTCCCTCCTTATGACCCAAAATAATGATTTTTATGGCTTGCTTAAGCTCACAAGCAAGAGCCATGTGGGGAGAATGATGGAGAAGGACTATGAATAGTAGTAGTTGGTGGAGTTAGCCACCAATTCCTTTTCTTTGACCTTGGTGTAATGACCATAGGAGGGTAATAACTTGTCTATAAATAGAGGCCTTGTATTATTGTTTGAAGGTTGCAAATTTATTTTCTAGGTGTAGAAATATAGAGAGCTAGAGAGAGTTGAGAGAAAAAGGAGAAAACCTAGAGGAGTTCTTACTAGTTAGTGGTCCAAGGAAATAAAGTGGAGGCCTACTCAAGATTTCTAGTTAAGAGGAAGAAAGCCATCAAGAGGTAGGAACATCATTAACTTCACTTTTATACTTGTCAAGTTGAGTTAGTGTAGATAGAAATGCAAGTTTAGCTTGAAACCTAGTTATAACATTTGTAAGCATGAGATATGTTGTTGTGAGTTATAAAATGTATAAGCCTTACATATGATCCAATAATGTCATGTTGAACCTCTATGAAATACAGACATAACCTAAGTGGAATCATAGTCAACGGACATAAAACGAACCCGTAGCGGAACTTTCCGTAAAACATGTCGTTATGCAAACCCTAGCATGGAAAAGCACTAAATTTAATTAAATAAACATTTTTGAAAATTGTTCAAGATATCATATATTATAGATATACAAGTTTATGAGATATTGGAAGTGGTTTCAACTCATTTGGATGTAAAATGAATAAGTTATGTAAGTTTGAACCAAAAGAGGTAAGAAAACAATTTATGAAAATTTCATGGCCAAGCATTCTGCAGGGTTGGCGTTGCCGCACTGCCCAGTAAGCCAAAACTGGCACTGCAGTGCCAAAAGCCTTTTCAAATCTGTAGGACCGGCGTTGCAGCGTCGTCCTCAGTGCATATCCCAGCGCCGCAGCGCCTAGACCGGGTTTGGGTTCTACAGGGTCGGCGCTGCCGTGCAGGTTGCAGTACTAAACCTGGCGCTGCAGAGCTAGGCCCAGTTCACAGTTGACCCGGATCCGGGTCAAACCGGGTCTGGTCAAAGTGGGTCGGGTCAGACTCGATCAGAAACTTACTTTTTCAAAAAATAAAATAATTATTAACAAAATAATAATAATACTTAATTTGATTAATATTAAATGATTTTATTAATCAAAGATAATTAAACAATTAAAGTAATTTAATTATGAGTTAACTAAATACAATTTGGACTTTAAGAGTTTAAGACTTATTTGACTTAAAGAATATTAAACAATTAAAATAATTTTAATTGTAATTCAATAAGTGATAATTAATCTAATATTCTTAAGATGCAAACAATTAAAACTAAATAAGATTTTAATTGTGAAACGAATAAACAATTAAGGTAATACTTAATTGTAAAACAATAAGACTTAGACCAATTGATAATAGTGAAGACTATTTCTAATTGTATAAGTATGAACAATTAAAGTGACATTAATAAATATTTTAATTGTGAATAATAATTTCTAAACAATTAAATACTTTTAAAAATTATTTAATTGTGAAACAATAAGACATTAATATGAATATTCCTAATTAAGATTAAGGGAATTACTCAGATAATAATAAAGCAATATATTAATGATAGAGTGATAGAGATAACGATTAGAGAAACAATATATAATTATTTTGAGAACTCTTAGATACCTAAGGCTAGTGTGTTAGACCGATGTAGGTTTATATATTTATGTCTTGATAGAGATTAATCGTTACGATAACAATAGGTTAATCAAGGATAAGAAGTCGAAGTCAGAATTAATCAACAACTCAGGCAAGTATCCTAACCTATGCATTTACTTTATGCAAAGAATCTATGATTTCGCAAGTTCTTAACCCTACTCTTTATTGAGCATTACTTCAGTTTGTACTATTATTGATCGTACGAGTAAATAATTGATAGTATGATTCTTGTCATATAAATTAATGATCATAGTTTGATATAAATCATGATTATATTCTTCGAACCATGTTGCGAGTATTGAATTTATAAATTATTCTTATATACATTGAAAGAGCTGTCTATGCCATTTGATTCGTCTAGACCTATATCATGAATTTAAAAGCGATCCAAACTAATTGCTTGGTGAGGAATCTTATAAATTAACTAAGATGAACAACCCTCATTGAAGGGGAAACTATACATCCGTCGGGAGACCGACGTGCGCACAAATAGCATGTGAATATTATGCATAATGTAGGGTACTTGAGGCTGATCTCCTGTTGTACTTGTTTATATCGAATTGTCAGTTAAACACTGTTAATTCTAGCAAGAGTTCTTAGTCCTTAGTGACTGCTCAGTATTAAACTATATCTTTTGGAAAATATTGAGACCTTTGAATCCTTTTGATAATGTTTCGGTCTTTAACGACCTTTTGTTTACAAATTGAAAGGACAATTTTGAAACTATTGATATATCTTCGTTTACAACATTATTCTTTGAACTCTTGAGTTATTCCTTGACATTATACCTTTGATATTATTAAGCTTTATGATTATGTTTACCCTTATTGTTATATTACTTGCTGAGTAAACTTGTTGCTCATTCTTGCTTTCACTAAAAATATTTCAGTTAAGGCAGAGCAGTGCGGACCCTCTGGCACGGACAAGGGCAAGGTAAGGCTACATCGTAGCTTTGTTCTCTTTTAAGATTATTATGATGTTGTAATAAGACTTATTTCATCTTATGCATTAGTTATGTTATGGGTTTAAGATATGTTTAAGTTGTGAGACTGTGGGACGCGAATAATTATATTAAATCAATGTAAATTATTCTATTATTTCCAATTCATGAGATTGTAGTATGTTATTAGAATTAGCATGTGATGCACTAAATTCGAGGTACATGTATTTGAATTTGGGCGCGTCACAAAAACACTTCTAATCAAATACAACTTCTGCTCCTTCTTTCTCAAAATAAAAGAACTGAAGAACACTCTTATTCCGCTTCAATCTCTACTTCAAACTCTCCAATCTCAATCCCAATTCGTTACACAATAAAATCGGATTCTATCCTCTCTCTCTCCCTTATATATAGAACCCTAGTTCTTCCTTTCATTCCATATATCAGAAACGCACAACAATAACAGGGGAAAAGCTAGAGTTGCACATCAATTGTTTGATACATGGATTGAGAGAAGTTTGGGGGTTCCTTCAGTTATTTTGGGGGTTATTGTTTGTCAGAAATAATATGTCCATTACAAACCCTAGTTTTGTTATCATGCTTAAACGAGCCCGAACACCCCATCCATCTTCTTCTAGTAGTGATGATACTAGTCAGGGATAAAGTAGTAATACCTTAGATCCCACTAAGTTTGTCAACCTCTCCGTGCAACACTACTACTGGAATACACTTGTCGGCAAATCTTTTGTGCCGGAGAGGGGGTTTAAGCCATGTAAGGACAATGGAAAACTGCTGGAACAGATTAGGGGCAGGGGGTAGATTTTGTTTGTGGATACACCGTGCTCAGCCCCAATGGAAATTGTTCGAGAGTTCTATGCCAATGCCCACAAAACTCACAACGGGATATCATATGTGAGGGGCAAACAAGTTAAATACACTCTAGAGGCGATAACTACCCTGTATCACTTGCCTCCGCCATCTATGGAAGACACGGAGTGGATACAGATGTGGCAATTCTAGATATATTTGGATAAGTTGGTGGATGAAATGTGCAAGCCGGGAACTGTGTGGAAGACAAAAGCAGGCATTACACAGGAAATTCACTTCTAACTGACAGCCTTCAACAGATATGCAAAAGCTTGGTACAGCTTCATTTGTGCGAGCATTCTTCCCACTAGCCATCATGTGGATGTGCTATTATATGGGATTTTGAAAGGAGAAGGCATGGACCTTAGATATTTCATCAACCTGTCTATGCTACGCTTTATGTGAGCCGGTACCACCGGTGGGATTCCACACGCCGCCATCGTCACTCGCCTTTGCCATGTAGCTAAGGTGGACTGGGATGAGGAGACCCTCCAGCCTCCAATTTGCGACATTGACAGTGTCGCCATCCAGAAGTATACCATATGGAATGGAGGAAGGTCTGACCTGAGGGGCTTGTGTAAGACCCCAATTTTTTATGAATAAGATTTAATTTCCTCTATATATTATTTTGAAATAGTAAGGTGTTGATTTGATAAATGTAGTAAGTTATTGGTGGAATGTGCAAATTTTACAAAGTAAGCAAGTGGTTATAAAATATTCGTTGTGTCGGGGAATATTCGTTTGGTCGAGGAATATTCTTTTTGTCGGAGAATATTCATACGATGGCGTAGTCATTGGTGGACCCCACAACGGAATAAATGTCGGATATAGAAAGCGACAGAAGTAAATTTTTATAAAAATAACTGTAAAACTGTTACCGTTAAACTGTTGAAATACCCGGTGATAAAAATATAGTAAGACGCGTTGTTGCACAGTAGCACACGGTATTGCACAGTATTTTGAATTATTAATTCTTACGTAAGAAGGCATTTACTCAATTATTGTTACAGTAATTAATGTTCAATATTTTATATTATTGATTCAATAATTGCATAATATTTTATTGGTTCAATAATTACTACGTTGATATTTTATATCAATAATTACTACATTGATATTTTATATTATTGATTAAATAATTGTCAATGCACATTATTTCACATTATCAAATCAATAATTCATTTTATTTGAATAATATTATTAGACAACATTATTGGCAATGTCTAGGATGTTCTGTCTAGGAAAGGGGTTAGTTAATCTAATTACGCGCCAGTAAGGAGAAATCCTTATCGGAAAGCCCTCTCTTTCCTGGGAACCACCTGGTTGTCATTATTGTGGTTCTATAATATTATTTGTGGATAATAATTATTGGTAAAAATGATAAGTAAATATTTATTCAAAGTGGATTTAAACGGAGGAATTTTTAGTAAAAGTGATAATTATTGAGAATGAATATTTTATCTGTTCTGATAAAATAATTCATTCAAATATATTATTATAATATTACATTATAAGTGTATAGTGTGATATTATAATAATATAATAGTGATGATATTTTTTTACAATAAATTCACGATATATGAATAAAATGAGATGGAAGAGAAAAAATGAAATTTGAAATTCTTTTATTAATTATAAATATTTTAATATATATATATATATATATATATAAACATGTGGTGGAATTCATTATTTCAAAAGTGGAGCCTTTGAAATTTTGAGTGTGATGGAGATTTTCAAGAGTGGTGAGTGTGAAAAAATCATCCGTATGTAAACTTGGGTCATTTTTCGTTCAGAATTTGAAACAACTTTCTTCTACAAACTTGAAGATAATTAAATTTTATATGGAATGGACATAAGGTTCATATCTTTCTGATAAAATGGCTATTTATTATGAATTATTAAAGTTCCGAAATATTGAGTCTAAATTAATTTTTGGTGGATGATTTTCTAGAATGTGCGGGCCCCACTCTTGTCTTTTGTTGGTGTGAAATGTGCTGAGCATTATTTCAAAAGTGTTGTGCATGATTTTCAAAGTTGGGTGATGAGAAGCCACTATAAGAAATTTTGTCAAACCTGGTGTGCTAAGCATTTCCTATAAATAGGGTGTTTAGTTAAGAAATGAAAATCACACAAAAATCAAAAAATATTCTCTCTATAATATCGAGCGTATTTCTTGTGAGTATAATGATAGTTTGAGTGTGGATTACGGTGGAAGATTTTTTCAAGAAAATATCCGATATTCCAATCAGATCTAGTATTTTACTAAGGTAAAAGATATTATTTTTCTTTTTAAATGATGTTACTTTCTTTCAATATTCATAAAGAATGTTATTTTCTTTCATATTTCATATTATGAAAGTGATAATATTTCATTTTATATTCCTAAATTTAAACTTATTACGGTAAGTATTGCTTCTATAATTCTTGAAATGATCAAAAATTCTTGAGTTTTGCGCTTCATCTAATATCATTTCACTGAAATATTGGTCTGAATTTTTTATAATTTTTTTTATCTTTTTATGACGAGTTACTATTCATGAGTTACTATTCACAAGGAAAAACATTTTTTTTTTGTCCAAATTATCTTTGATTGTATCCATATTTTGAACTTCATTCTTGAATTTTGCTCCACAATTGATTATTACGGAGTATTCTTAAACTTGGATAAACTAAACTACGAATCCCTAATCTTTGTCCTTTATCTCACTGGATTCGTTCTTTAAAATATTTTTCATCATCCTCAGTCTTAAATGATGATACAAATGAATATCTTTTGCCTGTAGTGCAAAGATGAATGATTACTTGATGAATATCTTTGGCCTGTAGTGCAAAGATGAATGATTACCTGATGAATATCTTGGCCCGTAGTGCAAATATGGACAGGTGTTGAGATGAACATGACCACTGGTGATACAAATGAATATCTTTGGCCCGTAGTACAAAGATGAATATTTGATTTAAGATATATATTGATTGATGTTACAGGGATAAAATATTGATGATGAACTTTTAAATCATAAAAAATAGTAGACATCATTCTCTACTTAATTTATTTATTTTCGCTGCCGTTGTTGATCTAAAACTTGTTGTCCATAATATTTTATCTGATTTATTGAAGACTAACGATAATTTATTATTCATTATCTTAGTCATAATATTCTTTACTGAGCTAATTGAGCTCACCCTTTTTTTTCATTATTCTCTTTAGGAAATGAGAATATCGCGGGTACTAGTCGGGGAATAGAGTGATGGTCAGAGTTAGAGCAGTAACAGTCCTCACTATTTTGTAGAATAGTGTGATAATGATTATAATAAGTGAGGACTGAATTTGTGTGTTTATATTTTGTATTATATACGATTTGTATTGAAACTCACAGTTTGCGTGGTCGTATTTTGCACGACCGTATGTTATAAAAGATTGTATTTGGATTTTGTACCATGTATTTGGCGACTCAGAATTTGAAGATTTATATTTGGATTATGTACCATGTATTTGGAGACTCAGAATGGGTTGTGTATTGAACTTATTTTGGGGTCATCACAGTTGGTATCAGAGCTTAGGGATATGATCTCTGGCGGAGATCTGGGAATAGAACTAGGAGTGGAGAAACGAGTAAATCCTTTGCTAGTGTGTGTCCTACCTAAGCTTATTTGGTATTTAATTGGTCGGTTGGAACATATGATTAATATGTGATATGTTAATTTGTTTTATTAACCCTTGTTTTGTGACAGTATTTGAGAATGGCAGCTGAAAATCTAAACAATGGAACATATGAGACCATTGAGGCTCCGCTAATCACCAACCAGGATAATGTGATGACAGGAGAAGAAGAACGGCAGGCGGTCGTAAAACAAAGGGATACAACAATTCAAGATTTTGCTACCCGTTAAGCGAAGCTTGAACAGAAGCTCTCTTTGGCAGAGCATATGATATTAGAGCTGAAAAATGAGAATGCAATTGTCAAAATTCTGATGAAATAAGAAAAAACTGAATGAATGAGAATGGAGGATGCATGGGTAGAAGCCGCACGATGCGTTGATATTTTAGAAAGAGACGTCCGATCCAAGAAAGCCAAAATAGACGATATGGATTTCACTTTTTAGACAGCAATTGGGAGAATCCAACATCGAGTTTAGAATTACCCTGTGCAGAGTGGTCATCCCCAATTCAAATCATAGATCAGGAGTGCGACGAAGCAGTTGAGGGTGGAATGCCCTTTATGGCAAAGTTAAGTCCAGCTGGGATGGTGACACCAAAGACTGTCCCAGACAAGTCAAAGTCAGCGGTTCAAGGGAGAGCGGTTGTTGTGACTTTCCAAAATACGAGGAACCCGAACAAAGTTATCACGGGTACGTAAGCTAATCATAGACTCTTGCGAAGTCTATACCTTATTAGATACCGGTTCTACCCATTCTTTTATTTCACCTACTTGTGATCAACGTTTGAACTTGATCGCTCAGAAATTAGACTTTGACTTATTTGTTGAAACTCCGTTGGGAGCAACCTAAGTTAGTAACCGAAATACGTAACTTTCTAGGCTTAGCTGGTTATTTTCAGAGATTCGTGGAAGGATTTTCTCGAATCACTTCTCCATTAACTAAGTTGACTCGGAAAGATACAAAATTCCTATGGAATGAGGAATGCGAGAAGAGCTTCTAAGAGCTTAAGAGGAGACTCATTTCGGCACCTGTTCTGACAATACCATCTGGTTCGGATGGATTTGTCATCTACAGCGATGCTTCAGGCAAAGTGTTAGCATGTGTTCTCATGCAACCTGGAAAAGTCATAACCTATGCCTCACGGCAACTCAAAGAATATGAGAGGAATTATCTTACTCATGATCTAGAGTTGGCAGCAGTCGTTTTTGCATTGAAGATCTGGAGACACTACCTGTATGGGGAGAAAGTGGAGATCTATACAGATCATAAGAGCCTTAAATATTTCTTACTTAGAACGAACTCAACATGCAACAACGACGTTGGCTCAAGCTATTGAAAGATTACGACCATACCATCCAATACCATCCTGGAAAAGCGAACGTGGTAGCTGACGTGTTGAGTAGAAGATCGTATGCGGGTACAAGTGCGATATTGTCAACACAAAGCCATCTTGTATGAGTTACAAATGATGGAGATAGAGTTAAAGACTCGAGGGACCCACGTGAAGATGGCAAGTATACGCGTAGAATCAGCTTTAATTGATAAAGTTAAAGCTGCTCAAGCTACAGACCCGGAGCTGATGAAGATAAAGAAGAAAGTGCAAGAAGGTGTTATTCTAGAAGCAAGAAGCAATGAAGAAGGAATACTTCGAGTCAAATCCAGACTTTGTGTTCCTAAAGATTCCGATTTGAAGTATAAAATCATGATGGAGGCACATAACACACCGTTCGCAATCCATCTTGGAAGTACCAAAATGTATCGTGACCTTCGACATACATTTTGAGGAGTAATATGAAGAGAGAGATCGCGGATTTTATCTCGAGGTGTTTAACGTGTAAACATGTCAAGGCGGATCATCAAGTGCTAAAGGGTCAGCTTGCAGAAAGCTATGTGCACCGATTTATGATTTATTGGTCCATTTGAAATCCTTGACCGAGTAGAAACTTTGGGCTATAGACTCGCCTTACCTCCAAGCATGTCTCGTGTTCATAATATTTTTCACATATCCATGCTTCGTAAATATGTGAAAGACCCAAACCACATTATTGAGATAGAACCAGACGAGATAGCCGAAGATTTAACGTACGAAGAGGTACCTGTCAAGATCTTGGATAAGAAGGAACATGTCCTACGCTCAAAGATTATACCTCAAGTTAAAGTTTTGTGGAGGAACCATGATATCGAGGAAATGACCTGGGAGTTAGAATAAAAAATGAAAGCGAGGTATCCTCACTTTTTCGACATACCAGGTACGTACGTCAAATTCGAGGACGAAATTTCATAAGGAGGAGAGTTTGTAAGACCCCAACTTTTTATGAATAAGATTTAACTTCCTCTATATATTATTTTGAAATAGTAAGGTGTTGATTTGATAAACGTGGTAAGTTATGGGTGGAATGTGCAAATTTTACAAAGTAAGAAAGTAGTTCTAAAATATTCGTTGTGTCGGAGAATATTCGTTTGGTTCATGAATATTCTTTTTGTCGAAGAATATTCGTACGATGGGGCAGTCATTGGTGGACCCCACAACAGAATGAATGTCAGATATAGAAAGCGACAGAAGTAACTTTTTATAAAAATAACGATAAAACTGTTACCGTTAAACTGTTGAAATACCCAATGATAAAAGTACAGTAATACGCGTTGTTGCACAGTAGCACACGATATTACACAGTATTTCGAATTATTGATTCTTACGTAAGAAGGCACTTACTCAATTATTGTTACAGTAATTACTGTTTAATATTTTATATTATTGATTCAATAATTACATAATATTTTATTGGTTCAATAATTGTTACGTTGATATTTTATATTATTGATTCAATAATTGTCACTGTACAGTATTTCACATTATCAAATCAATAGTTCATTTTATTTGAATAATATTATTAGACAACATTATTGGCAATATCTAGGAAGTTCTGTCTAGAAAAGAGTTTTGTTAATCTAATTGCGCGCCAGTAAGGAGAAATCCTTATCGGAAAGCCCCCTCTTTCCTGTGAACGACCTGGTTGTCATTATTGTGGTTTTGTAATATTATTTGTGAATAATATTTATTGATAAAAATGATAAGTAAATATTTATTCAAAGTGGATTTAAACGAAATAATTTTTAGTAAAAGTGACAATTATTGAGAATGGATATTTTATATGTTCTGATAAAATAATTCATTCAAATATTTTATGTTGGGAATTGCATATTTATATTTGATATTGAAAGTAAATATAAATGCTTAAGTGTACAGTCCTTAAGAGAATCAATGTATAAGGACTTAGATGATAGATCAAAAATGTAAGGTTGATCTGAGCTTTAATGTTTATCATTCATGTAAATAAATGTATAGAAGAAAAAATCAAATTTGTTAGGTTGATCTATTTGAGTTGTAAAAGTTAAAGCCTTGACAGAATCGTAGCCTGTCAAATGTAGCATTCAGAAGACAAGGCAGAATTGTGGAGCTTAAACAAAGATGTTCAGAATTGTAGTATGCTAAGATAATCAAGTCTGCAGAAGACAAGGTAGAATCGTGGAGCATAAGTGAAAGTATCAGAATCGTAGTCTACTCTTAAAAGCCACACTGAGAATCACAGAAAAGATCCGAGAGCCTGCTGAGCTAAGTCAAGAAACGCAGTGTACTCTCAGAAACGTAGAGTCTGCAAGATGAAGCAAGAAGGAATCGTAGTATGCCAAAGAGCTTAAGAAAAATTGTAGTGTTCTCTACGAACAAGTCTGAGTCAAGCCTGTGCAAGCCAACACACAATGATTATGATACACTGACCATAATCGTAGTGCTCCTCCAGTCAGCATCAAAGTTCATAGTTCTGATGAAGGGAGGAAGAGCAACAAATGAAGAAAGGCTTATGTCCGTTGACAATTTGATGGTCGCAATGATTCCATATTTATCCTTAGTTCAAATCGAAGAAGCGTATTGGAGAAGCTAAGGAAACGACTAAATCGCCTGCAGAAAACACCTTTTTAGGTGTTAGGTGAAGTTGAAGTTTGCTGTGCCAATGGGCTAGTCGACAGTGCAGCAGGAATGCAAGATGTCAACATCAACTACACAGAAATGTATGAAGCATTAAATTCTACAACGAGAGCATTCAAAAGAATATATTTTGGATGGCTCTTTTATAAAGAAATCAGACAAGGATTCAGATCGAGCAAGCAAGATGTGAAAAGAAAGAATACATTGAGAAAAGCTTAAGAACACTCAACGATCAACTCTACGATCCTGAAAGAGGAAATCTTTCTTCGCCACTCAGTTCTTCAGAACTGCTGCTTAATTACAACTGAGTAGCACTCCTCAACCAACTACTGTCAATCCAAGTGAGGAACCAAGTCAGAGGACTTGAAGAGTTCAAAAGTGAACTAAGAGAAGATCCAAGTCAGAGGACTTCAAGAGTTCAAGAGTGAACTAAGAGAAGTATCAAGTCAGAGGACTTGAAAAGTTCTTAGTGAACTACGAGAAGTTCCAGGGCTGCTGGCCTTGAAGGAATCTAAGTGATTCAAGTTGTAAGAGACATCCTTAGTGGATTTACTACTCGTGGAGTAGAAGAGTGGATTAGGAGCCTTATGTGCTCTGAACCACTTAAAACCTTGTGTCTCATTGTCTTTCATTAACTGTTATAACTGCTATATCTGTTATAATTGCCATAACTACTTATCAAACCATAACTGCAATATCTTGAAGGGGAACAAAACATATATTCCGCTGCTGTCAGTATAATCAATACTGACAAAGTATTTTAAACAAAGAAATTTTAAAATATCTATTCAACCCCCCTTCTAGATAACTAACGTGCCTTTGGGAACTAACAATTGGTATCAGAGCAGGTTCTCTCAACTAAGTATACAAGCTTGAGTTTATCCAATGGCACAACTGATAAGCGAGACCAAGACAGGTGGAGGAAGCAAGCCACCAATGTGCAACAAAGATAAATTTGCCAACTTGAAAGTTCAGATGCAGGCTTACATGGATTCAATAGATGATGATCTATTTGAAACTGTTCTGAATGGGCCCTATGTTCCAACAAGGCTTGCACCAACTACAAAAGAACCAAAAAGAGTTGTGATTAAAGTTAAATCTGAATGGACTGAAAATGAGAAGAGAGATGTTCAGCTTGACAAAAAGGCTAAGAATATCTTGTTCCAGTCTTTAGAAGACAACCTATTTGAAAACGTGGTCAATTGCAACACTGCAAAAGAAGTCTGGGAAGCATTGCTCATCATGCATGAAGGAACTGAAGAAGTCAGAGAAAATAAGCAATCTCTACTTACTCAACAGTATGAGATGTTTGCTCATGTTCCAGGAGAAAACGTTACTTCCACTTATGAGAGATTCACTACGTTGCTCAACTCTCTCAGAGCTTATGGAAAGACCTATCCAAACAAAGATCTAGTCATCAATTTCATGAGGTCCTTACCAAGCAAATGGGATGCCAAGACCACTGCAATCAGAGAGTCAAAGAATCTGCATGTGATGACAGTTCAACAACTCTACGAAAACCTTCTTACCTACGAGCTAGAACTGACTCAACGAGCAGAAACTCTGTCAGGAGAAAGAAAGAAAGATAAAGGAGTTGCTCTTAAAGCAAAAGAAGAGATCTCCAGAGCATATGTTGAAGATGAATCTGACTCTGAGGAAGATGATGATGATAATGATGATGATGATGAAGCAGCAACGCTGGCCATAAGATTCAGAAGGCTCATACTAAAAGGAAGAAGCAGCAAACCTAAAAGATTCAATAACTACAGTCAGGAGCAAATCAGTGACCTATGCTATAACTGCAAGAAGCCTGGTCATTTTATTGCCAACTGCAACAAACCTATCAGAGAAGAGCTGAAAAGAAAGTCAAATCCAAAAAAGGAGCTCAAAGGCTACAAAAAGAATAAGAAGAAAGACAAAGGGCTTATAGCTGGAAGCTCTTGGAGAGATTCAGACAACGACACCAATGTTGACTCTGAAAATGATGAAGCACCTCAAAAAGCCAACATATGCCTAATGGCCAAAGATGCACTTAGCAGGAAAGGTGCTGAAGCAGTCATAGATGAGGTATTTGATTTCTACTCTCCTGATATTGACATTGATGATTTAAGAACTGGCATTCGTAACATGTCAACTGATCTATATCAAAATATGAGATGGTTAAGAGTTCTATCTAAAGATTATATTGATCTTAAAAAGAAGAAAGAGAAAGTTCAGAAAGAGCTGGAAGCAGCTCTACTAAGTTCTGACTCTCTCTCTAAGCTTGAAGCTGAGAATAAAATCTTGAGAGGAATAAATGAACTGAGCATGCAAAGAGAGTTAAATCTAACCTCTAAAATTAAGGAGTTAAAAAAGACTATATCTATATAGAACATATCTTCTTCATCCATGGACTCCCTGATATCTAATCACAGAAGTGTCTCTTATAGAACAGGCTTAGGGTTTGAGGAATCTACCTCAGAACCCAGTGTGGAAAAGACAAAGGAAACTAACATAAGTAGTGCTTCTAACTTAAATAGAAGTATTACATTTGTAAAGTCCATACAAAAGGATGAACCAGTGCAACCTTGCTCTTCTGATCCAAGACATATTCCTGAACACTGCGGATCTTATGCTGGCCTAGGATTCAAAAAGATGAAGAGTGACTCAGTCACCACTGCCCAACCACGACGAATCGTAGAGTTAAGTAAATCTGGCTCCACGAATCAACTTGGAAGGAATCGTGGTGTTGAGGTTTACTCAGCACAAAACGTGAATCTCAAAGCTTCATGGAAAAAGAAGATGCAATACAAGGGTAAGGCCAACAAATATCCACACGAGTCCAAATGGAGAAAGAATCCACACACTAATATGAATTATATTAGATGCTTTGCATGTGGAAGATTTGGTCATAAAGCTGCATTATGCTTCCATAACACTTTGCATGGGAGACCCAAAGTCAAGCAAATTTGGGTTCCTAAGGGTACTAACATTGCAGGACCCATGCAAGTCTGGGTACCAACATGAACGCTAAAATTGCATGCAGGAAATGAGCACCACGATTACAACATGGTATCTGGATAGTGGTTGCTCAAGGCATATGATCGAGAACAAAGCCCTCCTATCAAACTACATAGAGAAGGAGGGACCAACAGTTATCTTTGGAGATAACATCTCTAGCAAGACAAGAGGCTATGGATCAGTTGGGAATGGTGCGGTGTCCTTCAGCAAAGTGGCTTATGTTTATGGTCTAAAGCACAATCTTCTTAGCATCAGCCAGCTCTGCGATAAAGGTCATCAAGTTACCTTTCTCAACAATCAGTGTCAAGTCAGAGATCTGGAGACATCTTCTATCAAGCTGACAGGAACAAGAGAAGGAAATGTATACACTGTCAACCTTTCTCAGCTCAGTTCTGATGAGACAGTATGCTTCCTTGCTAAAGCCACTAAAGAAATAAGTTGGCTTTGGCACAAAAAGTTATCTCATCTCAACTTCAAGAGTATGTCAAAGCTGGCCTCCAAAGATCTGGTAGCAGGTTTACCCAAGTTCAGCTTCATCAAAGCAAGACCATGCAATGCATGCCAGTTTGGAAAGTAAACAAGGAGCTCATTCAAAGGCAAAGCAGTCAACTCAATTGACAGGCCCCTTCAATTACTACATATGGATCTCTTTGGGCCAATTCCAACTGTGAGCCTAGGAGGAAAGAGATACTCACTGGTCGTAGTGGATGACTACACCAGATACACATACGTGTTCTTTCTTAACTCAAAAGATGAGACAAGCTCCTAACTGATAAAGATGTTCAAGCTGGTGATGAATGAAGAAGGAGAGACTATCAAGGCAATAAGGAGTGATCATGGCAGAGAGTTTGACTTCTCAAAAATGGATCAGTTCTGTGTAGACAATGGCATCAGCCACAACTTCTCAGCACCACGAACTCCTCAGCAAAATGGAGTGGCTGAAAGGAAGAACATAACACTTATAGAAGCTGGAAGAACTCTACTAGCAGCAGCTCATCTGCCTGAATACTTCTGGGCAGAAGCCATCAATACTGCGTGCTACACACAGAACAGATCTCTTGTACACTTTATGTTGAAGAAGACTCCCTATGAGTTATGGAAAGGAAGAAAGCCAAATGTCAGTTACTTCCATATGTTCGACTGTTCATGCTACATTCTCAACAATGGAAAGCAATATTTGACTAAGTTCCAACCCAAGTTAGATGAAGGAATCTTCCTTGGATATGCCATAGACAGTAAAGCTTATAGAGTGTTCAACAAGAAGACATTAAGTGTTGAAGTCTCGATCCACACCATCTTTGATGAAACAGACTCTGATAAGTTTGCATCACAAGACACTACGATTGACGATACCGACACTACGAATGAAACGGTTGAGCCTAACACTACGACCGTAGTTCCTGAAGAAAGAATCGTAGTGTCCGAGGAAGAAATCGTAGAGAGAGCTGAACTACACGACGGTTCTGGTAAACAAGAGCCAGAAGTCAATCTTGAAGAGTTCAGACAAGAAGGCACCAGAACTGATGTTCTAATAGGGAACAGATGGGCAAGGGATCACACTCAAGATCTGATCATTGGTGATCCAACTGCTAGAATCAGAACAAGATCTGCAACTCAGAATGAATGCTTCTTTTTGAGTTTTCTGTCTCAAATAGAGCCCAAGAAGATTGAAGATGCAATGCAAGATGCAGGCTGGATTGAAGCCATACAAGAGGAACTAAATCAATTCGAAAGAAGCAAAGTCTGGAGACTAGTTCAAATACCAAAGAATCACCCAGTCATTGGCACCAAATGGGTCTTCAAAAATAAGATGGATGAAGATGGGGTGATCATAAGAAATAAAGCAAAACTGGTGGCTAAAGGTTATTCTCAAGAAGAAGGCATAGACTACGATGAGACATTTGCACCAGTTGCCAGACACATGGATGTCAAGAGTGCATTCCTAAATGGTGAACTTCAAGAAGAAGTATATGTGGAACAACACCCAGGTTTTGTCGATCCAACCCTCTCTAATTATGTCTATAGATTAGATAAAGCCTTATATGGACTTAAACAAGCACCTAGAGCATGGAATAAAACACTAACTAACTTTTTTACTGAAAAAAGATTCACTAGAGGTAGAGTAGACACTACATTATTTCTTAGGAAACACAAAGATAAAGTTTTACTAGTTCAAATATATGTAGATGATATTATCTTTGGTTCTACTGATGAAAATCAGTGCAAGAGATTTGCCAAGCTTATGCAGAGCAAGTTCGAAATGAGCATGATGGGTGAGCTGAATTTCTTCCTTGGACTGCAAGTGAAGCAAACTGATGAAGGTATCTTCATTAACCAAGCCAAGTACATCAAAGACTTAATTAAGAAGTATGGCATGGAATCAGCCTCTCCCATGAGAACACCAATTGCTCCAGCAACTAAGCTTGACAAAGATAAGAAAGGTAAAAGTGTTGATATTACTCAATACAGAGGTATGATAGACTCCCTTCTCTACTTAACTGCTAGTAGACCAGATATAATGTTTGCAAAATGTATATGTGCTAGATTTCAAGCTAATCCTAAGGAATCACACTTAACTGCTGTAAAAAGGATTTTCAGGTATCTTAAAGGTACACCCTACTTGGGTCTATTGTATCACAAGGAGTCCTTATTTGAACTGACAGGATATTCAGATGCTAACTTTACAGGATGTAAAATAGATAGAAAAAGTACCAGTGGCACTTGTCAACTTCTAGGGAATAGACTAGTGTCATAGTTCAGCAAGAAGCAAAACTCAGTATCAACTTCAACAGCAGAAGCTGAATATATTGCTGCACGCAGCTGCTGTGCTCAAATCCTATGGATGAAGAACCAGCTAGCAGATTATGGGTTTGATTTCAAATCTATACCCATACACTGTGATAACACAAGTGCCATAGCAATAACAAATAATCCTGTCATGCATTCTAGGACCAAGCCTATAGAAATAAGATATCATTTTATTAGGGATCATGTTCAAAATGGAATAATATCTTTGCAATACATCCCTACTGAAAATCAAATTGCTGATGTGTTTACAAAACCTTTAGATGAATCTAGATTTAATAAACTGATAAGTGAGTTAGGTATGTTAAATTTGCAACCATGAACTCTATGCTCTAGATGGTGCTAACCTTGCAGATATAAAGGCTAAGTCAAAATCGCAGAGATGACAAAGAGAAACAACGATCGTTGAGTGATCCAGTCAAGGTAGAAAAGCTCACTGTGATAGTAGCGTCATCAAGCCAAGTAACCCTTCTGATAAGTGTCTCAGGGACAAACCTGATCCTTAGTGTCAAACTAAGAGGTTGGCCCTTCCTGAGCAACCTTAAACTAGAAGGGATGTCATTTTAGAATGCATCACAGAAAACCGTAGAGTCGATGGTCAAGAAGAAATCAAGTGATCTAAACTCAACAATCGTGGGGTGGTTCTCAGAAATCGTAGTCCTCTCACAAGGACTCACTAGCTCTGGGGGAGCTAAAGGCAGAAAGGAACCTTCCACATAGATTAAAAACTTGGAGTCCTGCAGAACTTGGCACGTGTCCCATGATGCAAAACATGGAGGGAAGTTTATAAATCAATTTTAAACTATCATATGTCCGTTCATCTTTGAATTTCTAAAGACTATTTTTTTTTCTCTCTCAAACGAAACCCTAAGTTTCAGAAAGCTAAGCCATATCCATTCAGTACAGGAAAATCAAACAAACAGATGGCTGCTTTAAATGTTGTTTTCGGCTATCAACTATGCTTTGACGGATTCGAGAAGGCTAGACATGAAATTCACAAAGTCCTTTCACTCCTGAAGAAAGTGAGTCTTAAGAATGCTTTGAGCACCAGCACATTGATATATCTAAAGCTGGTGAAGGAGTTTTATTGCAATGGAGTTGTTGATAAAGACTCCATTCTCACCAAAGTCAAAGATGTGCAAATCCAACTCAACGCTGAAGGCATAAACCTAGCTCTAGGTTTTAAAAGTGAAGGTCTGTCATCAATGGAGGCTATTGACTTCCATAAGGGTCTGAAGAAGATGAACTATACAAAAACTGAAGGGAAAAGTGGCTACAAGAAGAAAGAATTTCCTTAAGAATATGATTTCCTAGCCGACATTGTTGGAAAATACATATATTGCACGGGCTCCGGTCACGATTCTGTCAACGAGAAGCAACTAAAGCTCATGACAGCCATCAGCTTCAGAGTCCAACTTAACTATGGAGCCTTGCTGATGGATTAGTTCAGAAAATGGATGCAAAGTCCGAAGAAGACCAAGAGCACTGCCAAAATGCTCTATAGGAGGTTTATCAGCATTATTATTCAGGATGCACTGGGTGACAAAATTGGGGACAATGAAGGTATTTCAATCAATCCCAATAGAAAGATGACCCAACAGCTGTTCCAAAACTAGAAAAGGAATCCTGCAGAAAATGTAAAGATGATGTCTGCAACCTCATCTGCTGCAAGGGAAGCCAGGTAAGAAGAAGAAGAGGTCAACCAAGAAAAAGCTGTAGTTCTGACCAGAAAGAGTAAAGGGAAGAAGAAAATGTATGAAAGGGTTCAAGCAACTGAGGAGCTTCAAGGCTCAACCACTGATGCTCTCCAAGAGGGTCCTGGTATTGATATGCAGTTCATAAGCCTTACTTCCAACAGAGTCATCACCCCTAACTTATCAAAGGGGGTTCTAAAGGAAAAGAAAAAGAAGAAAAAGAGGGAGATGAGTGAATATAAGGCCGAAGGTAGTTATGAACCTCAGAAAAAGAAGAAACGGAGCCACAAAACAGGGAAGTCTACACTCACTACGATTGTGGAGTCATCACCAATCAAAGAGCCCAGACTAGCTGCCACTGCAGAAGGAGAAGCTGCAACAGCCTCTCAGCCTGAGCAAACTCAAAAGACTGAAGCTGAAGAAGATGCAAAGGCTGTGCCCAAGCCAAAGAAGAGGGTGAAGAAGTTGGCTAAGAAGTATGCTCTTACCAATGAAGAAATATTGGAAGAAGATGATAAAAGAATGGCTGCAGAAAAGGCTGAACAGTCCACTAAGCCACAAGCATCTAATCCAACTCCACAAGAGACCAGAATCATTGAAGATGTGATAAGCCCTGCTGACGTTCTTGCTGACACTGCTGAGGAGGTATAGCGTGAAGGAGTAATTTTCTCTGAAGAGGTTCTGGTAGAAGATGTAACTCATCCTGAAGGTGAAGTACCAGAAACAGCTCTTGAAATAGACTCTACTAATGTTGTAAAAGGGACTCTAGAAGCTCCTATTCAAGAAGATATTGCAGCTGAGGGGGAGTAGTTAAAAACGACAGAGACATAGAATGCTAAAGCAGAGGGGGAGCTACAAATAGATAATAATGAAGTCCCCTCAGTAAATGAAGAAGTCGTATAGTCTGCTGCTGCAGAAATGGTGAATATTGCAGATGATGATGAGATGATTGATGTAGTGCAAGTTTATGATGCAGAGAATGATGAAGAAGAAGAAGATGATCTTGAGGTCATATATGTGGGACAAGATGGAGAAAGAACAGCAAACTACAATCAGCTGTTCAATTATTTGCCCATGATGCCATATCATAGAGCTATGATTCTCAACTCTTGGGATCATATATTTTGGACTTTCAAGGCATATCCAGCAATCTCAGTGCTTGCCCATAGATTCCCAAGAGAAAGGAGGTTTTCTCAAAAACTGATCAAGAATGCTTCAACCTTAGAGCTTGAGCATGAGGTATATTCCACTCCTCTCTCATTTATTATCAACCACACTCCATCATCACACTTCAATTAGTTCTATGAAGTGCCCAAATGGTTGGAAGTGGACCTGCATCCACTCAATCAATTTTGAGTTATATAGTCCCAAAAATATGTATCTGATGAACCAAATAACCAACTCATTCTCGTAGAGCAAACCATTAATGATCCAATGATGATTGAGCACATCACAAGAGTTGTCGAAGAAATGCTTGCAAGCTTAATCATTGAAACACTAACCTTGGACGACACACTACGATTCGTGCATATTGATCAATCTGATGCAAAAATCGTAGAGTCTCCAGAACGGCTCAACGAATCCGAAACACATACATCTGTGCCAAACACTACGCCTATACAACAAACACAAACCCCTCTAACCCAAGCAGACATCCCTTCCTCTTCCAACCACGAATATTTTGATATGACTCTTGTCGTCGCAAGCATATCAAAGAGAGATGAACACACTACGACTACTCCTCCTCCTCCTGAGATGCAACGAATTCTCAATCAACTATCTCTTATGCCAACAAAGGAGGAGTTGAATGAAGCATTAAACCAAATAGGGTCAGAATTTGGAGAGATTCTTGAAGCACACTCCATAGCGCTTCACATAAGATTCGACCATATTATCAAATCAGTCAAGCCTCTACCAGGAAAGTTGGCAACTGAACTGTCAAAGAAGCTGCGGGAGATTATCAAGGAAATGGCCGACAGTCTAAGTCAAAGGGATGCTATTCACTTTGCTACCACGAAGAAGCATAAGGAAGCTATGGAGATCATGCAGAAGAATCAGCAATCTCAGAATGAGCTGTTTACCAACCAAATTTTAGAACTGTGCACCTCAGTTCAATACTTCCAAGATTCCAGTATAACTCAAATCAATCAGAATTACAATGCAATGGAACAAATTCAACAACAACAAAGACACACTGAGGCTAGAGTTGCTGAAAATCGTAGTGATAATTCTCAAAATAACTCACAGATGCATGAGCTTGTTGAAGGAGTCAAGCGCCTCTCTAAAGATGCTCGAACCCTTGATGCTGACATAAAGGGGGAGAATAAGGAGGAAGGAGATAGAAACATAAGCAGAGAAGGAAATAGAAGGCAACCGCAGCAGAGGCAAAGACAAACACACACTGGTCAATCGTCGGGTGGCAATCTCAGAAGTCCTAGCTCTTAGCCTCCATGAGTTGATCAACGTCTGCAAAGTTCTCTCATGGCTGAACCCACTCAAAGGAGCCAAGGTTAAGCGTCTAGCTCACAAGGTATAACCTCCACTGGTTTTAGTATGCTAGTTGGAGATCATGCCTTCATGAACAGACATGATCATTCGGAACCACTGACCCTAGATGAGCTAGAGTACATTGTAAGAAGAGATGAAGCCACAAGGAGAAGAAGAATTGTAGAGCATGCCAATCCTCCAAAACCAATGAGGCAAAGAGGATAGAGATAAGTCTAAGCTTAACTGTATATTGATGTTTCTATGCTAGATTGTAATATCTTTTCAAACATCAATAAATTCATGCTTATTCTCTAGAAATTTCAGTTGCTCACTGAAACACTAAGCCATATTTACTTTCTAGCACTCCGCATTTAGAAAATGATGCTATGATCTAAATCTCATTGATTATGTTAACATCAAATAGGGGGAGATTGTTGGGAATTGCATATTCATATTTGATATTGAAAGTAAATATAAATGCTTAAGTGTACAGTACTTAAGAGAATCAATGTACAAGGACTTAGAAGATAGATCAAAAATATAAGGTTGATATGAGCTTTAATGTTTATCATTTATGTAAATAAATCTATAGAAGAAAATATCAAATTTGTTAGGTTGATCTATTTAAGCTGTAAAAGTTAAAGCCTTGACAGAATCGTAGTCTGTCAAAGGTAGCATTCAGAAGACAAGGCATAATCATAGAGCTTAAACGAAGATGTTCAGAATCATAGTCTGCTAAGAGAATCAAGTCTGCAGAAGACAAGGCAGAATCGTGGAGCTTAAGTGAAAGTATCAGAATCATAGTCTACTCTTTAAAGCCACATTGAGAATCATAGAAAAGATCGGAGCGCCTGTTGAGCTAAGTCAAGAAATGCAGTGTGCTCTCGGAAACGTGGAGTCTGCAAGACGAAGCAAGAAGGAATCATAGTATGCCGAAGAGCTTAAGAGAAATCGTAGTGTTATCTACGATCAAGTCTGAGTCAAGCCTGTGCAAGCCAACACACAACGATTATGATACAATGACCATAATCGTAGTGCTCCTCCAGTCAGCATCAAAGTTCGTAGTTCTGATGAAGGGAGGAAGAGCAACAAATTAAGAAAGACTTATGTCCATTGATAATTTGATGGTCCCAATGATTCCATATTCATCCTTAGTTCAAACAGAAGAAGCTTATTGGAAAAGCTAAGGAAAGGACTAAACCGCCTGCAGGAAACACCTTTTCAGGTGTTAGGTGAAGTTGTAGTCTGCTGTGTCAATGGGCCAGTCGGCAGTGCAGCAGAAAAGCAAGATGTCAACATCAACTGCACAGAAACAACTGAAGCATTAAATGCTATAACGGGAGTATTCAAATGGATATATTTTGGATGGCTTTTATAAGGAAATCAGATAAGGATTCAGATCAAGCAAGCAAGACGTGAAAAGAAAGAATACATTGAGAAAAGCTCAAGAACACTCAACGATCAACTCTACGATCCTGAAAAAGGAAATCTTGCTTCGCTACTCCGTTCTTTAGAACTGATGTTTAATTATAACTGAGTAGCACTCCTCAACCAACTACTGTCAATCCAAGTGAGGAACCATGTCAGAGGACTTGAAGAGTTCAAAAGTGAACTAAGAGAAGATCCAAGTCAAGGGACTTGAATAGTTTAAGAGTGAACTAAGAGAAGTACCAAGTCAGAGGACTTGAAGAGTTCTAAGTGAACTAAGACAAGTTCCAGGGCTGCTAGCCTAGAAGGAATCTAAGTGATTCAAGTTGTAAGAGACATCTTTAGTGGATTTCCTACTCGTGGGGTAGAAGAGTGGATTAGGAGCCTTGTGTGCTCTGAACCACTTAAAACCTTGTGTCTCATTGTCTCTTATTAACTGCTATAATTACTAAATCTGTTATAATTGTCATAACTGCTTATCAAACCATAACTGCAATATCTGAAAGGGGAACAAAACATATATTCCGCTACTGTTACTATAATCAATACTGACAAAGTATTTTAAACAAAGAAATTTTAAAATATCTATTCAACCCCCCTTTCTAGATAACTAACGTGCCTTTGGGAACTAACATATTATTATAATATTACATTATAAGTGTATAATGTGATAGTATAATAATATAATAGTGATGATATTTTTTTACAACAAATTTACGATATATGAATAAAATGAGATAGAAGAGAGAAAATGAAATTTGAAATTCTTTTATTAATTATAAATGTTTTAATATGTATATATATATATATATATATATATATAAACATGTGGTGGAATTCATTATTTCAAAAGTGGAGGCTTTGAAATTTTGAGTGTGCTGGAGATTTTCAAGAGTGGTGAGTGTGGAAAAATCATCCGTATGTAAACTTGGGTCATTTTTCGTTCAGAATTTGGAAAAACTTTCTTCTACAAAGTTGTAGAAAATTAAATTGTATATGGAATGGACATAAGGTTAATTTTTTTCTGATAAAACGGCTATTTATTATGAATTATTAAAGTTCCGAAATATTGAGTCGGAATTGATTTTTGGTGGATAATTTTCTAGAATGTGCGGACCCCACTCTTGTCTTTTGTTGGTGTGAAATGTGCTGAGCATTATTTCAAAAGTGTTGTGCTTGATTTTCAAAGTTGAGTGATGAGAAGCCATTGTAGAAAATTTTGTCAATCCTTGTGTGCTAAGCATTTTCTATAAATAGAGTGCTTAGTTAAGAAATAAAAATCATATCAGAATCAAAAAAAAATCTCTCTATAATATCGAGCGTATTTCTTGTGAATATAAAGATAGTTTGAGTGTGGATTACGATGCAAGATTTTTCTCAACAAAATATCTGATATTCTAATCAGATCTAGTATTTGACTAACGTAAAGGATATTATTTTTCTCGTAAATGATGTTACTTTCTTTCAATACTCATAAAGAATATTATTTTCTTTCATATTCTATATTATGAAAGTGATAATATTTTATTTCATATTCCTAAATTTAAACTTACTACGATAAGTATTGCTTCTATAATTTTTGAAAATGATCAGAAATTCTTGAGTTTTGCGTTTCATCTAATATAATTTCATTGGAATTTTGGTCTGAACTTTTTATGAAATTTTTATCTTTTCATGACAAGTTACTATTCACTAGTTACTGTTTATGAGGAAAAAAAATTATATTTTTTGTCCAAATTATCTTTGATTGTATCCATATTTTGAACTTCATTCTTGAATTTTGCTCCACAATTGATTATTATGGAGTATTCTTGAACTTGGATAAACTAAAATACGAATCCCTAATCTTTGTCCTTTATCTTACTAGATTCGTTCTTTAAAATATTTTTCATCATCCTCACGCTTAAATGATGATACAAATGAATATCTTTGGCCTGTAGTGCTAAGATGAATGATTACTTGATGAATATCTTTGGCCTGTAGTGCAAAGATGAATGATTACTTGATGAATATCTTGGCCCGTAGTGCAAAGATGGACAGGTGTTGAGATGAACATGGCCACTGGTGATATAAATGAATATCTTTGGCCCGTAGTGCAAAGATGAATACTTGATTTGAGATATATATTGATTGATGTTACAGGGATAAAATATTAATGATGGACTTTTAAATAATAGAAAATAGTAGACATCATTCTCTACTTAACTCTTCTAATGAATTGTTATTTTCGCTGCAGTTGTTAATCTAAAACTTGTTGTCCATAATATTTTATCTGATTTGTTGAAGACTAACGATAATTTATTCTTCATTATTTTAGTCATAATATTCTTTATTGGGCTAGTTGAGCTAACCTTTTCTTCCATTGTTCTCTTCAGAAAATGAGAATATCGCGGGTACTAGTTGGGGAATGGAGTGATGGTCAGAGTTAGAGCAGTAACAGTCCTCACTATTTTGTAGAATAGTGTGATAATGATTGAAATTAGTGAGGACTAAATTTGAGTGTTTATATTTCGTATTGTATACGATTTATATTGAAACTCACAGTTTGCGTGGTCGTATTTTGCACGACCGTATGTTATAAAAGATTGTATTTGGATTCTGTACCATGTATTTGAAGACTTAGAATGGGTTGAGTATTGAACCTATTTTGGGGGCGTCACTGTTGGGTTTCATTCTGCTTGAGGATGAGTCAAAAAGTGGAGATGAAGAAGAAGATGAAGAAGGAGAAGAAGACGCACCAGTTCCTGTACCACAGGCAGCATGGCCACCTCCTAACTACTATATCAGACAAGAGCGGGAGATGCGCCATTTGAGGAAGCGCATGGATGCCATGTATTTGGGTTTTCAGACCTACACAATAGAGTTTTCATGGGCCCTATTTCGTGCCTTCGAGTTCAATGGCACACATGCCTCGTTCTCGGTCTTTGGCACTGGCAGCTCCTACCCTTCTCCCGACACACCTGCAGAGCAAGATGAGGAAGGAGGCAACTATGATGCTGCTTAGGGGAGTTTCCTTACCCTTTATCTCCAATGAGGACAATACAATTTTTTTTTAAGTTTGGGGGTATTTGGTGTCAATTTAGTTAGTTGCATTTTCATATTATTTTAGTTGCATTTTAGTGTAATTCATTTCATCATTTTAGTTTTAATTGCATGTTAATTTAGCATGTTTCCTTATTTCCTGTTTTCCTCATAAATAAAATAAATTCTTTATATGTTGCATTTAGATTAGTTAGTCATATTGCATGAATCCAGTTTTTAGTTAGTTTAAATTTCATTTGGCCTATGATGAGATTGGAATTGCATGATTGTTGAACATTTTTCATAACTTAGGCTCGGTTATATTGTCATTCCATGATGTAAATCTTTATCTATTGATTCTGATGTAATCGGATAGCACTGTAGAGTTACCATTATGCTTGCTTGGTTTAAATGGTCACATAATTGTCTTCTGGTGGGAATTTTTTTGTTTTAATGACAAAGATTTAGTAAAACAGATAGTAATGACCAAGATGATGCAAAAGCTTAAGTTTGGGGAAAAACAAGGGGTATGCATGCTATATATATATATAATATAAAATATAAAAATGAGAAAAAGAAAAGAAAAGTTTTATGTTGAATAAACACATTGGCTAGTTTAGTTTTGTGGCGTTTGATATATGAGTAAGTACGCCCTAGGGGATGTCTTTACACCTAGTGCCCTAAAGCCATCTGGTTTGGGAGTCGTTGGTCGAAAGCTTGCTACACGGGTATCACTTAAAAGCCTAAGAGATCTAGACATTGCACAGTCAGGTGTAAACATGGGAAAGTGTGAATATCGCCCTCGTGAGTAAATAAAAGAATAATAAACCCTTTGTTGACTTTTAACTTAGTTGATACATAGTCTTGGTTGGAGATTTAATTGTTTACTACCTTTCTTGAGTTGAAACTGTATTTTTTCCCTCTAAGAAGCATACTATGTGAAGTATTTGTTCTGTATCAAGCTTAATGGTAGCTAGCACACACACACACACACACACTACTTCATTGACAACATGTTTTGATTTGCAAAGTGTTATGCACTATTGCCTTGTTCTTGGTTGGATTCTTTCTTTTATGTCATTATGGTTTCTCTGAGGAAACTCTTTTGGAATTTAATCTGATAGATATTTGGATTTTTTAGCATGTAGAGTAGATTGCATTTCACTTAGTGTTTGCATTGCATTTGTGTTTTGTTGCTTAGGGGCAAGTAACAGTTTAAGTTTGGGGGTATTTGATAAGTAGGTTTTATACCTACTTATTGGATACTAACTTACTATAACTGTTGTTTAATCTCAGTCATTTTAGTTATTTTTCATGCATTTCTTCTCTTTTTATAGGTTTCACGTTTGGAAACTCGCTTGGTGGCATCATTCGTAAAAAGGAAGATAATTTGGCATGTCATGTATGAAACCTGGTGTGTGGGAGCAAAAGGGACTTAGGCATGTAAAAAAGGGAGCAAGAGTATGCATTGAGGTGTAATGCATCAAAGCTGTAGTAGCAGAATAGCAGAATCAATGACTATAGCAGAGCGCAGCTGCGCCTGGAAAGCAAAGGAACTCAGCGCAACTGCGCCGAAGCCCAATAGCCGAATGCCCTAGCACGCAGCTGCGCCCAGTTCAAGCACAAACGCCAGTCTCTGAAGCTGAAAATGCTAACTTTTCACTTATTGCACCAATCGACCCCTTTCTTGAAGAAGGGGTCATTTCAAGTTAGGGCATAGATATAGGTCATTTTTATTGCCTCTTTTGGATAGATAGAAACCCAGAGAGGGAACTTTAGCTTATTGTTCTATATACTTGATTCTCTCTTGGTTTCTATTACTTTTTCTTAGTTTAGCTTAGATTAGGGCTAGATTTGGGAGCTTTGAAGCTTGGATTCAACAGTGGATGTCCAGATTTTAGAAGAGGATTTCAGATTTGCATCTCTCATTCTCTAGTTTCTCTTTCTTTTCATTTTAGCTTCCAATGTATGAACAAATTTTGAAGTTGGATGTTAATTTCTTTATGAACTAACTTCTTTTATGGGATTTTAATGGATCTTAATGCTTAATGCAGATTTCTATACTTTTTGTGAGTTTTGATTGATTATATATTGGATTGTCTAATCTGGCTTGTTTCAAATGTTTTATTGCTTGATCACCAATTACCGGAATAACTTATACGAAATTAAAAAATGGATTATGAGTTTAGATTTGGCCATGTTAGCTTGTGTTTATGATTCTACATGATGTTAGAGTGCATAATTTGTGCTAAGGATAGACATATACCGAAGCATCACTCGTAGTCAATTGAGAGCTTCTGCTTAAACCCTTGTTGATTTTAATTCACATAGACATATAATGAGTTTTGCAATTTGAGTGTTCACAGTTATTCTATCTATTGTGGATTCATTGTGATATAGGTATGGTACATCGAGAGATGGCCATACTTTACTTTCGTGCTTTCGGCTAACAATTCGTAGTAATCAATTAAGCTTAACAGGAAGTGTAGTAGCTTGTATGACGCATCAGGTGAAGTTGAAATCCCATATCCCCCTTATCTGGCTAAGTTACTTATTAGTTTATTATCTTCTTATATTTAGCACTTTTAGATAAAATACATATTATTCATCTATTTTAGTAGACTGCAATAGTTATAAAACTGTTGCATGATAGATTAAAATACAATCATTATTCTCCGTGGGAACGATACTCTACTCACTCTATATTACTTGTTGACCACGTGCACTTGCGTATGTGTGTTATTTTGATTAACACCCAAACAAGCCAACAATCGCGGGCCATGATATTTTCGACGATCGGTGCCAATTCTTTCACGCCGCTAATATGGACCGGGTGTACCGCATAAGCTTTGAGGTCAGAGGGATATCAGACCATCCAAATTTTAATTTCCAAAATCAGATCAGATCTCAAACCATCTAAATTTTAATTTCCCTCCACAATTCCTCTGATTTCTCTAATTTTTAGTTCCTCTCCCTAAACCCCAAATCAAGGGGTCAATTTCCCTCCTCACATAATTTTAATTACTACTAGAATTATATAAATTCAGTATTTCGACTTCTCGAGCTTCGAATCAACCGTTAGAGCAAATTTTGATGAAGCCGTTGTTCGGAGATTACAACTATTTTTCTTCCAGCGATCGTCGTACTCATGAACCTGAGGCTATTGTTGTCAAGGCACTTATAAGTTGGGGGATTTTGTTATGATATAATATATGTGCATTTTATAAATTGGGGAATTTTATTATGATCTGCTTACTTTCGTAGTGATTTTTTTTTGACGATTTTATATTATGATATCTCTGTTCTCCACACAACTTCGGTATTTCTCACCAAAAAACCTAGAAATGGCAATCCATTTATGCGGATACACATTTGTTTGGTTTCGAGCTCCAATACACAAGTAGCTGGGAAGGCTCGTGAGGTTATGAGCAAGAAAGAAGGTGAAAAGTCGTTCTTAAAGATAGGCCTTCTCATGATGCAAAGCTTCGCCCCATACATTATGTTGCTGCCAGTGGGGATTATCAGGTTTGTTCGTGCCAATTGTTTGGTTCTGGATTGATTTTAGATTTGTTATGTTAGTGGAGAATTTTATAATAACAATAATAATAATAATAATAATAATAATAATAATAATAATAATAATATTAATAATGAAATGATTACTTAATTCTTTGGACAATCTAATAATTAAGCCAGTTTAGAACAAACTTAATTCTTTGGACAATTTGACAGTTAAGCTAGTTGTGCTCAGGTGGTCTAATGGCCAAAATTTCAATCTAGAGGTCTTAGGTTCAATTCTTGGAAGAAACAAGTTTTTAGGAATTAATTTTTGAAAAGTACATGTAAGCGGTGCCACATGTGGCACCACGTGTGCCACATAGGCAGGTCAACGCACATGTGGCACCTAGGACTCAATATCCAAATTTTCGAATAGAAAAGGGCTCAATTTGTGTTGACCAAAAGAAAGGTGCTTAATACCCAAAAACACCTAAAGTTCTGTGACACCCCCAAATCTGGGTACTTCATTTTCACAGGATTTGGTGTTCACTGTCCAATTAAATCAAATCTAACTACCCATAAATAAGAATATAAATGAAACTCAAAACTTATATAGAAATCCTCCCATAAAAAGGTTACAACATCATAAATAAATACCAGGTTGTCTAACATTAAATACAAAAATTGCGGAAACATAACATAATTAAATAAGTCTTATACATAAACATTCGCAAATAACAAATAACAAGTCTTTATCACTTGTTCATCTTGCCTTTGCCCTTACTAGTGGACGACTTGTCAATTCTTTCAACCTTAGCTGCAATGTTATTATGCAAGAGTGAGCAAACAATTGCCCACAAGTAGAACAATAATAATAATAATCATATGAGTGTAATCAATGGATACTGAATAATAGAAAGCTCGACTTTTGAATCAAGATTATAAAATAAGATCAAAAGTACATCTAAGGGTCACAAAACCATGAACTATGTCCTAGGTTATCAAGTATTTCTACTTTAAACTTTTAATAGTCATCAGACCACATGGATCTTACTTCTCGTACTTAGGGGGATCAGCCCTTCGTGCCATGTATTGTGCACAAACATCTTAACGCTTTCGCGTAATATAATCCCCTATAATAGGGCTGTTCATCTCAGTATTGACATAAGAGTCCGTACCAAAGGAAGTTTGGTTTAGATAGACTCCAATAATAGTTCTAGAATTTAGAACGCTAATCAACTATGGACTAGTCGAATCAATAAGGGTTCACTAGCCATTCAAAGGTTTGATACAATAATATAGTCAATATTTAAATCAAAGATTGAATCTCAACTATATACAATTGTATAAACATTGTATATCCAAAGCATTAATTCAAAAGAATTAGAACATCTAATTTGGAATCATGAACTTGAATAATTTTAGCTTTGAATAGCTAGAAATAAGAATATAAAACTTGCTCAATATAAGGACAAGGTTTAAGAACTTGCTCAATGAAAATTTAGAGTTAGGGAACTTGACTTGTGCGTAGATTAAACAATTTACTACCCACGTTCTACAATTAATCCTAAATACCATTTAAAGTCACAATACCAATTAATTATAATAACTTAGCTCTAAATTTGATTATACTATCCACATACACAAACCTTAACTCTAAAACACATTATTAAACCTCACGAATAATGAGTTTAAGTACGCATTCAACTTATCAATTAATCACTTGAAATCATCATTAACATGTTACTAGTCTGTTTATCATCTCATTATATGATTAATAGATTTTCATGTTCATTAGATTAGGTTACAATTACATTTTCTGGACTTGAACAATAAAAATCTCATTTCTAGGCAAAACTGCCAAGTGGCACTGCAGCGCTCCAGATTGAACTGGGAATTGGCACTGTGGCGAGCCCAAGGCGTTGCGGCTCAACTGTTATGCCTACAATCAGGCACTGCTGCTCAGGCCCTGCACTGCAGTGCACCATTTATACTAGAGACAGGCGATGTGGCACCTCGACACAGAAACAGGCAGTAATAGTTCGCAAAGAACACACAACAAAGCCAAAACAAACCCAAAAACTTTACTCAAACATCAAATTAATCATACCCATAAGATATAAACTTTACAGAAAAATAATACAACAATCATAACATGGTTTTAACAACATAAACAACTTAAACAACTAAATTTAAAGCTATAAATTACAAGTTCTTTTCTTTTCTTTATTATTAGACATATTTAGCCAATCCAATCCTCACTGATTCGTTAATCAACCAAATTAGTCCATTCAAATTGCATTCTTTTTGTTTCTTAATGTATACACATAATCAATCATCAATTTATAGATTTACATACAAATTAAGCATCAATTTTTATACATATAAGCCATATTCGTATATTTTCCACTGTAACTCAAAACTTCCTTTAAAAATAAGTTTTCATTGATTTTGATTCCCCAAAATCATTTGTAAAAGACAACTAACAGATTATAAACAATCTATTAACATATACCAACTACATCACATCAATTTAAATAACAAAATGAAGTTTTCTACGAAAACTCAAGAACACAAACTAAAGCTTGAATTTAAGAATTTACCCTTGATTTCTTATTTAGATTAAGCAAAGATGATGTATAATTGCTCTATTGATCTTCCACTTCATTCATTGATTCTCAGTTTAGCTCTCAAAAATTCATAGGGAATTGATTTTCTCTCTAGAGCACTCTTTCTTTCTCTGAGTTTTCTAGCTTTAGCCTTACAAAATAAAATAACGTAAAACACAAAATTGATATAATGCGTATAACTGATATAAATGTGGGTATCAGTTAAGTGCATTATGGCTTAGCTGTGACGCCCCCAAATTTGGGTTCCCTAACCTCGGGTCTAGTGCTCATGATCCATCATATATATCACATCTAACTACCATTCATTAATGAAAAATATTATTCATAATATTACTTAATACAACTTATAACAATATCCCAGGTTAACTAACCTTGACGTAACTTACATCCAAAAGGTTTATATAATTAATTTACATAATAAAACATAACCATTAAAAGTTGCCACTAACTACTCCTGAGTCTTGCCTTTGCCTTTATCCCTGTTAGAACCTTCTGCTACCTCGGCATTAACTGAAATGTTTTATTTAAGCAAGGGTGAGCAACGAGTTTGCTCAGCAAGTTAAAGTATACAATAAATGATATATATATATATATATATATATATATATATCATGAATAGAAGAGTCTAGCTTCTATAGAACTTAAACAATAATCAAAGGATTTCGAAGTAGCTGAACAATAATTCAATCTCAATAATAAAAATTCTCAAATTTCATACTGAATAACATATCAGAGATGAAAGAGTAAAATTCTTTCAAAGATTAAATAATATTCAATTGAATAAGAAAAATTAACAATACTGCAACAATATTCAATAAAGTGGGATATACCCAGATTTCATGCTGAGTGATCATAAAAGGATCATGAACTACTCGAGGAGTTATTAGTTATTAAAACTAAATTACCTCAAGAATATAAGTTAGTTATAAAAACTAAACTATACTTTTCTGCAAGTACTTGGAGCGACCAACTCCTTTGTACCCTATATTATGCATAATACTCAATAATAGCGCACAGGTTAATTTACGACAATAAAGTTTGTTCATCTCAGTCTTACATCACGAGTCTGTACCATAACAGTATGGTTTGGATTGCTTTTAAAGAAATACTATGATTTCAATAAATAAAATCAATATTAATCTAGCCGAAATCAATGGCATGGATCTTCCAATAATAAATCAGTTCATAAGATATAGAACGTTTCATGCTTTAACAAATATTAGTCTCGCCAAAACAATTAGCTGAGACATGACTTATAAACAGTTCAAATACTAGCACAAGAATCAATTGCACTATGTGCTAACAACAATAATCATTATAGATGTGAATAACTAATAATAATTATTCACTACCATGCTTAAAAAATAATAACTCAAGTTGAGTTAGGAAACTTGCCTGATTCGTTGACTACTGCTACGCAATTTAAGTTAACTTCTTTTGTAAGACCTATCATTAATAAGATCGATCTCTTAATTAGCATCATATATCTTACTCATAGCAATTAGTAACATGAAATCACATAATCAATTATTAAAGAGTACAACTATACTACCTTAGACTTAACATTTACTCGTGCATTTATAAGTTCTTAATATAACTCGATAAACTATTTATGACTTCAGAAGACTTAATATATCATTTCAATTTCTATTTCAGCAAGCTAAAACAAAACTGACTTCTCTTCCTGACCTTTACAGTTTCCCATTTCAGTAACCTGAAATGTTCATTCTAGGAAGCTGAAATACACTATTCACGAAAATATGAAATCAGCTTATTATTTTTCTATCTTTTGGCAAATCATATATACATATATTCCATACAAAAAAAGTAATTTTCGGGAATTTTTCAACTCCCTTGTGTATTTTTCAAAAATTAATTTCTAATTAATTCCTTAAAAAATTAGCTACCTCATTCTTAACTCCAGAAATTCCCAACTCTTGGCGAGATCTTACACGTGTTAACGTGAGCTTCCAATTTAAATTTCATGGTCATCGGAGTTATAGAACTCTGATTATAGCATTTTTCGTCGGAAAAACCCAAATATTAAAATAGTCATAAGTTGGTCAATTTGAGTCGGAATGAGCTCATTTTTGGACACAAGCTACTTTATCTCATATATTTTCATGCCCCCAAAATATTGGAATTTATTACATTAATTAAGTTGCCAAAAGTGCCCTTACAATTTCCAGACAGCCTACTTGTTTGACTTTTTCAGATTTTGCTTCCTTTGCTAAAATCAGTCCATACGAAAATGTATAATATATTTTTCAGTGATTCCACTTGGATCTGTTAGAAGACTCATATATCTAAGCCAAAAATTGATCACACTCAAAAATTCAAAGTAAAATGAGAGATATGGTCGTTTCCATTTCATCCTTTGTTTTCCCAAAAATCTATTTTTCAACTTTTTTATGTTTTGTATGAAAACTTTCATGATCTCCCATAAAACTAACATAACTCATCATATTAACTACAAATAACTCATATACTCATGGATCTAACATGATCCATGATCTAATTCACCAAATAATCAATAAACACAAGAGTAAACACAACCAAAGCTAAGAAAAATTTGATTTTTTATCTTTTGAAAAACCTAACTCATATTTTTTAGTTTAGATTCAACTTTTGATCCATAAAAGAGTTGGATCTAAACATGAAACACCTTTAAACATATGGACCTAAGGTTTTTAATCTCAAGATCAAGAATTCATTTTATCAAAAATCAAACCAAAATAAAAAAGAAATTTAAACTATATACAAGTAAGACTTCCTTATACCTTTGCTTTCCTTTCTCTCCTTCTTCCTAATACTTGATTAAAGAACTAATAAACTATCAAAAACTCTCCCTGTCTTTCTTCTATAGTGGCCGAAATCCTTAGGCTCTCTCTCTCTCTCTCTTGTTTTCTTTGCTTGCTAAGTTAAGGAAGAAATAAGATGAAAGAGAAAATGAAATGAATATACTTTGGTGGGTTAATAAAAGTGAAGATATATAATGTATATCTCTTATCCTTATCTCCCAATCTCTTATTCTCCATCTCTCTCACATCATGATGGAGTTTACTTGCAAGCATATATAAAGATTTCTTGTTAGTTTAGTGAAATGATAAGTATAACACCAATGCTTGACACCTAGCAAGAGTGGTTCACCAACTAAAGCAATGTAATGATTACATACACTCCCTTTTCCCTCCCTCTTTGTAATTTTTGGCCATGAGGGCCTTTTGGGCCCAAATTTGGTTTTCTTTTAAGCTCCATTTAGCTTACTAAAGATCCAATAAGCCCCCTTTATCATTAGGCTAAGAGTTGGGCCACTCACTAAATTATTTGGGCTAGCAATTCTAATTCTTTGGGCTTGCAATTCAACATAGTTTATACTTTTTAATTTTTTATCTTCTCCTAATCATTTAGTTAGGTTTTCTTACACACAATTGTAAGTTAGTTTCTTACTCATATATTTTTAATTTCATAATCCAATTTGACTTGCTTTACTTAAGTTATAAAATTAATTAATTGAGATGTATAAACTAAATCTCTTAGGATTAGTATATATTCTTAAATACTATCATTCTCTTATATAATAACTCATTAGGTTATTTACTTACCATACCTAGTGTACGTATTAGGTTACATAACTTTATTCTTACTTCTCTTTATATACAAAATAATTGTATACACATTACATAATACATATTTATTCAATCACATACATAATTCACCTATGTCATAACATATTCCCCTAGTTTATTAACTTTAATAGCCTTAATTGGCTTAATAAGTTATAAACACCACATATTCAAATCAATAATTACTTAAAGATTGAAAATCCTTTTAATTTAATAATCAAGGCTAACATTCAAGCTATGTTAATTTCTAACATAACTTATATTACTCTTCTTGGAAAATGATTAAGTATATATCTTAGTTAATAAATTAACTCTCTAGCTTAATTCACATATACACTTATATGATTCAAATACTTCCTTAAAAAAAAAATTTATTCGCAAACATTACACATGATTATATGAAATTCTCGGTCCTTACATTAGCAGTTGTCCATGTTCCCAAGGCCCTATTTGGCTAGCCCTTAAAAGGTTCTCTTTTAATTTATTTTAATAAATCATTTATCATATAATTTATTTGTCACACTGTAGACACTCGAAATTTTCTTTCCCTGTTACTAATGATGTAGGAGGGCAAAGCTGGTCAATCAAATCAAATTCGATCTCAATACCGGTCAATCAAATCAACTCCGGTCTCAATACCGGACCTCTAGTTCAAATCTGGTCTCAATACCGGTCAATCAAATCAACTCCGCTATCAATATCGGACCTCCAGTTCAAATTCGGTCAAAATATCAGGCCATCAAATCAACTTCGATCTCCAATCGGACAGTCAGATCAACCCCGATCTTAATATCGGGCCATCAAATCAACTCCGATCTCTAATCGAACCGTCAGATCAACCCCGATATTAATATCGGGTCATCAAATTAACTCTGATCTCCAATCGGATCGTTAGATCAACCCCGATCTTAATATCGGGCCATCAAATCAACTCCGATCTCTAATTGGACCGTCAGATCAACCACGATCTTAATAGCGAGCTATCAAATCAACTCCGATCTCCAATCGGACAGTCAGATCAACCCCGATCTTAATATCGGTCCATCAAATCAACTTTGATCTCCAATTGGACCATCAGTTCAACCCCGATCTAAATATCGGGTTATCAGAACAACCCCATTCTCAACACGGGAAGTACCGGTTAGCCACGGTCTCAACCTGGGAAATCAAATCAACTTCGGGAACAAACCTGAAGCTCCACAACATCTCCAGAGGAAAGCCTGGAATGATCAACTCAGTCACAGAGACTACACTGAGGACAAACAGACTCGAATGGGATCCAAGTCTTAGAAATAACTCCCGGAAGTTAACCAAAGGCCATGCCAATACCAAAGGCAACCCCAAGAGGGGAAAAATGGTTATTTTACTATCCCTAAGCCAATTTGCTCAAACTCAAGCCGAATTGATGCCACCAAGGTCAGAATGAACCGTAACGACGATCCCGATTGCAAACAGCGCAAGACAGCTCAACGAACAAACTGTGGGGAATCGAAGACCTGTTTATGAACCGGTCTTCCTAGACCTGGAAAATGTTTTATCCTATGTCATTGTGACACTCTTAGCGTGGGCTTTCCGGAAAGGTATAACACGCCTCAAGCAGACGCTCCGATTAAAAGTTAAAAAGTTTCGACTTCGACCTCGCGTTACTTGGAGTGCACGTACTTCTAGACGACTCAACCGGACACGTGGGCCCCACCAGGGGAGCCGCACCTCTACCTGCGGCACAAACAAGTAGAGCTGAGGCTCCCTGGCTTATACATAAATGTGCCCCCTCCTCGTTTTCAAGAATTTCGAAACGCAACTAACCTCTGCCCGTTTGATTTTTTGACTTTTTCACCTCTTCTAAACCCAAAATTTTTTATTCTAACACGTAGATTTACCCATATACTACCACATATCAAAAAATAACCGGTAGATTTTGATGTTTAGAGCCTACGATTTGGCAAAAAGCCCGTTTAGCTGTTCATTGTAAGTATTTTTACGATAAGAAAGTTAATACTACTTCTTTGCACTACTTTGCACTTGCATATCAAATTTCGTTTTCTAAAAATGCCCGGAACTTAGTTCTGTAGCCGTTTTCATCAAATTTTGGTACATTTTTGTACATAACTGTATTTTCTGGCATTTCTACAACTCGGATGGACGATCCGTCAGCTCTAACAGCTTCGGTGCACTAGCATCTTCATTTTAATCTACTTCGCCGAATTGGGTTATCTTCCCAGTCCGGGTTTGGCTTTTTTTTGTGTTTATTCTATAATGAATGAGAATTTTATATATTAATTTTAATATTTATTGAATTAAATAAATATGTTAATTAATTTATTTATTGAGTTAAATAAATAAATTATGTGATTGTGTAGAGTAATTTAATTAAGTATAATATATTAATTGAATAAATATTTAATATTTAATTTAATTGGTGTGTAATAATTTTATAGTATAGTTCTAATTTAATTAAGATAATTAAATTAGATGAATTTTATGTGATGATTGTTATATAAAATTATAATTAGAGAGTAATTATAATTGTTATGTGGCATTTTTATGTGATTAATTGATGTTAGCTTTTAATTAAATAAATTAGAATATTAAAATTTAATTAATTAAAGTGCAACATTAAAAATATGTGCTAAATGATTTATTAAAAGAATAAAAAGGGTGTTTAAATTAGTTTTGCCAAACAAGGCTCTTACACTTGTTTTAAATGAATTTTTACCAAACAATGCCTTAAGTTCAAAAATCTATTTTTTTTTAAAAAAGGATTTTGGCCAAGCAAGCCTTATGACTTTTAAAATTCAAAATTTATAACTTATGTATTAATTATAATTAATATATATATATATATATATATATTAAGTAAATACCGGTTACATATTTTATATTAATGTATATCTAATATATATTAGTTAGTTTATACTACGTTAGAAAGTTAGAGTCTATCAGTATTAGAAAGAAAGAACAGAGTAAACTAGAGAGAAAAGAGAGAAGAAGAAGAGAGAAAGAAGGAAGAGGAAGGCTTTGAGAAATCAAAAGAAAGATAATCGTCATCTTCATCTCCTTCATCTAAACACCAAAGGGTATAACTCTATTTCTGAAATCTCTAAAAATCATGTTTTATTGTTCTTCATAGTTTTTCTCTGTAAAATAGTTGTTCATGAAAAATTATTGTGAGTTATACATGTTATATTGTATATATATATACGCTTATATATGATTTGTATGCTTAATTAGGAAGTTTAATTCATGTATATATGATGAACATGAGGAATTCATGTTCATCAAAAGTTATAGTGAAGTATTTTGTAAATATATAGTTTTCCTTTAAAAATCATAATTTTATGTTTGGTTGTTAATTGTTGTGTATATTAATTGTAGATTATGTTAATATGTTTATAAACTAATTGATTGTACTTGGAATTATGTGAATTGGTTTCAAAACAAATTCACGGTGTTCAATTTCATCAAGAACACTGAAAAATGATTTTTCTCCGATTTTTACAAAATTAGGAGTTTTAAATTATGTGTTTTGATGTCATATGTGTAAGAATCATGAGCTGATATTTGTTTAAAAGTTTATGTGATTTATGTGGCTTGAATTCAGAATTTGGTGCGGAGAAATAAATCAAATTGGTTTTTTTTCTACAAAGTTCGTGAACTGTCAGACTTGTCTGCGCAGTGGCGCGGCCGCGCCGCTCCTAAGGCCATTTGAAGCGCGACCGCGCTGGTCCTGCAGATTGGGCAGAAAGGTATTTTTAATTGTACAAAATTATAAAATTTATTATGTAATAAATTATAAAACATCTTAATAAAATTAAAATGCTAAATGGACAGTAATAAATTATATTAATAAAATATAATATGTAATTGTAATTTGAATTATTATAATTAAAGAAAATGTGTAATTTAAATTATAAATTGTTAATTATAATTTAATTAGTGCATGAATTGAAATTGATAAATTATAATCAAAGTAATTGTTTTATTTAAATTATAATTGGTTTAAATTATAATTTAATTAATATAAATGTATAAATTTAGTTTGATTAATTTTAATCAAAGTACATGTTTAATTTAAATTATAATTTCTTTAATTATAATTTTATTTATATAAAATATAATTATAATTTGATAAATTATAATTAAAGTGAATGATTAATTTAAATTATAATTTGTTTAATTATAATTTAATTAATGTAAGACGTAATTATAATTTAATTTATTTATAATTAAAATGAATTGTTTAATTTAAATTATAATTTAATTAATATGAGTACATAATTATTATTTGATTAATTATGTGAACATGTGATGTGATTAATTATGTAATAATTAATTATTAAATATTTAATAATTAAAGAGGAATGAGTTAACCTAGATAGGTTAACTAATTATGTGAATTAGTTATGTGATTACTAATTTAGATTATTATGGTTAAATATATATGTGTAGGAAGTGTTAAAGAACGTGAGTTGTAACTGTAACTTGCGCTTGAGACAAGTTTTCTAAACTTAAACTTGTTATTGTTATATAAGTGTTTTAAATTCAAATATTTATTGTATTTGAGATTGTCCTTTTATTTCTGCAATGGACAAGTACTTATTTAAAGTTCATAAAATTATTGAAGTGACCTTGACTTAATTGTTCAAGGTCTATCCTATTTTCGTATGCTTTAAGTTTAAATTCTAAAGTATAAATTATTTAATAATTCGTTATTATTGAATTATTCTTGATTATTGTGAGTTGATTCAACTACTCCTTAGTTGATGATAGTTGAAACTCCAAAATTTCTTTTATCTATCCAAATCAAACTTTCTTTGGTGCGGACTTGTATTCAAATACTGAGATGAACAATCCTATTAATTAGGGGGTTACTATGCGAAAGCGTTAAATGTTTGTGCACAATACATGGTACAAAGGGCTGATCCCCCTAAGTACGAGTTAAGAGTCTATAGTCTATATGACTGTTAAAGATTTTAAATAGAAATGTTTATAACCTAGGACAAAGTTCAAGGTCTTACGACCCTCAGATGATTTAAATATTCGAGATTCTAAACATAGAAGAAAGAATTATTGTTCAATTCTTTATGAAAGAAAAATTATTCAAATTTATTGAAACTATTCAGTTATGTTATATTATTGATATTTTCTAGTGAGCTTTCATTTGCTCACTCTTACAATTTAAATAACCATTGCAGCTACGGTTGAAAGTGTTGACGCTCCGTCAACTAGTAAAGGCAAAGGCAAGCTGAACAAGTGAAGACTTGTTTTAATTGTTGATTGAATTGTAATAAGACTTTAAGTTATATTTTTATTTTTTGCATTAAATGTTTATGTCAAGGTTAGATAACCCTGGGATTTATTTTGGACAAGGTTGTAATCCTTTTATAAGGAAGATTTTTTTTACTTAAGTATTTATGGAGGTTGTAATTTATTTTGGAATGCTTTATTATTGGGTAGATGTATATTTTATTTAGAAAGTGAGCACCAAATCTTGGGAAAACGAAGTACTCGGATTTGGGGGTGTCACATATTCAACTATATATATACTAACTTTTCAATTCTATCAAGCTCGAATATCAAATTCGAGGTAGTTTACTGTTTTTATATATATTTATGCATATATAAGCAGCCTTCACCACTACTGGGTTCTCTTCCCATTATTGGTTGACTACGTTTCTATCTCTATATATATATTTATATATTTCAGTCGGTCCTAGATTATTCTGTGACCTTTATACTATTTTTGCACACTTCACCATTATTGGGTTCTCTTCCCAGTCCCTGGTTGAGTACTTTTATGTACAATTACATTTCTGTTCGGCCTGAATTATTCTGTGGCCTTTTTACTGCTTTTATATATAAATATGCATATATATGCAGCCTTCACCATCACTGGGTTCTCTTCCTAGTCTTGGTTGACTACTTTTCTGTCAATATACATACATACATACATACACACACACACACACACACACACACACATATATATATATATATATATATATATATATATATTTCAATTCCAGTCCGGGCATAAGCGTGAAAACATCATCGCCCTTTACAGCTTTTATATATATAACTATATATTTATTGCTTTACTTGTTTTTATTCAATTAATGCTTTAAATATTCATTTGATATGAATCGACATTTTTCAGTCGCAAAAGCAACCTCGCGTGCCTTAGATAGCTATCTAGTGGGAACGAGACGCTTCGGCCGTGCGAACCCGGATTTACTGAATGAATCCTCGGTTCTGGCATTTGGGATATATATCTATTTCTGTGCAAATTTGAACTATGCAGGTTTATTGTCTACTCATATGTGAGCCTAGGAATCGTGGGATTCATGATCAAACCGATCAGAATCTGATCCCCACGATGGACAAACTCGAATTTACGAATGTACCCTGCCAGTTTTTCTGTAAAATGTACATCCATAAAGACCTTAAAACGGTTATCCGAATTTAAGGTCTCAACATAGTGAAAATGTGGTTTGTCATGTTAGAGTCCCCCGGAAAGCTATCATACCCATGAGGAGACCGACACTTGTACATTATGTGGTCGAGGATGCTTCGCAGCCCGACAATCATCATTCAAATTGAGCCTTAAGGCTAAGAGGATAAAATTGAAAGTATCAACATGCTTCAATTCCTATGTTAGCGTAAGAGTTTGATAACCAGCTTTCAAAACATCATTTTCAATTCGAAAAGAAAAGCTTTTTCGAAATCAAAATAAACACTTTTACAAATTAAATCAAAGACTTTTTGCAAATCAAATCAAACCCTTCGTATATAGGTTCAACGAAGAAAAGCACTACTTTCAATCAAATCAAACATAGGCACAATTTTTAAACAACATTCACACACGTATTTTAGTTTTAAGGAAAATATTGAAAAGATTGCGGTACCGTATTTACATGGGAGTTGTGGGGTTCCTAACACCTTCCCAACACTTAACCAAGCCCCCGAGCTCAAAACATTGTTTTCAAAGATCAAGTTTCAACAGTGTCCAGCAATTGGGCCTCTTTCAAAAAAAACTCGGTTTAGTTGGTACAACCATTTCAAATCTACCAACTGGCGACTCTATAAAACGTTCAAATCGTCGACATGATACATGTTGGCCTTTTCCTAAAAAATCCTTCAAAACCTTTTTCTTAAATAAAAAGAGTAAGGGTAGAGATTACTTAGGAAGAGATGAAAGATCCGGGTTGTGACCCGACCAGCGAATTTTTTCCTGACGTCGACAGGTTGCTACTCTGCTGGGGAAGACAGTAGAGGGCTTAGGCCGCTTTCAAAGCTTTTCAAAAATTTCCCTTTCAAAACTCCGAATGCGTAAATTCTGCTTCTCCACATTGAATGAATGCGTGAATGCTGCGTCTTTACATTGAATGAATGTGAATGAATGCTTTCCTATTTTTTTAGTGCTTCGCACCCATATTAGTGCTTCGCACCAACTGTCATCATATGCATACGGTGAGGGCGATGTTTATGAATGTATGTTGTGTTCCTCTCACAAGGAGGCAAAACTTGTCGGTGATAAGTAATGTCTTTGGGGATCGGCTAAGTCTCTGGGGCTTATGAAAATGCACCACCCAGAATCTCTCCAGTTGAAAGATCGGATTAATTTCTCCTCTAGTAGATTGCGATGATCTGGGGACCTTCATGCCAAAAAGTCACGAGAGTAGCCTAAGATAGGTCATCCTTTGCTTAACCAAATCCGATGGGAAGTTTCTGCATACCTTCCTCTTTGAATTCCATATCTAGTTTTCAATATTTACCTATTGTCATCCTGTCATTAAAACAACTGACCTCTGTTTTGCAGGAAAAAATAAAAACCACATCATGCATACTATCCCTACCTACCTCAGGAAATTGACACGTCTACGTTTTGGTGTAGGTAAAAAAATTGGTCCTGTCACTAGATCTAATTCTAAGAAAGCACTAGGTCCATCCACGGACATGACTTCGAGTGCTCAACCAGAATCTACCCCTGTATCTAAGGAAGAATTTGAAGGATAAAAAGTCAGATAGCTGAATTGGCCGATTTTCTGAGAGAACAAAGCAAGGACCTTAAAGGGAAGCAATCCCAAGTTCACACAGAACTAGGAGCACCTGGTGGAAGTGGTAGTCAAGAGACCGAAAAGGCCGAAACTCAGATTCTTGGACCACAAAACTAGGACCCAACCAATAAAACCCTTGAAATCACCGCCCTCACTAAAGAACAGGAAGTCGGTGACATTATGAAGAAAGTATAAAAAATGGAAGAAACTCTCTAGTCTATCAAAGGGACTAGGACATTCGGCAGTGTTAATTACTCCGACCTCTGTATTTTCCCCGGAGCTCGTTATCTCGAGAAATTCAAAACTCCCGATTTAGAGAAATATGATGGATTAGGAGATCCTTATACACATCTGAAAGTATTCATCGAAGAACTCGGATCCTATGCAGAGGACGAGAAACTTCGAATTTAGTTATTTCAAAAGAGTTTAACTGGAGAGGCCAGAGCCTGGTATGCCCGCCTAGACAATTCTAAGATTCACAGCTGGGAAGAGGTAGCCCATGCCTTCCTCAGTCAATACAGCTTCCAATCTCAGTTGGCTCCAGATAGATACCAGATAACCAAAATCAAGAAAAAGAACACTGAATCATTCAGAAAATATGCTCAACGATGGAGGCGGGTTGCAACACAAGTCACCCCAACCATTATTGAGTCTGAGATAGTCACGACCTTCATCGACATCCAAGAAGTGCCATATTACGAGAGGGTACTAGCAAGCATAGGAAAATCATTCTCTAAAATGATCAAACACGGCGAACTGGCAGAAATGGGGCTCAAGTCCGGGAAGATAAAAGATCTAACCGCCCTCGAAGCTGTCATCGAGCATATCCAGTCCGAAAATTATGGGAGTAATCCCCGGAGAGTACATAAAAAGAAAGAGGAAGAAGTGTCCTTATTATTGCAAAGATAAAATCAAAGAGGCGAGTCAAATAGTATGCCTATTCAGAGGAGGAACTATACCCCTTTCCAAGCTCCAGCACATCCTTCAAACCCTCCATTCCAGAAAAATATAGAGGTTAGGCGTCAAAGAACTTTCACCCCTCTAGGGGATTCACTAGAGAACTTATTCAAACTTCTGACAGCTTAGAAGAAGATTGTCCAACTCCTTCCATCCACCAATACCGGTGAACGAAATTTTGACTCAAGCAAGAAGTGTGCTTACCACTCTTGATCTCCAAGCCATGACACACAAGATTGTTGGTCTCTCAAGCACAAGATCCAAGATTTGATCGACAACGGAGAGATTGTGGTCACAAAGCCTAAGCAACCCCATGTGCAGGACAATCCTCTACCACAGTATAAAGAGGAAAATGTCAATATGATCAGCACCACAAATGGAGAAGCATCCAAGTACCTCTGTTATGTGGGAGGATCAACTCCATCCAGCAATAGCACCCCAGAAAGTTGGGAAGTTTCAGAAAGAAGGTTCCTGATAGAGCAGGAAATAGACTCTATCAAGGAACGAATCGAACAATTAGCAAAACTGGTTGTCTACCAGCATCAGACCACCAGGAAAATGATCAAACGGGCCAACCGGTCTGATGTCGATCGTCCTCCCACACCAAAGATCAATCCCATGAGGGATAATAACTGGTTTCATAAGCATGAATCTTGGACTGACAAAGGGGTTGAAGAAGCAAGCGTCCAAACTAGTGGAAAATTCCTATTTCAAAGGAAGTTCACCAACCTAAACCAGTCAATGGAAGAAATTCTCCAGATGCTAATCAACGAGGGAATGGTTGTAGACTTGTTACCACCATTGAACCCTCGGGACAAAAAATTCAAACCTGATTAAATATGTCAGTACCACTCCAATTCACCCATCCATGATACTAACGATTGCTGGGCGCTTCGTAGCCTGATATAAGACATGATTGAAAATGGTGACCTGATAAGGGGAAATCAAGTTCTCAACCTCCCAGATGAAGAAACTCTCGGGATCCCCACTGTATGGAATCAGGGTACCATAGCTGTCATCTCCTGTAATGAGGAGTCAACCCTCAAACCCTTAGTACTGCCAGGGAAAGGGGTCCAAGAAATATAAAATCCTGTGAAGGTGGCCACACCAGAGCCTTTGATATTGCCCTTCCGACCCCAGTATACAATTATCAGTCTGAAGTAGGTCCCATGGAAATATGGGAAAGATGAAGGGTCCACCTCAAACAACATTACCGTTGTACCAAAGGACAATCCATTATACCTGCCTCAGCAGCTAATCAAACCAGTCATCAAAGCCAAAGAAAAGATGAATGATGAGAAAATTGAAGAGTTCCTCAAAAAGATGGGACACAATGAAATCAAGGTAGTGCAGAGCTTGAAGGATGCACCCAAGCAAATGTCCATCCTAGACTTGGTCTTATCCTTAGTGGATCATCGCAACATTCTAGTGAAAGTTCTAGAAGAAGCCCATCGCCACATACCGTAGATGCTGAGAAATTCTGTCATATGGTGGAACACATTTTCAACAGCAATGTGATTTCTTTCACTGACGATGATATCCCTGCAGAGGGAACAGGCCATCATAAGTCCCTACACATAGCTGTGATGTCTTCCGGGTATATGATCGGAGGGGTACTCATCGACGGAGGATCATCCCTTAACATATGTCCATACTGATACCTTGGAAAGAATGAAGATCAACCCGAACCAGATCAAAACCAGTCGTATGGTCATCCGAGTTTTTGATGGATCGCGACGCCAAGCTATTGGAGAAATAGAGCTACCCTTGGAGATTGGCCCACACACTTTCTACGTATCCTTTCAGGTGCTCAATATCGCCACTTGATATAACCTGTTGCTGGGCAGGCCATGGATTCATATGACAGGGGCAGCTCCATCCACCCTCCATCAACAGCTCAAATACATTATTAACGACAACCTCATCACGGTCAATGCTTAACCAGAATACACTGTCGGTATATAGGGAGACATGCCAGTGATCAGCCTGGATGCAGTGATTGAACCTGCAAGTTTTCAAGCTTTGGAGGTGAGCGATACACAGTATCTACCTATCAGAGCACCAGCCCTGAAGCCTAAGGTCTCCACTGAAGTAATGACAGTAGGCCAGGAAATGGTATCTTTGGGTTTCCAACCTGAAGAAGGGTTAGGAAAGAATCAGCAAGGTATCAAGAGCCCGTTACAAATCCCAAGTCAGACTGGGAGAGCAGGATTGGGATATTCATCTAGGGCAAATTACAAGAACCCGCATAAGCATCCCAAGGCTCATGCTTACACCATACTTTTGCCAAATCTCACCAATGCTGGATGGGTAAAACCAATGAGGAAGATCCCTACTGTGGTAGCAGCTATGCTATTTCCTCCACTCATATATGTCAATGAAAGAAATGCCCTCAAGCATGAGGTAGATAGCGAAAAGGGAAAAGAAAAGATCCTGTATAAAGGACGAGACCCATTCACTAATATGCGGGTCATCATAAACTACGAGGGTATAAATGATGAGATCCCAGATAGCGAAGACGAGGATCAGATTCAAATGCCTCGCTTCAAAAAGGAAAAAGGGGGCAGTTCAAAGAAAAACCCCGGCTCTATTATAAAGGATGTCTTAAACGTCATCCAAGACGAGACAGATAATCAAAAATCTCTGAACCTCCCAATTCATGAGGACCTGACCTTGGATAACTGGAGTAGTGTCCCTTGCCTCGGTCTAAAAGGGTAAAGGGGCAGAGAGAGTCAATCTGCCCTTTAATCATGCTTTCATTTACTGCTTACTTTTAATTGCACAGCTATAGAAGCAACTTTATCATGCTTTGTAGAATGCTGTGTATATTTAAGCAGTTCTATATATCTAAGATGAAAGCCTTTCTGTTTTCAGGACTCAAGCATTGGATGTGTTTGTCTCTGCTGATGAGATGCCAACCTGTCAAAGTGACTACGACTTTGATGTAGAACTGAGCTTCGACTTGATGGATATTGATCAAGAGGAGGAAGATGACTATGAGGTACCAGAGGAGATCAAAAAATGGGTCAAAGATAAACCCAAACCAAACCTCGACCAGACCACCACTATTAACATAGGAACCTCCGAAAACATCAAAGAAATCCAGATAGGTTTAGACCTCACACCAAACCAAAAAGCCGACCTGATCGAACTCCTAACACAGTTCTAGGATGTATTTGCATGGTTATATGAAGACATGATTGGCCTGTCCACTAACAATGTTATCCATCGCATGCCCATCAAAAACTGGTTCAAGCCAGTCAAACAAAAGCTCAAGCGATTGAAACCTGAATGGAGTCTGAAAGTCAAAGAAGAAGTAGTTAAACAATTCAAAGCCGGGATTATCATGGCATTAACCTACTCAGAGTGGCTTTCCAACATAGTTTAAGTGCCTAAGCCCGGAGGGAAGGTACGAGTATGTGTGGATTATCGGGACTTGAACAAGGCATGCCTTAAGGACAACTTCCCGGTACCTTTTATCCACATCCTGATTGACAATACTGCGCAGTACGGCATATATTCCTTCGTAGATTACTTTGCGGGTTACCATCAAATCATGGTTGCTGAAGAGGACCGGGAGAAAACAGCTTTCATCACTCCCTGGGGGACCTTCTACTATAGGCAACTATCCTTCGGCCTCATCAATGCCGGAGCCACGTATCAGCGAGCCATGATGGCCTTGTTTCATGACATGATGCACAAAGAAATAGAGGTCTATGTGGATGACATCATCATCAAATCCCGGAGGGAGGATGATCACAGCGACCATCTCAAGAAGCTGTTCAATAGGTTACGCAAGTATAACCTCAAGCTAAATCCGGCCAACTGTGTCAAGGCAGGCAAGTTGCTAGGATTCTTGGTGAGTAATCGAGGTATCGAGTTGAACCTTGCCAAGATCAAAGCCATCACTAAGATGCCAGTACCTCGAATAGAGAAGGAGATACATGGGTTTCTGGGAAGGATCAACTTCATAAGCCAATTCATTTCCCAGCTCAATGCAACCTTTGAACCCATATTCAAGTTACTAAGGAAGAATTCCTCCACCAAATGGAATGAGGATTGTCAACAAGCCTTCATTACCATCAAGAATCAACTGATCGAAGCAGCAGTATTGGTACCTCCGAGGGATGGAGTTCCCTTATTCGTGTACCTGTCCGTCAATGCCAATGCAATGGGCTACATGTTAGGACATAAAGATGATAGTAGCAAAGAAAGAGCCATCTACTACATCAGCAAAAGATTCAGCAGTGGGTAAAAGAAATACACCCTAATCGAGAAAACATGATGTGCATTAGCATGGGCCGCCATGAGGTTACATCATTACCTACATGGACACACGACACACCTCATATCCCACATGGATCCACTCAAATATGTATTCAACAAGCCAATGTTGAATTGTCGACTGTCCAAATGGCAGTTGATCCTACAACCGTTCGACATTATCTATGTGACTCATAAGTAAATCAAGGGTTAAGGCATTGCATATCAATTAATTGAAGCACCTTCAGGAGGGTTCGAGCCCCTGGAGACCTATTTCCCAGACGTTGGAATCATGATAATTTAATAACTCCAGCAAGAGAATACAGTCTAACCATGGAAAATATATTTTGACAGAGCAGTAAATAAGGAAGGTGTCGGAGCTGGGGCAGTCCTTATCTCTGGTACAGGAGAACAATATCATGTGGCTACCAAACTTCAATTTGGCAACACCAATAACACGGCCGAGTATGAAGGCTGTATAATGGGGTTGAAACTAGCCCAATCTATGGTTATCAAACACCTACTGGTCTTTGGAGACTCTGAGTCGGTCATTAGACAATCCACTGGGGCATATCACACCAAAGAACAGCATTTGCTGCCCTACCATCGGCAGCTTGTCAAAATATCCTTGGAGTTTGAAGACATAACCTTCAACCATATTCCTCGGAGTAGGAATGATTTCGCTGATGCATTGGCAACGTTGGCTTCATTAATTCACACATCCGATAGGAGTGGGTTTCCCAACATCAAATTCACTGTTCAGAAAGCCCCGACATAAGGGAATTAAATTGGAGAAGTATCAGATAAAATACCTCCTGTCAAGAAGCCTTGGTATCAAGACATCAAGGAATATCTACGAGATGGATCTACACCCGCTGGAGCAAGCCAATCCGAACCAAAGCGGATTCACAAGATGGCTATGAAGTTCTATCTAAGCAGAGATGCCCTCTACAAAAGAGATGCTGGAATAGGCTTGTTAAGATGCCTTGATAAAGATCAAGCCTAGAGACTGATGGATGAAATCCACGATGGAATCTGTGGTCCACACATAAGTGGTCATCTGCTGGCCAAGAAGATATTAAGAACAGGACATTATTGGATCTCTCCCAAAGCTGACTGTGATGATCACGTTAAGAGATACTTTCAATGCCAAATACATGGAAATGCCATACACGCTCCTCCGAATGAGCTACACAACATGAGTTCACCATGGCCTTTCTTCATGTGGGGAATGGATGTGATCGGTCCAGTGGAACCCAAAGCCAGCAATGGTCATCGATTCATCTTCACCATGATCAATTACTTCACTAAATGGGTTGAAGCAGCTTCTTTTCCCAAAGTCACAAAAGAGGTTATCATTGGTTTCATCAGAAACAATGTCGTCTGTCGATATGGACAACCGGAGTTGATCATATCAGATAATGCCAAGAACCTAAACAATCAAATGATGAGAGAACTGTACAGCAAGTTCCACATCAAGCATCTCAACTCCATCATCTATCGGCCCAAAATGAATGGTGCTGTCGAAGCGGCCAACAAGAATATCAAAAAGATTATGTAGAAAATGTCCGCCATTCACAAAGAATGGCCTAACCTGCTGCCTCTAACCTTGTTAGCTTATAGGATGTCAATGCACACCTCTACTGGGGCCACCCCCTACTCATTGGTCTATGGCATGGAAGCAGTCCTCCCCATAGAAGTAGAGATGGAATCCTTGGGAGTATTGATCGATGCTCAGATAAACAAAGATCAATGGTTGCAAGACCGATACCATCAACTGTCCCTGATCGATGAAAAGAGGGCTACAACCATTTTCCATGGGCGGTTATATCAGCAAAGGATTGCTATATCCTACAACAAGAAGGTCTGAATAAGGTAATTCAAAGAAAACGACTTGGTGCTGAAGAAAGTTTTGGCCAATCAAGATGAAGCTAAAGGAAAGTTCGCCCCTAATTGGGAAGACCCTTTCATTGTCAAGGAAGTGTTGACGGGAGGAGCTAGCAGATTACAAGAAATGGACGTGAACGAATTTTCCCAACTCATCAATTCAGACACCATAAAGCGGTACTAAGTCTGAAACACATGCATACCCGCATCCGGGTCCTACAAATCAAATCAGGTTTGGTTTTTCACTAGAAAGCCGGAACTACGAATGACCTAATCTCCCTCCACCCGGGAGTACGTAGGCAGCCATTTCTGGCGCGGTCAAACCAAATAAAAACTCAAAAACTCAGCAAACCAAATAAAAACTCAAAACCCAAGACAAATACTTTTCAAACCCTCTATAATAGAAGCCAGAACTACGAATGACCTGATCTTCCTCAACCCGGGAGTACGTAGGCAGCCATTTACAACGCGGTTTGACTTTTAAGAAAAAATAAAAACCCCAATAAAAATCAGTTCCAAGACACCGAAAGCCATACAGAAGCTAAATCCTATCAAGCTACCCTGGTCAACAGGCCCATCTGGGATACTCCCTGACATCTAAACTGTCAGTCCATCAAAGAGAAGCTCAAGATACATCAACAACAGCGAGTCATGACAGAAGTGGTAATCACTCAGCAATGATGATACATCTCCAAACAGGGAAGTGATTCAAAAATATATTTCTCTAATATAAAACTGTTTGATGTATACATAATGCCCTCTATATGACAAATATGGATGATCTAGTTTGTGCATGAAAAATAAAGCTAGTTTCCAAGGATAAGCGGGCCAGCAATGCCACCATGGCATCTCTCTTAGAAGATGGAGGAGCGGCAGCAAGTGCAATACCCTCAGCCTCCATACGAACTAAAACCTCCACAGTTATCTGCAGTGTGGCGCTGTGGTCGTCAATATATGCACTCATCTCGGTAACTAGGCCATGAATATTAGATCGAAGAGCAGTACTATCAGCAATGTGGAAATCACGGGAAGCTATAGCCTCATCCCTCTCCGCAAAAGTTGCATCTCTAGCAATCAAAGTATCCTCGATCTCAGCAAAAGCTGCATCTCTGGCTGAGCGAATCTCATCCCTCTCCACAACAACTGTATCTTTGGTAGGTCAGAGCTCCTCTCTCTCTATCGAGCCAGCATCATAAGCGACTCAAAGTGCGTCCCTCTTAGCTAAAGCTATATCTATGCCAGATAAGGCGGTCAACATCTGCGCTCTAGCCGAATCCAGCTCAAAGGTCATCCTGAACAATGAATCTGCCAAAGCTGAATTTGTGCCTGTAGGAATAGTCGGTGGATCACTGACCAATGCCGTTGTCAAACCTACAAATAGCTCATCCTTAGTAGAAGTGTCAGGATCCTCCATACGCTCCTCCTCATCTGAATCTACAATAGGAGCTTGTAGCGCCCCCAAATCCGGGTTCCCAGAACCTCGGACCTGGTACGTTACGATACATCATTTCTATAACTACTGCAGAAGATATAAACATAAATTGTTTATACAATAAACTTTTACACATAATTCTCAAGGTCTGAAACCTTAACTCACTACACATATTCATAGTCTACACGGCATACAATGCCATATTTCTCTAATACAAATACCTTTTAACCGTACAATAATTTAATCCCGGAACTTGTCTTTGCCTTTGATTGTGTCTGAAGTTTCGTATTTAAGCTTGGAATGTTTATCATGATATAGCAAGGGTGAGCAACAAGTTTGCCCAGCAAGTTTAAGTTTAAATGAAGATATATCATGATTGAAAATAATAAGCTTTTGAATTTTCAACAATATAATAATTGTGAAAGAGTATAAATCAGAGTTTCAATAAATGAATGACTGAATGAATAATGTTTAATGTCAACAAGGACCATAAACAATTTTAACTGAACCTTATGGTAATGAAGGTGATAAGCCTTTCATACCTGATGAACATATCAATAATCAGTATAGATGTGAGTAATCAACAATGATTAATCGTGAACATGCTTTACAATAACAACTCGAGTTCTAGTTAGGAAACTTGCCTGTACCGTCGATTACTGCTACATAATTTAGTTTAATCACTTTATTGAAAAGACCTATCAGTTATAAGATTTGATCTTTCAATTAGTATAACATACCTTATTCCATAATGCTATTACTTTAAAAGTAAACCATCTAACACTTAACCACATAGTCAAATATTAGATATCCTTAATATCATATATATTTACAAGTCTAAACCTAGCACACATCGAATCTTTAATAGTATTCAATATAGTATACTGAGTGGTTTCCCATAAACAACTAACAAATTAGTTTTCGTCTCGTCTACACTATTTTTACAGTGAGTTAGATCGGTTACTAATTCGTAGATCCCTTCCCCATATGAAGGAGTCGTTTAGCCCAGCTACTATACAGCAACCATTAAAGAGTACGATTGCACTACCTTAGACTTAACACTTACTCGTTCATTTATAAGTTATTATTATAACTCGGTAAACTATTTACTATTCAAGAGACTTAATATATCATTTCAGTAAGCTGAAACCAAACTGTTTCCTTTTCCTGACATTTCAGTTTCCATTTCAGCAAGCTGAAACCAAACTATTTCCTATTCTTGACATTTCAGTTTCCATTTCAGCAAGCTGATCAAACTGTCTTCCTAACATTTTCAGTTTTCATTTCAGCAAACTGAAATTATTTCAGTAAATCAAAATCCAATTCAGCAACCGGAATTCTTATTTTAGTCTATTACAAGCATAATATAGTTCCTTGAATACCAAATTCAATAACTATATTGAAAAATAACTTATATCTCTTATTTAAATTCTCCGTTTAATATTATTAATAATGTAATAATATTTTATACTAATTTTATTAACTTTTTAATAACATTCAAGTCAAATACTACTAATAATATCTTAATCCAATATTATTAGTCATATAAAAATAATTTAAGTCATTAATCACATAAATAAACAATTTATTTTAATTGTTTTCCTTTCCTTAATTAACTCATTAAAGCATTTTAAAATGTCATAAACATCACAACACTTCATCACCGATCAAAACCTCCCTCACAAATCTGTATACACCATGCTCAAGGGTCTCAAGACATAAAATTATATTTTCTATATTTTTGGACATCATATATTTAATTAAACTCATTTATCCATAAATCATCATTTACATGAAAAATACTAAATCAGTTCCAAATATATTTATTTTCTGGGATTTGACAGAATATAGTTCCACAATAAACATATATTTTTCCCGAAATTTTTAAGATACATGCTATATTTAAATAGTCCATTATAGCCAAATATTCTCGAATTTTTTATAAATCGAGATTAGCTCCATAAATTCTAAAATTTTCACAGTAAGTTCCTGTTATACACATGTACTTTCAGTAAAACGTTTGTAAATTTTGGACTTATACACAGAGAGTTATTAGGGTGGCTTCATAAAAATAGTCCTTCACCGTAAAATCGATATCTCTCAAACCGTATGGCCAAAAATTCTCAAATTTTTACAGGACCTTCATATCGTCTAATATTATCACTCCAAAGTTTTCCCAAATTTTTAAAGCAAAAAAGTGGACTGAAAATATCCCCGAGGCAGACTGATCCAAAATAATTTTACAAACAAGAAAAATATTTCTCTTTTCTTTTGGTTTCCAACCCAATCAACACCCCATATGGGTAAATCCAAACATGAAACACATAGATTGAAAGGTTTACACTTTCATATTAAAAGCCCCTTTTCATCAAATCACAAAAAGAAAATAGAGTAAAGCTTAGAAAGTAGGTTTTATACATTTGCTTTAATTTTTCTTCTTCTTCCTCTTGTTCTCCTTCTTTCTTTCATGGAGATTTCTCTCCTTTCTCCCTAATGGGTTGTCTCCCACTTTCTCTTCCTCTCTCTATTCTCCCGTTCTTTCTTTTCTATCTCTTTCTCTCTTTCCTTCTTTTTCTTTCCTATCTAATCATTTCTTTCTTATCTTATCTTTAACCAAAATCTTATCCATATCTTTCCTTATCTTATTTCATAAAATCTATCCATATCTTTCCTTCTTATCTAATCCGGCCACTTGGCCTATTCCTCACCCACTCTTTTATTAAATATAGATATATTACAAATATCTTTATACATTCTCTTTTATCTCTTAATTATCCAAACAAAATCTATCCACATCTTTTCTTCCTCCCTTTAATTTTTCGGCCCATAGGCCCTGTGACACCCTCAAATCTGGGTACTTCGTTTCAACATGATTTGGTATTCACTTTCTAACTATAACAAACATTTATCCAATATATCTCAAAATAAATTACAATCTTTATATAATATCTCGCTTAAAACAAGGGTTACAACCTTAAAAAAAACAATCCAAGGGTTACTCTAACCTTGACATAAACAATAAAGTGCGGAACCAAAACATGACATAAAATCTTATTACATTTACTTCAAAATAATTAAACAAGTCTTCATTTGTTCATCTTTCCCTTGCCTTTACTCGTAGAAGGGCATCAACGTTATCAACCTTAACTGCAATTGTTATTTAATGCAAGAGTGAGCAAACAACAGCTCACTGGAGTTTAACAATAATAAATACATGAAAGTATATCTTTAAAAAGATCTGAATAACTTAGCTTACTTCAACAATAAAGAATTGAACAATAGTTCTCTATCAACATTAAAATTCGAATATAGAATTTATCTGAGGGTCATAAGACCTTTGAACTCTTGTCCTAGGTTATAAATATTTCTATTTAAACCTTTAACAGTCAATAAGACTATGGACCTTAACTCATACTTAGGGGGATCAACCCTTTGTACCATGTATTGTGCACAAACATCTTAACGCTTTGCGTAGTAACCTCCCCTAATAGAACGGTTGTTCAACTCAGTACTTTGAATTCATGTCTACACCAAAGAAAGTTTGGTTTGGATAAGCTTACAAGGGTAATTTAGAATTCACGTTCATCAACTAAGGATTAGTTGAATCGACTTTCAATAACTCATAAATAAAAGAATTATGAATTAACATATGCTTTAGAAGTAAACTTAAAGCACTTAAAATAATAAACTAGATCTTACTTGAACAATAAGTCAAGATCTGTTCGGTTAAGTAAATAATTGTCCAGTACAGAAATAAAAAGGACATTCTCAACAATGAATATATGAACTTAAAGAAACTTGCGTAGAAATAGCGAGTTTAGGGTTTAGAAGACTTGCCTTAAGCGCAAGCTACTTAACTCAATCACGTTCTTAACACATCCTACACATATATATTTAATCACAATAACCTAAATTAGTTAACACATAACTAACTCACATAATTGGTCAACCCTCATAGTTAACTCATTCTAATTAAATAACAATTACGCATCACATATGCATGCTCACATAACTAAATCAATTATATGTTTAACTAAATTATAATTAAATAATTATAATTTAAACACTTAATCTAATTATAATTACTTAAATTATAAATAACTCTTAAATTATAAACAATTATAATTTATAATCAATAAAACTATATCATGCATTATAATTACACAAATTATAGTTAATCATGAAATCACCCAATTATAATCCATAATTAAACATGCATTTATTAAATTATAATTACATAAATTATAATTTAAATTATATTCAATTGATTAAAATAAATCAACTACTATTCAATATAATTTAACAAAATTATAAATTAAATTTAAACATTTACTCTTAATTATAATTATTCAAATTATAATTAAGTAGCTCATATTACAATTAAACAATTATAACTTATAATTTAAATATTACATTAAGCTTTTCAAAACTTTTTTTTCTCAAATTATGAAATTGTCAACTTCATGTTAACACATGTTATAGTCACTGAATACAAGCTCATCATCATAACCAACTTAATTTAGGCTATCAAATAAGACTGCACAATCCAATCAAACCAACTCACTACACGGCCAACAGCGCAGCTGCGCAGCCACAGACCTTGGCACCGACGCAGCTGCGCAGGTCTTAAGTCTGTGAAAGGCAGCCGGCGCAGCTGTGCTGCTTCTGGCTGTGTTACCGGCGCAGCTGCGTAGGAACACGAATAGAGGCAGACAGCAACGACACCATGCTTCACCGATTAACCCATACAAGCCAACAACCGATAATTACAAGCTACTGGAACAATGTATAGCACATACTTGAGACAATACACACATATAACATGTTTCCAAACACAAAAACCATCTATACAACAATAATCAAAAGTTTTAGAAATTAAATTTGGTATTTTTCATAAAACTCATATTTCCTCAAAACAATTCTCTATAATTCAAATTCTCCACCAATTTAAATTACAATACATGCATTATTATCATGACTGAAGATAGCATTCTGAAAATATTCCAAATAGGCATATTGACACACAATTGAATCATAACTTTTACTCTAAAACTCAACCAAATATATAAATTTCATAAGAACACATATCCTCCATTAGAACATGTTTATACAATCAATTTGATTTCTGAAAATAATTGTTTTTGGCATACACTTCATATATAAACCACATGAATCCATTCTATATCAACAATCCATGATTATACAATTCCACAAAAACTTGATTTTAACTGAGACTGAATATGAAACATATAAATTGAGTTCTATAACAATTTAAAGATTATAGATGGTACCTTTTGCTAATAGGTTGACAGAGAAGACGATGTGAGTTTGATTCTAGCAATTCTTCCTCCTCTTTTCTCTTCTTCTCCAACTCCTCTCTGCTCTCTCTTTTCTTCTTAGTCTCAGACTTAGGAAAACTAACGTAGTTCTTTCCTCTTAACGTAATATACATATATAATTGATATAATAATGTACGTATACTAATTACACTTAATACTATAATTAACTTAGCGGTTACACAAATTCAAAAGCCTTTTGGCTTGTTTGGCAACAGGAAAAATTCAAAACTAGTTTTATTAAATGAAACATGGTTTTGGGTAAATCAAGTTTAAGCTAGTGTAAGAGCCCTGTTTGGCACAAACCTTTTTAAAATAAAAGTAAGGGCCTTGTTTGTTTAAAATCATTTTTAAAATCATTTTTTTTTATTTTAATAAATTATTTTAACACATACGTTAATGTCACACTTTAATTAATTAAATCATTTAACAACTAATTTAATCAATTAAAATTCAACATTAATTAATCACATAAAATTATCACATTTTATAATTACTCGCTAATTATAATTCATGTAACACTAACACATAAAATCATCTAATTTAATTCTCTCAATTAAATTAGAATTATAATATAAAATTAATATACATCAATTAAATTAAATATTACACATTCATTTAATTAATATATAACACTTAATTAAATCATTCCATAAATCACATATTTTATTTATTTAACTCAATAAATAATTCACATAAAATATTTATTTAACTCAATAAATATTAAAAATTATTATATAAAATCTCAATCATTACAATCTTCCCTCCTTAAAAGGATTCTGTCCCTAATAAATAATTCACATAATATATTTATTTAACTCAATAAATATTAAAAATTATTATATAAAATCTCAATCGTTACAATTCTCTGTTTTGTCGATGAAGATCGGCATATTTCTTCTGGAACACGAAACTTCCTGGTAAGAATTCTCGATTTTATCGATGAAGATAGGCATACTTCTTCTGTCTGTCTTGAGCAGCAACTAATCTTGTTCTATCAACTGATACTGGTCAGTTATCATATTCAACTTCTCCCGACCTTTCCTGCTCAAAGCGTCAGCGACAACGTTAGCTTTACCCGGATGGTATAGTATCTCGCAATCGTAGTCTTTAATCAGTTCCAACCATCTTCTTTGGCGCATATTCAAATCCTTCTGGGTGAAAATATATTTCAGACTCTTGTGATCTGTGTATATTTCACACTTTTCTCCATATAAGTAGTGCCTCCAAATCTTTAGGGCAAACACTACGGCCGCCAATTCTAGATCATGGGTCGGATACCCCTTCTCATAATCCTTCAGCTGACGTGACGCATAGGCAATGACTTTGTTGCTCTGCATCAACACACAACCTAATCCTTTATGCGAGGCATCACTATATACTACGAAATTCCGCGAACTATCCGGTAAAGACAATACAGGCGCAGTACTCAGTCTTTTCTTCAGCTCTTGAAAACATTCCTCACATTTCTCCGTCCAAACAAATTTAACCGTTTTACGAGTCAAATTTGTCAACGGAGTTGCGATTCTAGAAAAGTCTTGGATAAATCTACGATAATAACCTGCCAATCCCAAGAAACTCCTCACTTCAGAAGGCGTCTTCGGCTGATCCCAATTCATTGCCGCTTCAACCTTCGACGGATCTACTGAAATACCATCCTTGTCAATTACGTGGACAAGAAATTGCACACGTTCCAACCAAAATTTGTAATTCAAGAATTTAGCGTAAAGCTTCTCTCGTCTCAGGGCTTCTAAGGTTAGTCGTAAGTGTTCAGCATGTTCCTCCTCGGTCTTGGAATAAACCAGGATGTCATCTATAAAAACTACCACGAACTTGTCCAGAAATGGCTTGAACACCTTGTTCATTAAATCCATAAATGCAGCTGGAGCATTCGTGAGACCAAATGACATCACCAAGAACTCATAAGAACCATATCGAGTCCTAAAAGCCGTTTTAGGTATATCTTCCTTCCTCACCTTCAATTGATCAATTTTCGAGAAAGTACTTCGCACCCTTCAGTTGATCAAACAAGTCATCGATCCTAGGTAAAGGATACCTATTCTTGATCGTAACTTTATTCAACTCCCTATAATCAATGCAAAGATGCATCGATCCATCCTTCTTCTTCACAAACAAAACTGGCGCTCCGCACGGTGAAACGCTTGGTTGAATATACTTCTTGTCCAGTAATTCTTGTAGTTAAACCATCAGTTCCTTCATCTCAACTGGAGCCATTCTGTACGGAGCCTTTGAAATTAGAGCAGTTCCTGGCACTAGATCGATCACGAACTCTGTCTCCCTATCTGGCGGAAGTTCTGGCAAATCGATCGGAAAAACATCCACAAACTCCTTAACTACTGATATCTCCTCCACCTTCGTGATTTCCTTACGCGTATCTACTATGTAGGCTAGATATCCCACACAGTCTTGTGTCAGAAGTTTCTTGGCTTGCATAACCGTCAGACAACTCGCTTGTCTAGGCGATTTGCTACCATATAACACTAAGTTCGACGGAGTCGTAAGGTTTACCGACTTCTTCTAACACTCGATTATCACCCCATGGTTAAACAACCAATCTATACCCAGTATGAAGTCGAATTCTCCAAGTTTTATCGAAATCAAATCTACTCTCAGCTCCTGACCCTTAACGTCAAGTCTACATTTCTTATAAACAGTCCTAACAGGAATAACTTCCCTATTCGCAATCTCTATATTCAAAGGGTAAACTAACTCTTCTATAGGTAAGTCTAGGGTCTTAGCAAAATCATCAGATATGAATGAACAAGTAGCACCCGAATCAAATAATACATATGCATTTATACTATTGACCGAAATAATACCTGACACCATGTCTTTTGATTGCACAACATCCTGCACCGTCATATTGACTGTCCGTGCAGTGGGTCGAACATCTTGCAATGGTGCAGCGATAGTAACGGTACTGCCGCTTCCATTCCCTCCCCTCCCTGCTGACCTTGCCGTCAGCTTCTTAGGGCAGTTGCGAGCCATGTGATCCTTGGATCCACATGTAAAGCAAGCTCCCTTCTTCGGGTTTGGGCAATTAGGTGCAATATGGCCTTCCTGACCACAGTTGAAGCACACCCGCTTCCCCTTTATGCACATGCCAGTGTGATTCTTACCGCATGTAGCACATGCTTTGAACTTCCTCTTCTGCTGGCTTCCTTGCTGACTCCCAGCAGAGGTGTTGTAATTCCATTTTCTCTTCTGGTTCACAGCGCTACTACCCCCAATCTTGGTTTCTACCTCATTCTTCTTCTTTTTATCATGGTTGAACTTTGTCACCGCTTCGCTTCCTCCCTCAGCAAGTATGGCCTTCTCTGGCACAGCCGCAAATGTGTTCAGCTGGAACATGGAAACCTTGATGTAGAGCCAGGGCTTCAGTTCCCGCTCAAACCTTCTCGCCTTCCTAGCGTCAGTGCTGACCTGGTAAGTAGCGAACTTGGCCAGTTCGTTAAACTTAGCGGCATACTCGGACACCGTCATCCCCCCCTGCTTAAGCTCTAGGAACTCGACTTCCATCTGGTCCTACGAACTCACTGGAAAGTACATTTCGTAGAACATTTCCTTGAAATGTTCCCACGTTATGACTCCTTCTCCCTCCTGGGTCTTATTAGCCTGCAACCAGAAGCTAGCATCCGACTTCAACATGAAAGCCGCGAATGCTGTCTTCTGGTCTTCACCTACTCGGGCTACGTCAAATACCTTCTCCATTTCCATAACCCACGTCTGAGCCTCAATAGGGTTGGTCGATCCCTTAAATTTAGGCGGTCCTACTGCCTTGAATTCCTTGAACGTAGTACCCTGCACTTGCGGCTGATTCGCAAGAGCTCTGGTCAATAGATTCATCAACTATTGAACCGAGTTGGGATTCGTCCCATCGTTATTGTTGTTAATCATCGAACCCTCGGGGTTTTGACGTATTGGTCTTCTTCTAGGAGGCATTTTCTGTTAAGAAAATGTTATTATTAGATCCTTTATTCAATTTTTAAATATTCAAGTTCATACTTAAACGTTTTAAACAATTCAGTTCATATAGAACACATAGCACGTCAATAAACTTCTTTTATTCATTAGTCGTAGTTTAAAAACATCAATCAGATAGCATTTCTGCCATTTACATCATCCTTCCTGATCTAAAAAAGTTACAGAATTACATTATTAACTTATCCCATTCTTATCTCAAATTATGGGATTTACTTTATTTACTACAAAAAGCAACACATAAACAAAAGCTTTACTACTACTGCCTAGGCATATTAATACGTCGCACAACCTCTCTGCGTTCCTCTTCCATTACCCGAAACGCCGTTCTTCCGTCCACCACATACCACGGTAAACCTTGGAACTGAGCTGGGTAGTAGAAAACACGGTCTTGAGCTCTCTCTATCGCTGTATGAAAAGCATATTCTGTTTCCCTCAGCTTGGTCGTCTTGGCTTCAGCTTCACCTTCAGCTCGATCGGCTCGTTGATTAGCCCTCAAACTTATCTCTTCAGCTCTAGCTCTCTTCCTCGACTCCTCCTGGATGTCTTTCTTCAGCTTTGCGAGTTCAAATCGAGCAGCATCTCTATCAACCTCCATATGTATCAGGTTCCACTGTGCATCTCCTAGGTCACTTGCCATTTCCTCGATCGTCTCGTCTCGCTGCTGGACAGTTTCCTCGAGATCTCCTACTCGTCCTGAAGCTCCACGTTGCTATCGTAGACTGCCTCGTACATCTCAGCACTAGTAGAGTGAGGTGGGAATTCCTCTTCGGCATTCTCTTCCTCCTCTTCAAACTCGTCCTCGTCCTCATCCTCTGGAATAGGTGTCAGCTCACGCTCCCGACCACCTACGGTGATCATTGGAGATGGCTCTCTCCTACCCAGCTGCTCCCAGACAATATGTATGTCACGGGGCTCCTCCTCTCTAGGCACCTGAGGTACATCCTCTCTAGCCTGACTAGGTTCTCTAACGTTCAACATCCTGACAAAAGAATTTTAAAGTTCATTATTACGTGACATCGAATCGACACTCTTCGAATACTAAAACGTAAACACAAAAGTACATAAGGTAGTTTATTATCTTTACCTAGCATCACTATCTTTTTGAACTTACCATAAGGCTACTACCTTAGGTTTTTCCCCACCTAAAGTTCATAACCTACAGCTTTGATAACAATCTGTGACACTCCCAAATCCGTGTACTTCATTTTCACATGATTTGGTGTTCACTTTCTAACTATAACAAACATCTACCCAATATATCTCAAAATAAATTACAATCTTTATATAAAATCTCGGTTAAAACAAGGGTTACAACCTTAAAAAAACAATCCCAGGGTTACTCTAACCTTGACATAAACAATAAAGTGCGGAACAAAAATATGGCATAAAAGTCTTATTACATTCACTTCAAAATAATTAAACAAGTCTTCACTTGTTCATCTTTCCCTTGCCTTTACTCGTAGACGGGTATCAACGTTATCAACCTTAACTGCAATTGTTATTTAATGCAAGAGTGAGCAAACAACAGCTCAATGGAGTTTAACAATAATAAATACATGAAAGGATATCTTTAAAAAGATCTGAATAACTTAGCTTACTTCCACAATAAAGAATTGAATAATAATTCTCTATCAACATTAAAATTCGAATATAAAATTTATCTGAGGGTCATAAGACCTTTGAACTCTTGTCCTAGGTTATAAATATTTTTATTTAAACATTTAACAGTCAATAAGACTATGGGCCTTAACTCGTACTTAGGGGGATCAGCCCTTTGTACCATGTATTGTGCATAAACATCTTAACGTTATGCGTAGTAACCTCCCCTAATAAAAGGGTTGTTCAACTCAGTAATTTAAATTCAAGTCCGCACCAAAGAAAGTTTGGTTTGGATAAGCTTACAAGGGTAATTTAGAATTCACGTTCATCAATTAAGGATTAGTTGAATCGACTTTCAATAACTCATAAATAAAAGAATTATGAATTAACATATGCTTTAGAAGTAAACTTGAAGCACTTAAAATAATAAACTAGATCTTACTTGAACAATAAATCAAGATCTCTTCGGTTAAGTAAATAATTGTCCAATACAGAAATGAAAAGGACATTCTCAACAATGAATATATGAACTCGAAGAAACTTGCGTAGAAATAACGAGTTTAGGGTTTAGAAGAGTTGCCTTAAGCGCAAGCTACTTAACTCAATCACGTTCTTAACACTTCCTACACATATATATTTAATCACAATAACCTAAATTAGTTAACACATAACTAACTCACATAATTGGTCAACCCTCATGGTTAACTCATTCTAATTAAATAACAATTAAGCATCACATATGCATGCTCACATAACTAAATACATTATGTGTTTAACTAAATTATAATTAAACAATTATAATTTAAACACTTAATCTAATTATAATTACTTAAATTATAATTATCTCTTAAATTATAAACAATTATAATTTATAATCAATTAAACTATATCATGCATTATAATTACACAAATTATAGTTAATCATGAAATCACCCAATTATAATCTATAATTAAACATGCATTTATTAAATTATAATTACATAAATTATAATTTAAATTATATTCAATTGATTAAAATAAATCAACTACTATTCATTATAATTTAACAAAATTATAAATTAAATTTAAATATTTACTTTTAATTATAATTATTCAAATTATAATTAAGTAGCTCATATTACAATTAAACAATTATAACTTATAATTTAAATATTACATTAAGGTTTTCAAAACTTTTTTTTCTCAAATTATGAAATTGTCAACTTCATGTTAACACATGTTATAGTCACTGAATACATGCTCATCATCATAGCCAACTTAATTTAGGCTATCAAATAAGACTGCACAATCCAATCAAACCAACTCACTACACGGCCAACAGCGCAGCTGCGCAGCCACAGACCTTGGCACCGACGCAGCTGCGCAGGTCTTAAGTCTGTGAAAGGCAGCCGGCGCAGCTGTGCTGCTTCTGGCTGTGTTACCGGCGCAGCTGCGTAGGAACACGAATAGAGGCAGACAGCAACGACACCATGCTTCACCGATTAACCCATACAAGCAAACAACCGATAATTACAAGCTACTGGAACAATGTATAGCACATACTTGAGACAATACACACATATAACATGTTTCCAAACACAAAAACCATCTATACAACAATAATCAAAAGTTTTAGAAATCAAATTTGATATTTTTCACAAAACTCATATTTCCTCAAAACAATTCTCTATAATTCAAATTCTCCACCAATTTAAATTACAATACATGCATTATTATCATGACTGAAGATAGCATTACGAAAATATTCCAAATAGGCATATTGACACACAATTGAATCATAACTTTTACTCTAAAACTCAACCAAATATATAAATTTCATAAGAACACATATCCTCCATTAGAACATGTTTATACAATCAATTTGATTTCTCAAAATCATTGTTTATGGCATACACTTCATATATAAACCACATGAATCCGTTCTATATCAACAATCCATGATTATACAACTCCACGAAAACTTGATTTTAACATAGACTGAATATGAAACATATAACCTGAGTTCTATAACAATTTAAAGATTATAGATGGTACCTTTTGCTAATAGGTTGACAGAGAAGATGATCTGAGTTTGATTCTTTTAATTCTTCCTCCTCTTTTCTCTTCTTCCCCAACTCCTCTCTACTCTCTCTTTTCTTCTTAGTCTCAGACTTAGGAAAACTAACATAGTTCTTTCCTCTTAACGTAATATACATATATAACTGATATAATAATGTACGTATACTAATTACACTTAATACTATAATTAACTTAGCGGTTACACAAATTCAAAAGCCTTTTGGCTTGTTTGGCAACAGAAAAATTTCAAAACTAGTTTATTAAATGAAACATGGTTTTGGGTAAATCAAGTTTAAGGTAGTGTAGGAGCCCTGTTTGGCACAAACCTTTTTAAAATAAAAGTAAGAGCCTTGTTTATTTAAAATTATTTTTAAAACTCTTTTCTTTATTTTAATAAATTATTTTAACACATACTTTAATGTCACACTTTAATTAATTAAATCATTTAACAACTAATTTAATCAATTAAAATTCAACATTAATTAATCACATAAAATTGTCACATTTTATAATTACTCGCTAATTATAATTCATGTAACACTAACACATAAATCATCTAATTTAATTCTCTCAATTAAATTAGAACTATAATATAAAATTAATATACATCAATTAAATTAAATATTACACATTTATTTAATTGATATATAACACTTAATTAAATCATTCCATAAATCACATAATTTATTTATTTAACTTAATAAATAATTCACATAAAATATTTATTTAACTCAATAATTATTAAAAATTATTATATAAAATCTCAATCGTTACAATCTTCCCTCCTTAAAAGGATTCTGTCCCCAATAAATAATTCACATAAAATATTTATTTAACTCAATAAATATTAAAAATTATTATATAAAATCTCAATCGTTACAAATTTCCCCCATTCACTTTGTTATATATATATTAATTATATTTAATGACCAAAATATCCTTCCCTCAATTGGGCTTTAGCTTGGGCCATTAATTAATTTCTTTGGGCTTGTTTTTCTTTCTTAATTAACTTACTAACAAAAATCAACTTGGGCTTCCTCCCATAATTAAATTTGACCATTATAATACATGTCCCAAACATATTATATTGGGCTAGTTAAATAATTAAATTGCTCTAAAATCAACTTAGTTATAAGTCCAATACTTAAATAAACAATTGGGCTTATTATTTAATTTCTTGGGCCATAAAATCATCTGAGTCCATACTCTTAATTTTATATCTCACCCTAATCATTTAGTTAGGGTTTCACCACACACTTTTGTAAATAAATCATTTACTCATATATCTTTAATTCCATAACCTAGTTAGACTTGCTTTACTTAAGTTATAAAATCAATTATTAAAGATGTACAAAATAAATCTCCTAGGTTATTCAATTACCTTACCTAATATATATATTAGGTTATATTTCTTTATTCTTATTGAAATAGTAAACCTTATAGGTTCTTCTTAAAATTTTTAAATTATTCCTCAAATTCCCATCTAGGTTTTATTCTTTTAACCTTTATTCTAATCATTTAAAATCTTATAAATTCTCGGGTTATCACAGAGCTGAAGGAATAAATGCAGCTGCTGCCATATCTGTCTCCAACCATGCCGAGTACTCTGAGGAACGGTCCGGATGGCTACTGGAGAACTCAGCCCTCTCTCTGTGAGTCCACACTCATATACTCGAATCAAGTTGGCTAATAACATGGACGATGTCGACACCCTCTGATCAGCAGACCCCTCAAAATGGTGAAAGCTCTGGAACTGATCAAAGTGGCTCAAGACCGCCAGGGGATGATAAGTAGTCACTCCCCTCAAACCAGCTAGGGGCAAGTAATTCATGCCAGGTGCATGAGTAATGAAGCTATATAGACAGACTAGCCCTGAGCATGGCAAGATCGAAAATAGATGCTCTATATCCGACAAAAATGCTGACCATGTCTCCGCGTCAATACACTCTGCAGGCTAAAAGGAGTAAGATGTGGCTACCTCTCGAGTGAAGCAATATCCATGTGGCCTAAAAATTCCGATCGATCGGATGTGGGACATCAGCCATACATACAACAAAATTGAACTGCCTCTAAAAAACCCCTCCGGGTGGGTACTACAATGGGTGGCTGACCGCAGCGTCTCAGCTAATACCATCGGGATAATGGTACTATCCTGTCTAAGGGCTCGAACAACTAATATCAATCCCACGTCCAGATGATCCAAGCATAGCGACATGTAGACATATGCCAAAATGCACATCAGCAAGATATATACCCTGGCCAGATGCCATGCCTCTGCTGAAATAATAAAATCCCCAACATATCGATCGTAGCTATCAAGCTCCCCAAAATGATCGATCAAGAAGTCAATCGAGATCACACGCCCAGATACGATCTCGTCCATGACTACCCTTTGACGAAGACCAGACATCCACAGGAACGGTCTTCGCATATCACTAACAGCAGTCCGGGCGCACGGCAAGTTCAAAGCCAGACCGGTAAGCCGCTCGTACTCCTCCAGAGTTGGTGTCAGCTTATGTCCCCAAATCTGAAAACCTGCCTCTCGGGTATCTAGCAGGATAGTATGCCATCCACAAACCCATATGGCACCTGAAAATCTGCAAGGGCCAATGAATGCCCTATCATCTGGTCTACTGTCCCTCTGGCTGAGAAGGGCAGGCACTCGTAGCATGACCTCAATGATGAAGCCACCTCAAAATGTGGCAAATTCTCAATACAGCTCACGACGGATGACGTCGTCTGTGTCACCGTATCACAAGGTCATCCAGGGGTCAAATCTGAACTTATATGTCTAAATGCATACATATGACAAAATACATGCATGTTGACAAATATAAACATAATGCAATAGATAGGAAATAGCATGAATATATATCATAAACTATCTACTGCGGGCATCATCCATGTCTGATAACACAAAGCAAAATGAAGAATACATGAAAATGGGGCACCGCCACCCAACTACTAACATCAGTCTATAAAATGATGGCACAACCGCCAAATAGCCAAAACAGTGGCTGACCAAAAATATAGCTGTCATAGCTATCCAAAGAGATCCAGATAATCTATGTCTAGGTGATCAACCTGCTCCATCTCTGATGTGGACACAAAGCTGCGGTCATCAGGCATATCTGGGCGGTACAAGGGAGGATCTGCCCCAATAAAATTGATGCTAAATGGACCTAAAGAGGGTCCCGCTCTTGAGCTGGATGGGTTAAAAGAAGATGCCTCTGACGGATCTCGACCAAGATGCCTGATAAAGAAGCGAGCCCTATCCAACTCCCGGGTCAGATCTGCAATCTGGTCGAAATGAGTCGGCTCCCCGAGGCAAGCTATCCAGTCTGTCATCATCACATACCCTGGCACCATGTCTGCCATGAACTGGTTAGCCCGAGTTTGAGCTCCAATAGTGTGATGACTCCACCATCTACTAAATGCCTCCTGGCTGAAAGGGCCCTCCGATAGGGTAAAGCCATTTATGCCCTCCGTGGGAATGTTTGTTAAAGGCATGATCAACGACCAATGATGCCAAGTAGGAGGAACAATGGGAATGCGGATCTCACCCATAATGCTCCTGATGACAAGCTCTCCCAAATAGAGCTCCCAGCCTCCCTCTGTCAAAATTAGGACTCTGCGGGTCGACAATACAAACTCCCGACCAGTGGGAAATCCTCCCTCGAATTCGACGGTCAAAAACTCAGAGGTATATGGCGTCCAGGAAATCAATCCAGCCATCAAAAGCTCCAACTGTAAGCAAGCATGTGTAAATCCCTCAACAACAGGGACCACTGTCAAAGTCGAGTGATGCCAATGCTGTCCCCGAGGATAGGTCTCCAGACCTAATGCAGTGGCGGGCTGTAGGCAAGGAAGCCTCTCAAATGCCCAGAACTGGCCATGTCAATATCAAAAGTCCTCAATGATCAAGACTGACAAATATAAATGTTGAAATCAAAAAGGTACAAGAAAGATGTACTCATCAGCAGAAACGGGTAGAATCCTAACTAGGCCTCAGTCGAACCCTCTGAAAGCATGCGCATGCCCCGGAGAAAATAGGCAAAGGTATAGGAACCCCAATTAAAATCACTGAGGTGCTTTACATGCCAGGTAACGCTAACCAGGGAGAAAGACACAGTCGATAAGTTATCAACCACAAAACAACCCCTGATGATTACTAGAAATAATCTCCTCAGAATGCGATCTCTAACCCTTCGATCATCAAGAGGAGGCTCCAGCAAAGCCCCATTTTGGAAATCTATACTCAAGGGACCAGATCGGATCGACCGACCCTTGAGGGCCGTCGCAGGAACTCCCAGCAGGGATTGAATGGCAGTGGGCATAATGTCAGCCACGACAAGCACTGGCTCGCCCTCACACTCAATGTCGGTGATGAACCTCCAGTCCATCGAGGACATCATCACCTCACAGTCCATCAGATGAAGGGATTGAGTCTAGTGGAACCAGCGCTCAGATAAAGCCCTCATATACCCCCAGGGGCAACGACGGGGAAGAAAGCCTGGAACCCCCGGCCATCAATAATATCCCTGTAATCCTCGTGCAAAGTATGATACAGGGAATGCACATTAAACCAGTTCCCTTGAGGCTGCGTAAAGCCGGGAACCTGCATAAAAAACCAAACCGTGTCAAAAACCTGTGCCCCGAGAATGGCCAAAGAAAGAAAAGAATCCAAGAAGAGAAAAACTTCAAGTCACCTCATTGGCGTGGAGATATCTCGAGGGATGGCGACTCAAGTCGCCCAGCAACTCCTGTGTAGACACAACGATGCCTGGAACCTCCGCCCGTGGAGCCTGAGCTAGAGCTGGAGCAGCAAAAGTAGCCTACTCATCATCAATGCCAATCGGCTGGCTAGTTCTGTGCTGGATGAATCATCGACTCCTCTAATCTGCGAGGTGGTCTAACTGGACGTGGCTGAGGAACATCAAAAGCCCTCCTACGCCTGACCCCTGAAACGACTCTGCTAGCGGTACCAGGTCTGTCACAGTCTATCACCTGCACAAAGTCTCCAAATCACCTCAAAAAGGGTGTGATAAGCCTAAAACCTATGGCTTATTCATTTAAATCAGTAGTCTATGCATCTCTAAGTCCTAAAACATGCATGGGTCAGTCAAAAATACCCAATAAAGACAAAATTGCATGTTTTAAAAAAATAATAAATAAATCCTAAGAACATGCATAGGTCAGTTACAAATCCCCAGTAGAGTCAAAATTGCATGTTTATTAAATGCTCGGGTTTTGAAAAAATTTCGCTAGAGTCTACTTTGTAAAATGTACTGTCTGCATGCACAATAGGCATGTCTAGGTGGCCATTCAGTAGCACACCTTCCCAAAAATAGGAACAACTCATATTTATGAAATAAAATCAAAAAAATAACCTCACATGGTAGCCAAATTACCATAGACATTTTTAGTTGAAAATTTAGGCTCACTAGGCCTTAAAAACAATGAGTAAACTGATCAAAAAGAGCAAAAATTGATGTCTCAGAATTTGAATTTTCTTACATCTAAACGTGCATTACAGTAAGATATGCATACATATGTAATCAAAAAAATTTTAACAGATCATATAGGCATACATTTTTTATACATTGTGTCTAAAAGCCCCTTACGTGGTTTACATGATTTTAACGGTCAAAACTTGCCAAAAAAGGATGTAAAACATTACCTGCACTGCGCTGAACGCGTAGGAATTGACAGAATCAGAAAATAGCTGTCCAAGCTCCGTAAATATGAAATAGAAGATCGAAATCCGTATGGAACTCAAAATAGAACTTTAAAAGAATGAAATCCCGCAGCTCAATTTAAACCCCAGGTGGAAGCGGGCCCACCTACGACTGCTGCACCTCCACTTGCGGCTCCCAATGGTGGGTCCCACTCCCCCGGGCTCGGATCGGTTCGGGTTGAAACGGAGTTTCTATGGGCTGCCAAGTCAAATCTGAAGTAAAATCGCTACGCGATTGAGCGGTTTATCCTAAAATCCTGCGTTTAAGCAGCGTAATTCTAACAAAAAGGGGGACACCTTGGAAACCCTTGGTATTCATCCTGAAGGCATATTCGGGGATCAATGCAAACTGCGGAAAAACTGCGCAAAACTGCCAAAAAACTACCACTTTTCAGGCATCGGGTACAGACCGAGTTCTATTCAGCCGTTGGCTTCAACCCAGCGAAGGTTCGGGTACAAATCGAGTTCTATTTAGCCGTTGGCTTTAACCTAGTAAAGTTCGGGCACATATCGAGTTCTATTCAGCCGTTGGCTTCAACCCAGCGAAGGTTCGGGTACAGACGGAGTTCAATTATGCCGTTGGCTTCAACCCAGCGAAGGTTCGGGTATAGACCGAGTTCAATTTAGCCGTTGGCTTCAACCCAGCGAAGTTTTGGGTACTGATCGAGTTTAATTCAGCCATTGGCTTCAACCCATCGAAGGTTCAGGTACAGATCGAGTACAATTCAGTCGTTGGCACATCCCAATGAACCGTCAGGTATCGACCGATGATAGTAGCCGTTGGACCAAGTTTCGCGAAGCATCGGAAGTGATCCGGTGACGGAAACCATATAATAGTCCATCCCCTATGTTGGAATCTGTTATACACATCCTCAAAAGGACCACCAAGAAGAATTAGTGATTCAACTGCTTGTAACAAAATGCAGATGTAAACTATCATCAGGGTAGGCATCGGAAGCATCCCTTAAGGAAATTGGGTAATCGATAAGTATCCGTAGCAGATGAGCCTTTAAAATGTGCAACAGCACCGACCGAAGGGAAATCAACACTGCAAAGAATACCACCAAACAGGGAAGCCATTGGTCTCAAACCAAGGTAACGTCAATGGTATCATCCCCATCTAAATCAATAAAGCTATCACAGAGGATGTCATCCCCAGCAGAGCAAGACAAGAACAATCTGTGATAGCTCATCTCTGACAAGCATGTCAGTGGTTCCACCATCAGTGATCGTCTGACAACGTCCACCCTAAGCTATCATGAATGACGTCATCCCTATCAAAAAGTGATGAAAATAGTTTGTGATAGCCTAGTATTGACATCCCCAGCAGGAATGTAGATCATCAAAACAAACATCGCCAACACCGATGGGAACCAAACCGTTGGTCTCATTCCCAACACAAGCACTGATAAAGGTAAATAATTTGCGATGTGATTAGCGATGAGATTTACGATGCTATTAGCGAAGAGATTTACGATGCGAAGTGCGACCTGCGATCTGCGAAAACATTTCAACATTCATTGCATTGCATCATTAATATCTTTGCATTTCAAGTGTCTAGCAATCTTTATTCTGCTCATTTCATTATATCCCTGTTACTAACGCTGCAGGAGGGCAAAGCTGGTCAATTAAATCAAATCCAGTCTCAATATCGGTCAATCAAATCAACTCCAGTCTCAATACCGGACCTCTAGTTCAAGTTCGGTCTCAATACCGGTAAATCAAATCAACTCTGATCTCAATACCAGACCTCCAGTTCAAATTCTGTCAAAATATCGAGCCATTAAATCAACTCCGATCTCCAATTGAATCATTAGATCAACACTGATCTTAATATCGAACCATCAAATCAACTCCGATCTCCAATCGGACCGTCAGATCAACCCCGATCTTAATATCAGGCCATTAAATAAACTTTGATCTCCAATCGGACCGTCAGATCAACCCCGATCTTAATATCGGGCCATCAAATCAGCTTCGATCTCCAATCGGACCATTAGTTCAACCCCGATCTCAATATTAGGTTATCATAACAGCCCCAGACTCAACACGAGAAGTACCGGTCAGCCCTGGTCTCAACCCGGGAAATCAAGTCAACTTTGTGAACAAACTTGAAGCTCCACAACATCTCCAGAGGAAAACCTAGAATGACCAACTCAGTCACAGAGACTACACTGAGGATAAACATACTCGAATGGGATCCAAGTCTTGGAAACAACTCCCGGAAGTCAACCGAAGGCCATGCCAACACCAAAGGCAACCCCGAGAGCGGCAAAATGGTCATTTTACCAACCCTAAGCCGATTTGGTCAAACTCAAGCTGAATTGATTGCACCAAGGTCAGAACGAACCATAACAACGATCCCGAGTGCAAACAGCCCAAGACAGCTCAACGGATAAACTACAGGGAATCAAAGACCTGGTTATGAACCCGTCTTCCTGGACCCGGAAAATATTTTATCCTATGTCATTGTGACACTCTCGGCGAGGGCTTTCCTGAAAGGTATAGTACGCCTCAAACGGACGCTCCGATTTAAAGTTAGAAAGTTTCGACTTCGACCTCGCGTTGCTCGGAGTGCACGTACTTTGGGACGACTCAATCGGACACGTGGGCCTCACCAAGGGAGCCGCGCCTCTACCTGCATCAATAGCAGGTAGAGCTGAGGCTCCTTGGCCTATAAATAAACGTGCCCCACTCATTTTTAAGAATTTTAAAATGCAGCTAACCTCTGCCCGTTTGATTTTCTGACTTTTTCACCTCTTCTAAACCCACATTTTTTCACTCTAACACGTAGATATACCCATATACTACCACATATCAGAAAATAACCGGTAGATTCTGACGTTTAGAGCCTATGATTTGGTAAAAAGCCCGTTTAGCAATCCATTGTAAGTATTTTTACGATCAGAAAGTTAATACTACTTCTTTGCACTATTTTTCATTTGCATATCAAATTTTGTTTTCTAAAAATGCCCGGAACTTAGTTCCGTGGACGTTTTCGTCAAAATTTGGCATATTTTTGTACATAACTGTGTTTTCCGGCAGTTCTACAACTCGAATTGACGATCCGTCAGCTCTAATAGCTTCGGTGCACTAGCATCTTCATTTTAAGTAACTTCGCCAGATTGGGTTATCTTTCCAGTCCGGGTTTGGCTTCTTTTTTTTCCAGCTGTATATATACTAACTTTTCAATTTTGTCAAGCCCGTTTGTCAAATCTGAGGTAGCTTACAACTTTTATATATATTTATGCATATATAAGCAGCCTTCACCATCACTTGGTTCTCTTCCCAGTCTTGGTTGACTACGTTTCTGTCTCTATATATATATTTATATATTTCAGTCCGGCCTGGATTATTCTATAACCTTTGTACTATTTTTGCACACTTCACCATTATTGGGTTCTCTTCCCAGTCCCTGGTTGACTACTTTTATATACAGTTACATTTCTGTTCGGCCTGGATTATTCTGTGGCCTTTTTACTGCTTTTATATATAAATATGCATATATAAGCAGCCTTCACCATCACTACGTTCTCTTCCTAGTCTTGGTTGATTACTTTTCTGTCAATATACATATATATATATATATATATATATATATATATATATTTCAATTCCAGTCCGGGCACCGGCGTGAAAACCCATCGCCCTTTACAGCTTTTATATATATAACTGTATATTTATTGATTTACTTGTTTTTATTCAATTAATGCTTTAAATTTTTAATTTGATATGAATCGGCATTTTTCAGCCGGAAAAGCAACCTCGCGTCCCTTAGATCGCTATCTAGTGCGAACGAGACGCTTCGGCCGTGCGAACTCGAGTTTACTGAATGAATCCTCGGTTCTGGCATTTGAGATATATATCTATTTTTATGCAAATCTGAACTGTACAGGTTTATTGGCTACTCATATGTGATCCTAGGAATCATAGGATTCATGATCAAACCGATCAGAATCTGATACCCACGATGGACAAACTCTGATTTACAAATGTACCCTGCCAGTTTTTCTGTAAAATGTACATCCATAAAGACCTTAAAACGGTTATCCGGATTTAAGGTCTCAATATAGTGAAAATATGGTTTGTCGTGTGAAGGTCCCTTCGATGGCTATTATGCCCATGAGAAAACTGACACTTGTATATTCTGTGGTCGAGGATTCTTCGCAGCTTGACAATCATAATTCAAATTGAGCCTTAAGGCTAAGAGGATAAAATTGGAAGTATAAACAGGCTTCAATTCCTATGTTAGCGTAAGGGTTTGATAACCAGCTTTTAAAACATCATTTTAAATTTGAAAAGAAAAGCTTTTTGCAAATCAAATTAAACATTTTTACAAATCAAATCAAAGACTTTTTGCAAATTAAATCAAACCCTTCGTATATAGGTTCAACGAAGCAAAGCACTACTTTCAATCAAATCAAACATAGGCTCAATTTTCAAACAGCATTCACACACGCATTTCAGTTTTAAGGGAAATATTGAAAAGATTGCAGTATCGTGTTTACACGGGAGTTGTGGGGTGCCTAACACCTTCCCCACACTTAATCAAGCCCCCGAGCTCAAAACTTTATTTTCAAAGATCAAGTTTCGACAGTGTCCAGCAATTGGGCCTCTTTCCATCAAAACTCGGTTGAGTTGGTACAACCATTTCAAAATCTACCAACTGGCGACTCTTTAAAATGTTCAAATTGTCGACATGATACATGTTGGTCTTTCCCTAAAAAGCCATTCAAAACCATCTTCCTAAAAAAAGAGTAAGGATAGGGATAACTTAGGAAGAGATGAAAGATCCGGGTTATGACACGACCCGCGGATTTTTTTCCCGACGTCGACACACACCTTAATTAATCAAATTCTAATATTTAATTTCAATTAAATTAAAGTCAATATAAACTCATTAAATCAAATTACCACATAATTAAAATTCTTATTTATTAATTATAATTTTATTTAACAATTTATTAAATCTCTAATTAATTATTAAATATAATTAGAACAACATAATAATTATTTAACAACTCATTTAATTTAATTATTCAAATTAAATTAAAATTTTGAACTTTAAAATTATTCCACATTAATTTAATTAATATATTATATTTAATTAAATTAATCTACAACAATTCTTTTAATTAGATTAATCTACAACAATTTCATTAAATATTTATTTAACTCAATAAATAAATCAACGAAAATATTTATTTAAGTCAATAAATATTTAAAATCAAATACAAAAATCTCGTTCGTTACAAGTTCAGTGGTCACATTTGCATTTTACTCGTTATTTAACTTATGTTATAAATGCCCAATGAGAAATAATATGAGACGGGTGAGATATATGTAGTAAGGAAATTAGTGGATGTAGTTCCGGACTAATTGTCAGGTTTTTCGCTAGATAAAGAGAAGAATTTGTGAAAGAGGTTGTGTTGGAAATGCACTAGTTTTGAGAATACTATATAAGATAGTGTAAAGTAAATGAAGGAATTGATGCTAGAAAGGGAGAATTATTAGGTATAAAGTGTACTCAACTGAGTGTGTTTATGTAGGAAGCATCAGTTTTATTTGTGAAGAAGAAGAATGAAGTGTTGAGACTTTGTATTGACTATAAGTAGTTGAACAAAGTAAAAATTATAATTAAGTATAGATTGTCATGAACAATGTTCTTTTTGAATAGTTGAAGGATGAAAAAAATATTTTTGAAATAGATTTGAGAACTAGGTATTGTAGTAGAGGTGAAATGAGGAAATATTTGGAGATAGAGTTCAAGACTTATTACGAGTTGTTGATGATGATGTTTAATGGATGTACGTGTTGAATGTATGTAAGGATAGAATAAATTGAGTTTGTAAACTAGTAGTTTGATAAATTGTAATGACGTTCAGGGATGATATTCTTGTCTATCTTAAGACATAGAAGGATCATGTTGAACATTTATGAATTGTGTTGTTAACACTGAGAAGAGAGAAGTTGTGTGCAGAATTCATTAGTTATGAATTTTGGCAGAGGAAGTTTAATTTTGGGTCTTATGATCTTTGAAGTGATAGTATATTTGTAGGAGACGTCGTGATGTACGGTGGCAAGATGATAGGTACCCCTGTGAGGTCCTATAGTTTATCTATACGTGTCACAAGGGCTATATACCCGTAGAAATGGTAAAGGAAGAGGTTGTGAATTTTAAGAAGTAGTCGAGGAAGTCGAAAGATGTATGTAGTTTTGGTGTTAGCAGGTGGCTATCAAGGATTTATTTAAAAATTTCAAAGATAGTTATCCTTTTAACTCAAGAAGATGAGAAGGACTATGGAGTTATTTATAGTCAAAGAAGTATAAAGAATATTTTTAAGAGTTAATGAAGTTTAGGTATTGTCATTATTTGATGATGTTGGGAAATTTTGTTGCATATATTGATGTAACACATAAGAAATTGGGTTGAGTGCTTATACAATACGATATGATTGTTGTGTATACACCACGGTAAGTAAAGGTTATGAAAGAGGATACTCTATTCATGATCTGGAGTTAGCAACAGTAATGTTTGTTTGAGATTTAGAGATATTAGTTATATGGTGAGAAATGTGAGGTATATGCAGACCATTAAGGTCTAACATATATTCGTGCATAGGAGAAGATAATTGAAAAGTTGAGAAACAAGCTAGAATTGATTAAAGATGAAGATTGTGGATTTTTATATTACACATGAAAGAAAAGAGAAATTACTGACACCTTAAGATTAAAAGGTGCGAAAAAGATGTAGTTGTTCACAACTCGAGATGAGTTAATAACATAAATGAATAAAGTGGAATTAAGAGTAAGTTGAAAGAGTCGAATGAAAGGAAATTGTAATGGGAACTCGTTCATTTATAATTGACAGAGTATTGAAGATACAAATCTTAATTGAGGAGTGCTAAAGATTAAGGAGTTAAATTTAACTCGATAAAGTGGTAATGTTAATATGTAACCAAAATAGTAAGATACCAGTAGTACCTGAATTAAAAGAAGAAACTAAATAAATAGTTTGAAAATGAAATGATATGGTGAAAACCATGAAAGTCATAGGTTAAGGTTGAGTATGATATATCATCCTCAGACCAACGATTAGAGTGAAAGAATAATTCAGACCCTAGAAGTTATATTAAGGGTTTGCGTCATGTATTGTAAAAGAAATGTAAATTCCAGATTAATAGTGTGGTTAAAAATGTTAATGGTAGAAAAGATGGCTTACGATATAACCTTGCCTCCGAAGTAAGAACACACGTATAAAGTGTTCTATATGTCAGTATTACTAACATGTAAGTAAGATTACGAATATTTAAAAGAAAGTGAACCTATTCAGGTTGAGGAAATTTAATAAAATGAAGAAGTTCTAATTCAATTAATTGATAGGGAAGTGTATGTATTAAGAAGTAACGTATACTTTCTGTAAAGGTAGTACGAATGTAACACAATGCTTTTGAAGCAAAGTGAGGATGTAAAGATAAAGAAGAAGAATAATTATTCCCATTTTTTGGGTAATTTGTATCGTGATTCTGGGGATAGAATCATTATAAGGGAGGAAGAATGTAACTATCAAGAAATTCTACTTAGCTTAATAATTATGTTTTACTGAATATTATTGAATAAAATAATATTTTTTTGAATATTATTTGTATTATGCTTTTAAAGGTTGATTCTAGGACCTCGAAGGTGTTTGTGTTAGGGTTTACGAATTTGAGTTCGTATAAGAAACAAAAAAGTTTCGAGAAAAATATGTAAAAATACTATTCACCCGAAGAACGATATGAGTTAGGGTTAAACCCTAGGCTTTTTAGAGAGATTGGTATGTTGTAATAACATTATGTTTGAAGATCTACAGGTAATATGTTGTAAAAAGTCGTATTATCTAATAAAAGTTTTTCTCAAAAAACGTGTAGTATCAGACGAAATACGAAAAATATTTTTGTCGTCTTTTTGATCGTTTAACCATATTTTGGGAAAAGGTCGCCGAAAAAACTATTCACCAAAAATGCTTTTCACATTTTTTTAATTTTTCGACGAATTCGTAAATGTCAAGATTAAGAGGAAAGACGGAATATCTAAAAAAAATTAGAAAAGAAGAATGCAGTTTTTCGTTTAGAAAATGAATTTTGGCTGTTAAAATATCACGGAGCAGCGAATCTTCCAGGAGAAGCTAAACGAAACTTAGAAGCTAAGCAAGGCATATTTTAAAGAATATTAAAGGGCAAAAGGGTAAAAAGCCAAGTCTTAGATGTCAAATAACCAAAATGTCCCAACTCTTGTAATTTTATATCCAAGAGAGAAGACACTAGACAATTAAAGAGAGGAAGTGAGAGACTCGGATCTTCAAGTCTCAGAGGAAGAAAACGTAAGATTAATCATCCGTTAATCAAGAATGAGAAGTAAATCAAGAGGTAAGAACTAAAAACTCAAACTCTTCATCTCTTAAATCGTTTTGTAGATTATTATTGTTAGAGTTTATGCCCTAGAGGCCAATTCTTTGATATAATTGCTTAACATTTTTGATATTATATTTGATTGAATAAATGAATTATTTTATTATGGTTTTATTTACTGCGTTATATAAATGTTAACATAATAAAAGTCCTTAGAATAGTGATACAAATTATATGGCTTCATGTATGTGACTTGAACATGAGATCATATAATTACAATTAGTATCATTACTCTTAAATGTCCCTAGTCGAGTGTCATTGTTAATGAGACAACAATGATACATTGAGACTAGTATGTGGATTAACTGATGGCCAAATCTCATTGGTCATAAATATACGAGATATTGAGTCAATGCATAGATACATGTTAGAGAACAATGTACTGGACAGACCCGCCATGAGAATTCTACGTGGAGTATTATCTAAAGTGTCATAAGCAATTCTCATAGTGACAATGATGTAATGATCCTTTGACCTGAAATCACTATATTACTACACAGAAATTTATGTACTTTGATATCATCAAAGGTCACCTTTAATAGGGTCGACAATAAAGGTGATTATTGGGTACATCATGAATCGTGTGAGGAATACGAGTGATCTAGATGGAATTTAACCCTCCTATATATTAGGGGTGATATTCATAGGCCTCTTGATTGAGTAGGACTATGAAATGCATGGCCATGCTCAAATAGTGATTTATTTTATATAGTCTACTCATCGATCAAGAAAACTCAGATTAAATTATGAAAAGGATGACACATTCCATGCCTCGAGTTTAATCTAGGATGTCAAGGTTAAAAGGATTAAATTACGTTGAAACATTGGTCACGAAAAGGTTGTATCAAATCACCGATCTTATTATTATTTAGGTAGGAGTGATGCATTACTAGATGCCGCTCACTGTTTATAATTTTATAATATGATTTTAAAATTATTGCCAACATAATAATAACCTATAGGGTCACACACTTAGAATGTAATTAAAAGAAAATTAATTTAAATTGTAAGAATTTAAATATATCAATATGATTGATAGTATTTAAATTACGAATTTAAATTAATAGGATAATTTGTATATATATGTATATTAATTAAGTAAGACTTAATTAAGATATAATATATATATATATATATATATATATATATAAATTAAGATTTTTTTTTTCTAATTGGATTAGGTTTTGGTTAATTCCTTTAACTGCTATATATATGATATATCAGCCGTTTTTAGGATTTTCATTATTATCAAAAACCCTAGCCGCTCTTAGAGAGAGACTAGAGAGAAAAATTGAGAAAGTTCAGATCCTTGGCGGCTAGTACCGCACCTTTGCTTGCTGTAGATCGTGTGACGATTTGCAAGACGTTTGTGTGGATACCGTAGAAATGCAGTTCCTTTGGATTGCGTTGAAGATTCGAAGCAGTTTCAGAATTTCCATCATCTCTGTTCAGGCTTGAATAATCGATAAAACAAATCTAAACCTCTGAATTAATATGTTTTTCGCATGGATCCTGTTTTAGGGTTTCAAAAAATTTTAATTTTCGCTGCGTTTATGTGCCGAAATCCATACAGTGGTATCAGAGCTACTTGCGAAATGATTAATTCAGATTACGTGTTTTAATTGTATTCGATATATATGATATATGATGATGCATGTTTGCTGATCTGAAATTGAATATATAATATTCTACATGTATGCGTATTCTGGAAATCTGTAATATATATGCATGTATATGATGTTCTTATAATCGTATCCTAGAAGGTGGAATAACAATTTTTCTTCTGTTCTAATTGGATTAGAAATATGAAGATTCGATTTAATATGATTAATCAAAACAAGACATATATGATATGTTCTGGGTGTATTGTTATTATGAGTGTGTTGGCAGATTGTATATGATTCTGGAATTATTTCAGAGATTCGTATGGAAAATATTCTACAATACAGATTATAATTCGAAAAAATTTTCCTAGGGCGCTGCCAGGGTGGAGACCCCCCCTTGGACCCCCCCGTCGTAGCTCACGATGGTCGTGACCCCAATATTTTATATATAGTTTTCTTTAATTATATAAATTGTGTCATGTGCTTATTGTGATATGCATGGTGCACAGTTATGGCCCTTTTGACCCATAGGTTAGTGGTTTTTGGCTTTGAAATATGGCTTGCATGTCGTGCCTTTCTATAAATTCTAATGTAATATTCTCTTCTCATCTAAATCCCCTCGAATGTAACTCGAGGTTTCTTTATGTCATGTAATGTACAATTGTAACCTATCAAGATGACAAGATGATGATGGAGAGGCGACACATGCAAGAGGAAGGTCCAAGGAAGCTACTATTTTGAAGACCTTTTACCACCTTAGACTGACCTTCAATCTTTTTATTAGCTTGAAAAGATTGACATAGGGTTGGGGCCATAACTATGACACATTTAATTTTGCACTTTATTTATGCTTGTACACGATATGATATGATAAATAATGTGCATGTTTAATAAGATTAAAATTGGTGAGATCTAAATTAATTAATAAAATCCCTCATTAAATTATTAAGTCTAAATCAGATGCCTTCCAATGAATAACACTCATCAAGACCTTGACCGATGGATGTAGGTTTGCCAAAGCAAAGTACCCCATTTATCTTGGTAAGATGCGATAGGATAATTGTGATATCCAAACTGTTAAAATCATTGGGCCAGACTTAACTAAGTTATCTCAATAGGATTGTGGACTTAGAGGCATAGAGTTTGGTAGGTACCATTAGATGGACAAGAAACAAATGTTATTCACCAAACTATCTAAGAGTTATATATGATATAATTGACAAAGGGTTGTGTACCTAAATAATTATGTTTTGAGAGAATAGCCAAAACTAACTTAAGGCATAATGAAATATGCATCTTAGCTCACTAGAAAGATTTAATAGAAAATGCTTTCCGAATTAATGGTGAGGGCTATTAATTTGAATAACATAGTGGGAGGTATATATTTTGAATGTACTATTATTAATTACATAATATCAAAACTCTGCAATTGGACTTATTATTTTTTGCACTTATAAATTGTAGATATCAATGGCAAACAACAACACAAATAGTCTTTCACTACGATCAGTCCTTGAGAAGGAAAAGCTGAGTGGAATTAATTTCCTAGACTGGTATAGGAACTTGAGGATTGTCCTCAAACAGGAGCGCAAGCTATATGTCCTTGATGGGCCCATTCCTGCAGCACCAGCTAACACTACACCACGTGTAGAGCATAATGCTTATAAGAAGCATCAAGATGATGCTCTGGATGTGAGTTGTCTCATGCTAGCAACTATGAACTCTGAGCTTCAGAAGTAACATGAGTTAATGGATGCTTATGAGATGATCGAGCATCTCAAGAAATTGTTCGAAGAGCATGCTCGACAGGAGAGGTATGATACAAGCAAGGCGTTGTATCACTGCAAGATGGGTGAACGTGATCCAGTTGGTCCACATGTACTGAAAATGATTGGGTATATTGAGTACCTTGGTAGGTTGGGTTTTTCGATTACTCTGGAAGCCCAAAATGATCTTGTTTTGCAATCTTTGAACAGCATCTACTCTCAATTTGTTATGAATTACCTCATGAATGAAATTGCGAAACCACTTACTGAGTTATTGAGCATGTTAAGAACTGCTGAGAACAATATGAAAAAGGCAGGATCCGCTCCCATAATGATGGTACAAAAGGGGAATGCTAAGGGAATGGGTAAAGGCAAGAAGAAGATAGGATCTAAATCTATCAAACCTAATCCCATAACCAAACAGGCTTTAAAACCTAAAGGTGGGGTGGCTAAAGAAGGTGATTGTCACTTCTATGGAAAACCTAAACGCTGGAAGAGGAAGAACTGAAGAAAAAGAAAGGAAGTATGACTTCTGATTTAGGTATATATGTTATAGAAGTCAATTTGTCCACTTCTACATCATGGATATTGGATACTGGATGTGGTTCTCACATTTGTGTTAATGTGCAGGAACTCCGAAGGAGTAGGACTTTGGCGAAAGGCGAGGTTGACCTACGAGTTGGGAATAGAGCAAAAGTTGCTGCACTAGCTGTAGGAACTTATCATTTATTTTTGTCCACTAGGCTAGTATTAGAATTAGAGGATTGTTATTATGTGCCTGCTATGAGCAAAAATATTATTTCTGTTTCTTGTTTGGACAAGAAAGGTTTTTCATTTTTAATAAAGAACAACAATTGTTCATTTTACTTAAATGAAATATGTTATGGTGTTGCACAATTGTTTAATGGTCTTTATATTCTTAATTTAGAAATGCCTATCTATAACATAAATACAAAACGATTTACATCAAATGATTCAAATCCGACATATCTTTGGCACTGTCGTTTAGGCCATATAAATGAGAAACGCATATCCAAACTCCATAAAGATGGGTTTTTGGATTCATTTAATTTTGAATCATATGAGAAATGCGAGTCTTGTTTATTAGGCAATATGACTAAAGCCCCTTTCACTAGACACAGTGAACGGGCTAGCGATGTATTGGGACTTATATAGTGATGTATGCGGACCCATGAGTTCGTTAGCAAGAGGTGGGTTTTATTACTTCATTGCATTTACTGACGACTTCAATAGATATGGATATGTGTATCTTATGAGACACAAATCCGAATCCTTTGAAAAGTTCAAGGATTTCAAGAATGAAGTTCAAAACCAATTTAGCAAAACCATAAAATCCCTTTGATCCGATCGAGGAGGTGAATACTTAAGCCAAGACTTTGATGACCTTCCAAAGGAGTGTGGTATTATATCACAGCTCACTCCACCTGGAACACCACAATGGAATGGTGTGTCTGAGAGGAGGAATCGCACCTTGTTGGACATGGTACGATCGATGATGTGTTATGCAGATCTTCAATAAGCTTCTGGGGTCATGCCCTAGAGACAGCTGCATTCACACTTAACCGTGTTCCTACAAAGACAGTTCAAAAGACACCATATGAGATGTGGACTAGGAAACGTCCTAGTATGTCATTCATGAAGATTTGGGGTTGCAAGGCGTTTATAAAACGCCTGGCTTCTAACAAGCTCAGACCCAAATCTGACAAATGTAATTTTGTGCGATACCCAAAGGAAACAAAAAGGTATTATTTCTAAAAACCTTCTGAGAATAAAGTATTTGTTACTCAAACTGGTATTTTTCTAGAAAGAGAATTTGTCTCTAAAGGAAACAGTGGGAGGAAAGTAGAACTCGAAGAAGTTCGAGAACCACAAAATATCATTGAACCTGAGTTGGAACATGAGCAGGAACCACAAGTTATTGTGGAAAGTGAACCCGCTCAAATTACACGAGGCATTCGTAGATCTAGTAGGACACGCCAAGAGCCCGAGAGATATTATAGATTTCTTGTGACTCAAAATGGCAATGTGATGCTCATAGATCATGATGAGCATGCTTCCTACCAAGAAGCTATGAATGGACCAGATTATGAGAGATGGATTAAAGCCATAAAATCTGAGATGGACTCCGTGTAGACTAATCAAGTATGGACTTTGGTTAATCCACTAGAAGGGGAAAAACCAATCGGGTGCAAGTGGGTTTTCAAGAAGAAAACCGACATGGATGGTAATGTACAAACCTATAAAGGCCGACTGGTAGCAAAAGGTTTCAAACAAGTTCAAGGTGTTGACTATGATGAAACCTTCTCTCCAGTGGCAATGGTTAAATCCATCAGGATCTTACTTGCTATTGCAGCCTTTTATGATTATGAAATATGGCAGATGGATGTCAAAACTGCTTTCCTTAATGGAAATCTCCTTGAGGATGTGTATATGACACAACCTGAGGGTTTTTCTAATCCAAAAGATGCTGGAAAGGTATGTAAGCTGCAGCGATCCATTTATGGATTGAAACAAGCCTCTCGGAGTTGGAATCTTTGATTTGATGAAGCAGTCAAAGAGTTTGGCTTTATAAAAAATGAAGATAGACCTTGTGTAGATAAGAAGGTTAGTGGGAGTCACATTGTATTCCTGGTATTATATGTTGATGACATATTAATTATTGGGACTGACATTCCTTTCTTATAGACTGTAAAAACATGGTTAGGAAAATGTTTCTCCGTGAAAGATTTGGGCGATGCAACCTACATTTTAGGTATCAAGATCTATCGAGATAGATCGAGAAAAATGCTCGGCCTAAGTCAAAGTACATATATTGATAAAGTGCTAAAACGGTTCAGCATGCAAGAGGTGAAAAGAGGACACTTACCCATATCTCATGGTGTTAAGATCTCTAAGGCCCAATGTCCTAAATCACATGATGATGAGGAGCGTATGAGAAAGATCCCTTATGCTTCGACAATTAGATCTATCATGTATAAAATGATATGTACTCGTCCGGATGTCTCGTATGCTTTGAGCATGACGAGCAGATACTAGTCGAATCCAGGTGAAGGTCACTGGACAGCAGTCAAGAATATCCTCAAGTACCTGAAAAGGACTAAGGATTCATTCTTGGTATATGGAGGTGAAGATGAACTGGCAGTAAAGGGTTACACAGATGCTAGTTTCCAGACTGACACAGATGACTATAAGTCTCAGCCAGGTTTTGTGTTTTGCCTTAATGGTGGTGCTGTTAGCTAGAAAAGTTCGAAGCAAGCGACAATAGCCGATTCTACGATAGAGGCTGAGTATATTGTTGCTTCTAGTTCGGCCAAGGAGGCTGTATGGATTAAAAAGTTCATCACTGAACTTGGTGTTGTTCCAACTATTGTTGATCCGGTTGAGCTATACTGTGATAATAATGGAGCCATTGCATAGGCTAAGGAACCTAGATCTCACCAACGATCCAAGCATATACTTAGGCGATACCATCTCATCCGTGAAATCATTGATAGATGAGATGTACATATAAGCAGAGTGCCAACAGATGATAATGTTGCAGATCCACTGACCAAAGCTTTGTCGCAGCATAAGCAAGAAGGTCACACTAGTTCCATGGGTATTAGATACATGAGTGATTGGCTTTAGTGCAAGTGGGAGACTGTTAGAGTTTATGCCCTGGAGGCTAATTCTTTGATGTAATTGCTTAACATTTTTGATATTATAGTTGATTGAATAAATGAATTATTTTATTATGGTTTTATTTACTGCGTTATATAAATGTTTACATAATAAAAGTCCTTAGAATAGTGATACAAATTATATGGCTTCAAGTATGTGACTTGAACATGAGATCATATAATTACAATTAGTATCATTACTCTTAAATGTCCCTAGTCGAGTGTCATTGTTAATGGGACAACAATGATACATTGAGACTAGTATGTCGATTGACTGATGGCAAAATCTTATTGGTCATAAATATATGAGATATTGAGTCAATGCATAGGTACATGTTAGAGAACAATGTACTGGACAGACCCACCATGAGAATTCTACGTGGAGCATTATGCAAAGTGTCATAATCAATTCTCATAGTGACAATGATGTAATGATCCTTCAACCTGAAATCACTATATTACAACACGGGAATTTATGTACTTTGATATCATCAAAGGTCACCTTTAATAGGGTGGACAATAAAGGTGATTATTTGATACATCATGAATCGTGTGAGGAATATGAGTGATCTAGATGAAATTTAACCCTCCTATATATTAGGGGTGATATTCATAGGCCTCTTGATTGAGTAGGACTATGAAATGCATGGCCATGCTCAAATAGTGATTTGTTTCATATAGTCTACTCATTGATCAAGAAAACTCAAATTAAATTATGAAGAGGATGACACATTCCATGCCTCGAGTTTAATCTATAATGTCAAGGTTAAAAGGATTAAATTACGTTGAAACATTGGTCACAAAAAGGTTGTATCGAATCACCGATTTTATTATTATTTGGGTAGCAGTGATGCATTACTAGATGCTGCTCACTATTTATAATTTTATAATATGATTTTAAAATTATTGTCAACATAATAATAACCTATAGAGTCACACACTTAGAACATAATTAAAAGGGAATTAATTTAAATTGTAAGGATTTAAATATATCAATATGATTGATAGTATTTAAATTACGAATTTAAATTAATAGGATAATTTGTATATATATGTATATTAATTAAGTAAGACTTAATTAAGATATAATATATATATATATATATATATATATATAAATTCAGATTTTATTTTTCTAATTGGATTAAGTTTTGGTTAATTCCTTTAACTGCTATATATATGATATATCAGCCGTTTTTTTAGGATTTTCATTATTATCAAAAACCCTAGCTGCTCTTAGAGAGAGACTAGAGAGAAAAATTGAGAAAGTCCAGATCCTTGGCGGCTAGTACCGCACCTTTGCTTGCTGCAGATCGTGTAACGATTCGCGGGACGTTCGTGTGGATACCGTAGAGACGCAGTTCCTTTGGATTGCGTTGAAGATTCGAAGCAGTTTCAGAATTTCCATCATCTCTGTTCTGGCTTGAATAATCGGTAAAACAAATCTAAACCTCTGAATTAATATATTTTTCGCATGGATCCTGTTTTAGAGTTTCGAAAAATTTTAATTTTCGCTATGTTTATGTGCCGAAATCCATACAATTATGAAGTGTTGTATTGGTGGTTGGACAATTTGTATGAATCGTATAGTTGTTCCGAAGAAGTAAGGAAGAATTATTTGACTACAAACACTAATTTATGTATGCAAAGTAAATCGTAATCAAAATAACGGTTTAAAATGAAGAACGAACGAAGAACGTAGTAAAAGTTGTTGATGGATAAATTGAAAACCATTTATAATAGATTGTTGATGTACAAATTTAAAATCATCATCCGTAAACGGATTAAAATTTTGCTATAATGAAGTTATGGCAAAAATTTAAGTAAAAAACATTGAACGTCGAAATCCTAGTTTGGTAGGATTTTCGGGCGAATAGAGAATGTAAGTTAATTGTTCTGAATGATTAAGGTTTCATGGAAATGATTAAGATTGTAGTGTAATTGAGTTGTAGACTCAAGAACGGACTTAAAGCGAGCTCGTATGCAAAAGTTATGAAGATTTTAGAAGTGGTTGGGAAAAGTAGAGAACTGATCTACAGGTGTAGCAGGTTCAGAGCCACGGCTCTGCCCTACAGTGCCGCGGCTCTGCCCTACAGCGTCATAGCGCTAGATCAATTCCTGATGCAGAGTTGCAGATCTAGATGAGGCAGGGAGTAAGCGCTGCAGCTCTATATGATAGAGCCGCAGCGCTACAGAGCTGTGTCGCAGCTTTAGATGAGGCAGGGAGCAAGCGCCGCAGCTCTATAAGACAGAGCCGTAACTTTATATGTTCTAGGAGGGTAGAGCCGCAATCTTCAAGCCAACGTCGTAGCGCTAGGCTAGAGTTTTTCCCAGTGAAGAGTTATTTTGAACTCAAAGCTTGTGTGGTTATTAAGAATGATAAGGAAAGTGAATGACAAGCTAAAATAACACTTATCAAGTGATTAAAACCATAAGTAATGGTTGAATGTTAAAGGAAAGAATAAACGTTATAAACATAAAATACTTTAAACAATGTAAATGTTTAGTATACTCGTGGGATGGACGTGTTTAACATATACGAGAGTGTACGGCTTAGACGTTAGCATAACGAATATGGGAGTACGATGTATAAATGAAGAGTGTTATGAAAGGGTGTGAGATCGTGTTAAGCATATGTGTGACACCCCCAAATTCAGACCGTTACTGATCTCGAATTCGGTTGTCACGTACTAATTCTAATAATAACTAAAATCTCAAACAATGGAATAACAGAATAATTTACATTGATATAACATAAATATTATTGTCCCAAGTCTCGAAACTATTACTAATACACTTCATAACTTAAACCAAACATTTCTTAATACATAACATTTAAATAAGTCTTAATACAACATAACGAAAACATCCAAATATAGAAAAACACAGCTACTCCATAGCCTTGCCTTCGCACTTGTCATATCCTGGGGTTCCACCTTGCCCTGCCCTAACTGAAATATTTATGGGAAGCAAGAATGAGCAACAAATTTGCCCAGCAAGTAATATGCCAATAAATGTGAATAGGAATATATATGGTTTTAAATCTTCAAGGGTAAAATGGTATTTAATCGCTCAGGAATTCAAATAAGAATGTTATGAACAAAATAAATAGCAATGACTTCCAAATCTATTCCGTGAAGTTGAATAAGGACCACTACGGGTCGAGAAGTTATTAAAAGTTTCAAAAATTTCAACAATTTCAAGTGAATGAATAGATATCACTGAGTGTCGCTGTGGACCAAAGATTAATAAAGAATCTAATGAATTCAAAATTTCAAGTTAATAAATACTGGATACTGAGTGGTCGCTAAGAACCACGAACTTCTACTAGAATCACCAAAAATATTTTTGGTAACCCAACCAAGTACAATTAGGGGATCAGCCTATCGTACCTGGAGTTATGCATAACCTGTCACACCACTGTCGGCACCCCGACTATATAGTTCTCCTTTTTACAAGGGTTGTTCAACTCAGTCAATTTATAAGAGTCCGCACCAAGGCAATTGGTGTGGATTGCTTTCTAATTCATGATATTGGTCTAGCCGAATTAAATGGCATAAACAATTTCAACAATGTATATAAGAACAATTTATGAGTTCAATACTCGCAACAATAATTCGAAGAATATAATCGTGATTTAAATCAAACTATGAAACATAAGTTTGTAAGGCAAGAATTATTCTAGCACCTATTTACTCGTACGACCAAAGTTAGTACAAGCTCGAATATATGTTCAATAAAGAGTATGAATCAAATACTTGCTCAATAAAAGAGTAGTCAGATACTTGCAATTAATATACAAGAACGGTTTCAAGGAAACTTGCACAATGAAATAGTATAAGTTAGGGAACTTGCTTACGACGTTCCTCGATTAAGTAACCACAAGGATAGGATACTTGCAACACAATAAAAGTAGGGTTTAGATACTTGCACTATAAATGAGTGTAAGTCAGGAAACTTGCCTTTAGCGTAGTTTATCCACGAAAAGCAAATCGACACTTTCGAATTCCTATCGTAATTACGTATATATATGATATTCATTAGTCATATAATTTAACATTATATCTTATCTTCGGATATAAGATCAACACATAAGCTAAGTTTCAACCCAGCTACACAGTTATATAGTGTCATATAATTATAACTTTTATTCTCAACGTTCGTCCTTTTGAGTTTAACATATTCTCATATCATTAATATCACATAAGATCACAACAAATGGCAACCATAATCTTTCTAGCACTTTATAGCATTATTATAAGCTAACCGTCAAATCGGATTCAAGTAACAACATATGATATCATATAGCATATATACATTTTTAAAGGATACTTCTATGTTTATATAACATTCCCTTGTTCGAAACATATGTGATATAGATTCTAGGTCGACACTTACGGCCATTCAAGGTCATGGATTTCACAAAGCCTATCATGCTCGCTTTTTAAACACATATGGTATTCATATATACCTTGTACTAAGCATTCCTATGATCATTCATATTTCATACAAGTAACTCTCACAGTTATTAGATGAAAACATGCTTCGTTTGCGCTAAATTTGAATCATGACATCTAGTCATGGTATGTATACACGTATGATGCGTGAGTAAGTCTAAAAGTACTATCTCATATGTTTATAAACATCAGAATTAAAATCTCCACGTATCATGTCAATGCTCACGTGCAAAGCTTGTATTATCATTAGTAAATCACATTAATAGGCCTAACATGTTCATGCTTCCTTACGAACCATATAAACACAAGTTAATGGTTTATTCATGCATTTCTAAACCATTCTAACATGCTTGCAAAATCAGTACTTTAATGTGTTACACATATGTCAAAGTTTGTTTTAAAAACTTCATTTTGTTAAGAAGGTGCACTAGTTAGATTCACATGTTCATATTATATTACGATACATATATACTTAAGTCAATATGCATTTCATGTGTTTTTAGGTGATACAAACATGTATCAAAAGTCAGAATGTCTAAAACAGATAAAACGAGTCAATGTCCCTTTTTGAAATTCTAAGTTCATTTCGAAAATCTATGACTTCATCGTTCACGTAAGCGATCCGAATATAATATGCTCATACTAGTTTAACAAGTCCATATATATGTATTAATCATACCAGCATGCTTGTCCTAATTCCTTTCAATATCTATCACTTAGAAGACATCAAGCAGGAACAAAATCTGCAAAAACTGGAATCAGGGCCCGGCACAGCTGTGCTGTGCAGCAGTGTAATGCCGGCGCAGTTGCGCCGTGCCTGGTTCAGTTCAAGACATAGTCTGCTTCGGCAGACTTTATCCCAATTCACAGAAATTCTTCACGAATTCATTTATAACTAGCAACATTGTATTACCAATATGTTTACAAGCTAATATAGCAACAATTTAACATTATCAAATTGCAGAATCATGAATTCCATGTAACATTCAAAATCTAAGAAATCTCAAAGACAAAATGAAGAACATGGAAATTGTGGTATGAATTCGATTGCTAGTAAGCCATATTGCATTCTAAGATGTTACTAAGTCTATATAACAACCAACAATTACAACCCAATCAATTTATCATGATAACCATGCTTAATTCAAGAATTAGCAAATCTCAGAGAAGCAAAAATGAATGAAGAGTTTTATACCTCTGCTATGAATTAAACTAGCTCCAACTGGATTCCCAACTCTCTGATTACAATCTGAACTTGCTGCTACTTCACAATGCTATTATACTAATATGTGTATTACTTTTAACTCAAGAAATTTATCTACAAATTAAATTGAAGGAGATGGGTTATATTTATAGAGAAACTAAAATACAAACAATGCTATCTTCCCATGCATTAAACCAACAGATTAACAAATTGCATGAAGGTTATGGAATGGTTGGTGAATCAAATCATGGTGCCCACTCCCCCCCCCCACCCCATAATCATGAGCTAGGATTGCTGAGTTTGAGGAATAGAGAGCTATGAATTATTTGCTGAAATTGAGAATATAGAGTAGAGTAGCTTGTATGCTACACACGTGAAGGAGAATGGGTCTCATATAATGGGACAAGCCAATTTCAATCTCAGCATTCTAGCAATTGTACAATGAAATGTTATAACATATATCATACACTTAGGCTATTACATATATATTCATACTATATATTTAGATTATAATTAACATTATAATGTAAGTCACATGCTTAATATTTCAAGTAGTAGATGTGATATGGCAATGTAACATACATATAATCCATAAACATTTATTAATACTTGATATAATTTACTCGGATATAATCACATCACAATATCTCCTTTATTAAATTCTATTATTCCATTATATATATAATTAATCATCAATTATTATTTATATTCATGATACATTATTTTAATGTTCACACACTCACATATTCACATATGTATTATCATGTAACTTAGTAAATCTTACTATATGGTTTCTATATAATATAGTCACACCGCACTTTAAACTTTATATATTATATAGTTAACTACTATACGCTATACATTTAATTCGCATGCTTGCACATAGAAGTAAATAATTTACTTATCTTATCAATTAATTAATAATATTAATTAATCCATTCTTCGTAATTATTAATAACACTTAATTCATAATCATAGGATTAATTATCACAAATATAAATCTCAGCATATTTATAAACATGTGGTTTATTATTATTTCATCGCTTGAAATAATAATAATTAACGTATTATTAATCGCTACTAATATTCCTTAACAATTAATTAATATTCTACAATAACAATTAACAGTTAATATAGATTAATTGTTCACTTATTAAGTCCTTCGTCAATTAATATCATCATTAATATTCTTCATCACTATGACACACAAGGCTTTCACGAGTTTATTTTAAACTCCACATTTTTCTCAATTATTATAATTACTTAATTTAATATAACTGAGTTAACTCACAAAATCATTTATATTCAAATAAATTCTCATTTTCATTAATATCTTTATTTATTCTTCAACCGATTATTATTCTTAACAACATTATTTTAACTATAACATGTATTGCACTCAACAATAATCAAATATAACTCTTATTATACACGTCAATTATTTACTTGAAAATGTTTTGTTACTCATAATAACATATTATAAATAATTACTTATTAATATGCTATTACTAATTACGACGATTAATTAATAATGTAATATTAATTAATCCGTCACTTATTAATTCCATCATTATTTAATTAATTAAATCACCATCATTTCCCTTCTCATGCCACACAAGGCATTCTACAAGTTCGTTGAATTCCTCCATATTTTCTTCTAAATTCAATTTAATATAATTGAATTACTTTTCTCATAACTCATCATAAACATTTATGTTTCAATAAGTATCCGTTTTCTTATTGTATCAAAACAAAATATTTATTCATGAAATTCACGGTTCTTACATCATCACCCCCTTATATAAATTCCGTCCTCGGAATTTGTACAAGGTTAAACAAATAGATGGGGATAGTCCCTCATCGTCCAATCTTCTTATTCCCACGTGGCTTTCTTGGCATCGAGATTTCGCCAAAACGCTATTATAGAAGATATAATTTTATTCCTTAATATTTGTTCTTTCCTATCTAGTATTTGGACATAAATTCTTCATATGTCGGATTCTTCCCCTACTTGAATGGGCTCATAGGGTATCACACGCTTATAGTTTGGCTTATATGATCGTAAGATAGAAACATAAAACATACTTTAGTTATGTTCCAGTTAAATAGGTAAGGCTACCTTGTACGCCACTTTTTCTACTTTCTGCAATACTTCACCAGGTTTCACGAACCTCAGACTCAATTCTTCTTTCTTACTTAATCTTATCTTCCCCTTACAGGGAAAAACTATCGTCTTCAAAATCTTGATTATAAAGATGCCAATTTGTGTGCTTCTCATGTTGATCTTGAGCTGCTACTAATCTGGCTCTTTTTGTCTTCACAACGTCTGCCATTCGTCGCATTAAATCTGGTCCCAATTGAAGTCGTCGTTCTCTGACCTTATCCTAACATAGCAGTGTTCTGCACTTTCTTCTGTGGAGAGCTGCGTACGATGGCTTACCGATATTTGTATAATAATTATTACTATAAGCAGATTCTACTAAGGCTAAGTGATATCCCAAATTTACCTTTGAAATCAATTACGCAAGCTTTTTCAAAACTTTGAAGTGGAGCGCGGGTTTCGATTGGAAATTATTAAAACCAATATTCCGTATTGCAAAACGATTATTTTGCTAATTGATTTAAATTGGATCGAATATCTATCGGTAGGTAGTGTGTTGTCTTTTTCAATCGGTCGACATATTCTATAACTTCTCGTCTCATATAGACCACCAATAGTGTCTTCGAGGATCCCGGTACATTTTCGTGCTTCCTGGGTGAACGAACTATGTCCAACTATATGCCTCATGAAAACTCTTATCTCGCAAATTTTAGTTACGATTGACTCTCACGCTCGATCTACAAATTTCAAGATACCATTATTATTTCTTTTGAACTTTTTCTCTTTATCTTCTCGTACTTTTTATCTTTATCTTGTTATCCCTTTACTCTATCCAACAACGTTGGACAAACCTCCATTATAAACTTTCTTTTGGACTCTCTGGGTCCCTTCACTGCTATTTCCAATCTTTTCGTCTTCCTGATTAGTTCTTCTCGAGTTATCAATTTGAATAATTTTCCCATTCCCTTTTTCTTACTTAGCATATCGGCTACTATGTTCGCCTTTTATAGGTGATAGAGAATTTCGCAATGGTAGTCTTCGACTGCTCCCAATTTTTTACCGCCTTTACCTATGTCGGATCTGATGTGCCCTAAAACTAACCTTCTCCTTGACACACAACACTGGTGCTCCACAAGGGAAAACACACTCGGCTGAATATATCCTTTATCTAACATTTCTTGCAATTGTATTAATAATTCTTCATTTTTATCTGCGCCATAAGATAGGTGCTTTCGAAATCAGTGCAGCCTCCAGTACTAAATCTATTACGACTTGTTTTCTCTGTTTGGCGGAAGGCCGGGCAGATCGTTTGGGAATACGTTTTGAAATTCTGGTTCTACTAATACATTATTTAGTTCTACTCTCGCTCTCTTAGTATCTACAATATGGTGAAACAATCTACACAAACTTTTTTTAACAATCCCTTGGCCTGCATCATCGTAAGGCAACACGGTTGCCTAAGCGACGAGCTACCATAAAACACTTCCTTGGACCGGTTTGGATTCTGAAGGTTCACATTTTTCTTCTAATAGTCAATTATCGTAGTATGGTTATGTAATCAGTCCAGTTTTAGTATCTCATCAAACTCCCCAAATTTTATCGGAATCCAGTCTATGCTTAGTTTACATCCCCTAATTTATGTGCAACAATTACAATAAACGAATTGCTACGGAAATTACTTCCTTATTCGCAACTTCTATTTTCAAAGGATCTTATAATCGTTCTTGGGATATCTTAGTCGTCTCACAGTTCTTCATATGCAAAAAGGAAAAATAGTACTCGAATCAGATAATATATAAGCATTTATATTATTGATTAAAACCGCACCTGACATCACAACTTGGAATGCCACTGCATCATGTATCATAACGTTAGTCGTACGTGGCATTGGTTCGCTCGATTGAGCTGGTTCAATTATCGTCATCTCCTCTCTATGGCTTCCTTTGTTGCCGTCTTCTTCCTTTCTTCCTTTCTTTGGGCAGTTCTTAACCTGATGATCTGTTGATCTACAAGCGAAGCATCCTTCAATCTTCTTCGGGTTTGGGCAATTCGGGGAAATATGCCCTTCCTGGCCGCAGCTGTAGCAAATGCCTCGTCCCTTCCAGCACTCTCCTTGATGACTCTTTCCACATTTTGGGCAAACCTTGTTCTTCTTCTTGAGTCCTTCTAGGTGACTTCCCCTCGGATTGTTGTTGATGTTGTTGTTGTCCCATCTTCTTTTGTTTCCATTTCCCTTCTCGTTCGTTTCCTTCTGCCAATAACGTATTTGACATTTTTTAGATCTATACGCAAAACAATCTTTAGTTTTCTCCTCCCTAGGACAGTTAGGAGAAATATGACCCTTCTCACCGCACTTATAACATACATGTTTTCCTTTCAAGCACACTCCCATGTAGTTCTTTCTACATTTCTTACATGCTTCTACCTTCTTCTTCCGTGGTTGTCCTTCTCCTCGTACATACTTATTCTCATTCCACTTCCTCTTGAAATTCTTACTGCTACCATTACTACTCTCTTCCATCCTACCTTCATTCACTTTCTTTGAATTATTAACGTCTCCTTCTTTAGTCAAGTTAATATCTTTCCCTACCTCTGAAGTTTTCGTCTGTCTCTTCTTATAATCATTGATTCCTTCTTCAAAATCATTTACTATAAGGTCTACTAATTGTTGTAAGGGTTCTTGATTCAATTTCCTATCTCCATTCTCCGTTGCTTGACGAGTCTTTCCTCCTTGTGGTATTGACATTTCTGTATAGAAATAAAATGGTATTATCATCTATTTGTTAAACATCTAATACTTCTTAAGACGTATAAGTTTTATTGCTATTCTCCCTTGTCATTATTTAACAAAATTTGGTTACTACACGCACGTTTAATAAAAACATGCCACATAAAAACATATCACATTGTATAGCAATCTACTAGTCTCATTACATACCCCTCTTGGGCACCACTAAAGTTGGGGTTAGAAAGATACTTCCCACATTATCCTTAAAATTAGGATCTATAACACTGTTTCGCATCTATAAATATTTATCGTATCATTCGCGACACTTATTCCACTAACTACCTACTACCTTCACTTTCACTATGTCTATATCTATTAGTTACTAATCTGAAGTTTTTGAACTTTGCCTTCCACTATTGTATCTTATTCTTCATTTCTGAGTTCTCAGTTACTAAGTTCCTCGCACATGCCCTAATCCCGAATGAAAACTTTCACCGTGGATTTCTGATTATATTCTGACTCCACTCCTCATAGGTTAAGGTTACTGTTGAAAAAGGCTTAACTTCAAGGGGTGTTGCAGACACCACATGTATATCACATGGTTCCTCCTCCATGACCCTACAAGGTTTACCTATCTCTGACATCCATAATCACAAAACCAATAACTTTATTATTATCTCCAAATAAAACATAATTTCATTGTATGGAATGAAAATATATTTCATAACACTACTTGCTTTGTAAGAAAACTCTACATGAGTTTTATCTCCTTCTACTCTCTAAATTCTTATAAGGTTATAGTCTAAGGACTCGCTCCTAAGGTTTATAACTTACATCTTTGATGCCAACCTGTGACGTCCCCAAATTCAGACCGTCACTAATCTTGAATTCGGTTGTCACGTACTATTCTAATAATAACTAAATTCATAAACAATGGAATAACAGAATAATTTACATTGATATAACATAAATATTCTCGTCCCAAGTCTCGAAACTATTACTAATACACTTCATAACTTAAACCAAACATTTATTAATACATAACATTTAAATAAGTCTTAATACAACATAATGGAAACATCCTAATATAGAAAAGCACAGCTACTCCATAGCCCTGCCTTAGCACTTGTCCTGTCCTGGGGTTCCACCTTGCCCTGCCCTAACTGAAATGTTTATGAGAAGCAAGAGTGAGCAACAAATTTGCCCAGCAAGTAATATGCCAATAAATGTGAACATGAATATATATGGTTCTAAATCTTCAAGGGTAAAACGATAATTAATCGCTCATGAATTCAAATAAGAATGTTGTGAACAAAATAAATAGCAATGACTTCCAAATCTATTCCGTGAAGTTGAATAAGGACCACTACGGGTCGAGAAGTTATTAAAAATTTCAAAAGTTTCAACAATTTCAAGTGAATAAATAGATATCACTTAGTGTCGCTGTGGACCAAATATTAATAAAGAATCCAATGAATTCAAAATTTCAAGTTAATAAATACTGGATACTGAGTGGTCGCTAAGAACCACAAACTTCTACTAGAATCACCAAAAATATTTCTGGTAACCCAACCAAGTACAATTAGGGGATTAGCCTATCGTACCTGGAGTTATGCATAACCTATCACACCACTGTCGGCACTCCGACTATATAGTTCTCCTTTTTACAAGGGTTGTTCAACTCAGTCAATTTATAAGAGTCCACACCAAGGCAATTGGTGTGGATTGCTTTCTAATTCATGATATTGGTCTAGCCGAAATAAATGGCGTAGACAATTTCAACAATGTATATAAGAATAATTTATGAGTTCAATACTCGCAACAATAATCCAAAGAATATAATCGTGATTTAAATCAAACTATGAAACATAAGTTTGTAAGGTAATAATTATTCTAGCACCTATTTACTCGTACGACCAAAGTTAGTACAAGCTCGAATATGTGTTTAATAAAGAGTATGAATCAAATACTTGCTCAATAAAAGAGTAGTCAGATACTTGCAATTAATATACAAGAACGGTTTCAAGAAAACTTGCATAATGAAATAGTATAAGTTAGGGAACTTGCTTACGACGTTCCTCGAATAAGTAACCACAAGGATAGGATACTTGCAACACAATAAAAGTAGGGTTCAGATACTTGCACTATAAATGAGTGTAAGTCAGGAAACTTGCCTTTAGCGTAGTTTATCCACGAAAAGCAAATCGACACTTTCGAATTCCTATCGTAATTACGTATATATATGATATTCATTAGTCAAATAATTTAACATCATATCTTATCTTCGGATATATGATCAACGCATAAGGTAAGTTTCAACCTAGCTACACAGTTATATAGTGTCATATAATTATAACTTTTATTCTCAACGTTCCTCCTTTTGAGTTTAACATATTCTCATATCATTAATATCACATAAGATCACAACAAATGGCGACCATAATCTTTCTAGCACTTTATAGCATTATTATAAGCTAACCGTCAAATCGGATTCAAGTAATAACATATGATATCATATAGCATATATACAATTTTAAAGGATACTTCTATGTTTATATAACATTCCCTTGTTCCAAATATATGTGATATAGATTCTAAGTCGACACTTACGGCCATTCAAGGTCATGGATTTCACAAAGCCTATCATGCTTGCTTTTTAAACATATATGGTATTCATATATACCTTGTACTAAGCATTCCTAAGATCATTCATATTTCATACAAGTAACTATCACTGTTATTAGTTGAAAACATGCTTCGTTTGCGCTAAATTTGAATCACGACATCTAGTCATGGTATGTATACACATATGATGCTTGAGTAAGTCTAAAATTACTATCTCATATGTCCATAAACATCAGAATTAAAATCTCCACGTATCATGTCAATGCTCACGTGCAAAGCTTGTATTTTCATTAGTAAATCTCACTAATAGGGCCTAATATGTTCATGCTTCCTTGCGAACCATATAAACACAAGTTAATGGTTTATTCATGCATTTCTAAACCATTCTAACATGCTTGCAAAATCAGTACTTTAATGTGTTACACACATATCAAAGTTCATTTTCAAAACTTCCATTTTTGTTAGGAAGGTGCACTAGTTAGGTTCACATATTCATATTATATTACGATACATATATACTTAAGTCAATATGCATTTCATGTGTTTTTAGGTGGTACAAACTTGTCTCAAAAGTCAGAATGTCTAAAACGGATAAAACGAGTCAATGTCCCTTTTTGAAATTCTAAGTTCATTCCGAAAATCTATGACTTCATCATTCACGTAAGCGATCCGAATATAATATGCTCATACTAGTTTAACAAGTCCTTATATATGTATTAATCATACCAGCATGCTTGTCCTAATTCCTTTTAATATCTATCACTTAGCAGACATCAAGCAGGAACAAAATGTGCAAAAACTGGAATCAGGGCCCGGCACAGCTGTGCTGCGCCGCAGTGTAATGCCGGCGCAGTTGCGCCGTGCCTGGTTCAGTTCAAGACATAGTCTGCTTCGGCAGACTTTATCCCAATTCACAGAAATTCTTCACGAATTCATTTATAACTAGCAACATTGTATTACCAATATGTTTACAAGCTAATATAGCAACAATTTAACATTATCAAATTGCAGAATCATGAATTCCATGTAACATTCAAAATCTAAGAAATCTCAAAGACAAAATGAAGAACATGGAAATTGTTGTACGAATTCGATTGCTAGTAAGCCACATTGCATTCTAAGATGTTACTAAGTCTATATAACAACCAACAATTACAACCCAATCAATTTATCATGATAACCATGCTTAATTCAAGAATTGGCAAATCTCAGAGAAGCAAAAATGAATGAAGAGTTTTATACCTCTGCTATGAATTAAACTAGCTCCAACTGGATTCCCAACTCTCTGATTACAATCTGAACTTGCTGCTACTTCACAATGCTACTATACTAATATGTGTATTACTCTTAACTCAAGAAATTTATCAGCAAATCAAATTAAAGAAGATGGGTTATATTTATAGAGAAACTAATATATAGACAATGCTATCTTCCCATGAATTATACCAACAGATTAACAAATTGCATGAAGGTTATGGAATGGTTGGTGAATCAAATCATGGTGCCCACTCCCCCCCCCCCCATAATCATGAGTTAGGATTGCTGAGTTTGAGGAATAGAGAGCTATGAATTGTTTGCTGAAATTGAGAATATAGAGTAGAGTAGCTTGTATGCTACACACGTGAAGGAGAATGGGTCTCATATAATGGGACAAGCCAATTTCAATCTCAGCATTCTAGCAATTGTACAATGAAATGTTATAACATATATCATACATTTAGGCTATTACATATATATATTCATACTATATATTTAGATTATAATTAACATTATAATGTAAGTCACATGCTTAATATTTCAAGTAGTAGATGTGATATGGCAATGTAACATACATATAATCCATGTACATTTATTAATACCGGATATAATTTACTCGGATATAATCACATCACATTATCTCCTTTATTAAATTCTATTATTCCATTATATATATAATTAATCATCAATTATTATTTATATTCATGATACATTATTTTAATGTCCACACACTCACATAGTCACATATGCATTATCATGTAACTTAGTAAATCTTACTATATGATTTCTATATAATATAGTCACACCGCACTTTAAACTTTATATATTATATAGTTAACTACTATACGCTATACATTTAATTCGCATGCTTGCACATAGAAGTAAATAATTTACTTATCTTATCAATTAATTAATAATATTAATTAATCCATTCTTCGTAATTATTAATAACACTTAATTCATAATCATAGGATTAATTATCACAAATATAAATCTCAACATATTTATAAACAGGTGGTTTATTATTATTTCATCGCTTGAAATAATAATAATTAACGTATTATTAATCGCTACTAATATTCCATAATAATTAATTAATATTTTACAATAACAATTAACAGTTAATATAGATTAATTGTTCACTTATTAAGTCATTTGTCAATTAATATCATCATTAATATTCTTCATCACTATGCCACACAAGGCTTTCACGAGTTTATTTTAAACTCCACATTTTTCTCAATTATTATAATTACTTAATTTAATATAACTGAGTTAACTCACAAAATCATTTATATTCAAATAAATTCTCATTTCCATTAATATCTTTATTTATTCTTTAACCAGTTATTATTCTTAACAACATTATTTTAACTATAACATGTATTGCACTCAACAATAATCAAATATAACTCTTATTATACACATCAATTATTTACTTGCAAATATTTTGTTACTCATAATAACATATTATAAATAATTACTTATTAATATGCTATTACTAATTACAACCATTAATTAATAATGTAATATTAATTAATCCTTCACTTATTAATTCCTTCATTATTTAATTAATTAAATCACCACTATTTCCCTTCTCATGCCACACAAGGCATTCTACAAGTTCGTTGAATTCCTTATATTTTCTTCTAAATTCAATTTAATATAATTGAATTACTTTTCGCATAACTCATCATAAACATTTATGTTTCAAAAAGTATCCGTTTTCTTATTGTATCAATAAAAATAATAATTATTCATGAAATTCACGGTTCTTACAATATGCAATGGCATATGGCTTGAGCGGTTGAAAAGGTTGTAATGGGCATATGGCGAATGAATGCCAAACCGCTATAACAAGTAATAATAAACTCGAGAAGTTCTCCAAGTCTAATGACACAGACATGTAATATAATAAGTAAAGTTAATGTAAACCAACATTTGACATTAATTATGTGCCTAATTGGTATATGTATGTAAACATAATTATGTAGGCCATTTGATAGGAAAATTAGCGTAAACTCGTAGAATAATGCTTAAGGCAAGTTTCCTGAACTTACTCTGATTTATTTGAGCAAGTTTCTTACTTCATTTGATTATGTTCTTATTAACCCTATGTGATGTTTTAAAATAAAATGAACACAATTCTTCTATGATTTTGTGAATTCATTGCTTCTGCAAATCTTAGTATTTGTACAAGTATTCAAGCTATGTTATGACATGAATTGCTAAAGTTTTAAAGTTCGATATCCCTGAACTGTTTAAGGAAATGTCGATGCCATTTTTTTCGGCTAGACAAATGTTAAAATATTTTATCAATTTGATATTAGATCCTTGAAATATTATTGATGTTATGTTATCCAAATCCAATTGATTTGGTATGGATTCAAAGGTAAGTTTTAATTGAATAAACAAATGTATTTAGTCGAGTTTCGAATGACACAAATGGTGTCAAAACTAAACGAAAATACGTTTAATAGATGAGTGTTGATCAACATAGGGTACTATAGGTTGATCACCTAAATGTACTCGTAAGTAATATCAGATATATAGTTTTAATGCCGGGAAGTCCTTTTCAAAGGAAATGAAAGAAAGTTTTGGTCTGACGACCATCTTGTTACAAATGACCATTGTGTCATTTCAAAAATGTTTTAGAGTGATGAAAAGTTTTATTCTGGTTTACTCAATGTGATATTCCAGTTTATTCAAAGTAATTCACGATTATTTTTTAGTTGTTGAATGAAATCATATGATTCTTGATTTTGTTGTTGAAATGTTATACTTGCTGAGCAATTTAATGCTCGTCCTTGCTTAAACTATATGATTTCAGCTAAGGACGAACGTATCGAAGAATCAAGTAAGGATAGAGGAATGATAACGAGGAAGAACTAAAAGATCTGGTAGTAGCTTAATATTACTTTGTAATATGTAATATTATTATATGATGAACATGTAATGGTTACGGAGTCTGGGATTGGAAAGGATATGATGTAATAATATATTGAATTACATTCGTGTCATTAAGTTAATATAGCTAGAAATGTGTGGGGGTTGTTATAATGTGTAGCACCGGACTCGGGTTTAAAGGTACTCGAATTTGGGGGCGCAACCACCATGAACCAAAAGGTCAAACCTAGGGTGCAAGAATAAAACATTGAATATAAGTATTACATTCAATTCAGGCTTCATTACAAACGAGCCTTCAACGCTCCTGCTCTTTGTGTCCAATTTCTCGAAAAATTCCATATAATCTCATTACAATCTATTTTTATAAAATAGAAACCTTAATCAGCAGTTAAGGTGAGGTAAATAGGATGGCGATAGAATTTACATCAAAAAATGAGAGAGGTAAGGTACGCAAATCCTATTTATAAAAACCACATTTATTCAAGCATCCATTAAAATTTAATCTAATTGCATTGGTCAAAGGTCTATAATCATCCCCTTTATTATCATACATATCAGCATATGCATCAATAAAATAACCATTCAGTATATATGTTGATATCATTTAATGGGCAATAAACTTTTGCTAGAAATCTAGTTTTTAAAACCAAATAAACTCCTTTATTTTAATAAAAAGCTAAATCAAAATAAACTCTTTTATTTTTAGCAACATGAAATCCAATTCCAATTAAAATAAACACCTTTATTTTAATCCTATTTCAATTCAAAAATAAACCTTTTATTTTAATTAAAATAAATAAGAAAAATAAAAAAAATTCAAAACCTGGGGACCGGCGCGATCGCGCTCTTGTTTACACTAGTAAACGGCGCGGCCATGCTGCAACCCTAGAAAACGAATTCTAGGAGCAGGCGCGACTGCTCTCCAAAAAGAGCTTGAAGCAATGCGGCCGCGCTGCGTAGCAAATTTTGACAGTTCGTTCTTTTGTCCAGAAAATCAGTTCCAAACTCATATCAACATACATATTGCATCAAAACAATTAATGATTTGCATAAGGATGACTCTAATACCACTGCAGGGTTGCAGAAACAAGATTAAAGTATACACTCTAATTGTAAACGCAACGAAAGCATGCAAAATAGCAATTTAAAATTTTCTGCAATCCCAATGAATAAGCTTATGAAACATCATTAATTGAGGAATGATAAATATATACTTTTGAAGAGAATCAACGCTTTGATGTAGACTTCAAATTCCAATCCTTGCTCCTTTGCGATCTCTCCAATCCTCGGATCCAACGTTCGCTAAAAATACAACGCCAAATAGGTGATCCACCAAGAGTAATTGATTGAAGATGTGAATTTAGATACTACTAGAATTTCGGTGGCTAAGCCTAATTCTCTCTATCCCAACTCTTTAGGGTTTTTAGAATGCTTGCAAGAGAGATGCAAGTAGCAAAAGATGCATTAGTCTATCTCACAATAAGACTCCTCTTATTTATAGACTAACCCTAAATCCCTAACTTTTAAGGAGTTGGGGTTTTAATTTAATTCCCAAGAAACTAAATATTAATAATAATAAATAATAAGACTTCTCTTATTAATTCATAATTAGTATAATAAATAATATGAGTTCTCTTATTAATTTATAATTAGTATTCCTACATAATTATAAATATCAAGTTATTTAATTTATTCCAATAATAAATTAAATACAATTAATTTATTATTATTATTTTAATCCAATTAATAAATAATAATAATAAGACATTTCTTATTAATTTATAATTTAGTATTTCTCCAAATACTCCATTATAAATATTAGTATTTCTCCAATTACCATATTATTATTATTTAATCAATTTAATAATAATAATAATAATAATAAGATGATGATGACTAATCTTATTAATTTATACTATTAGTATTTTTCCAAATATTTAATTATAAATCTTAAGCTAATTAATTTATTTCACTAATAAATTAAATACACTTAATTTATTATTATTAAGTTAATCACTTCTAGAATCATATTACTCTCTTTTATGGTGTGACCCTCTAACTTCAATATTAAGTCGATAAGTAGAATAAATAAATTAAAACTATTCTAATATTATTTATAATAAATTAAACTCCTTTAATTCAAATATAAATAAATAATATTGATTTTACATCATGAGTGACACCTTATAAATAATGTATCATGACTATTCAGGTAATATAAATTCAACATTTAATCTGTGGATTATCACAAAGAATACAAAGAACTTATTCCGTAAACAGTTACCGTACAATTCAATCCTTCTACCATACAATGTTTCGATTAACATAAGACATGGAATTATTGACGAGTCTTATTTATTTAATCATATGCATTTCGATTCTAAAATGCACAACTCAGATTAATGTAAATTAGAAACTATTTTCTAATTTCCATTCTACCTTGGCCAATGATTTTTGAGTCGTCATTCATCGAATCGCATATGACATTCTCTCCCTTTACTGAAAGTGGTAGATCTTTTGTTGATCATTCACATATCTCCATGTATACTTTATTATACCCGAACATACCCTATAACATACTCTGAGGTATTAAGAAACATGACAAAGTATAACTCAGTATAAACAAGATATTATGATGATCTCAAGTCCAAGGATCACTTGTACAACTATCACTATAGGAATTTATATTGTCAGGAAAGTAAAACTCCATTAAGGTTCCTTTAAGCGAATCATGTTCAGTGAACTTATTCTCCAATAAGCACCTACATACTTGCTTTTGTGTCTCCACACAATTAATTATCAGATCAATCATCCTCTTTAACAGAGCAAGCATATTGTGTACTAATTTATCCGGAATCAATAACCGACGTTAGTGATCCAATGATTAGGAACATTTTAGTTTTAGAGTTATCTAGAATTTAGATCTAATTAGCATGATCAACATCATGATTATAAAAGTATTGCTCCAAAACCATAAGTTTCTCACATTTATTAATTCCATTAATTAACATGGATAAAGAATGCCTTTTGTATTAAATAAATTCTCTTATTAATAAATGAACAAGATTACAAAGTAAATGCTTATCACATCTAATGTGATTGTCTTGAGGGCATATTACTTTTATACTCATGTCTACCACTGATTCACTTGCTTTACGTGCTTACTGTGATGTTCATTTAGGTGGTTGTCCTACTACTAGGCAGTCTCTTACTGGCTATTGTGTAACACTAGGCTCTTCTCTCATTTCTTGGAAGAGTAAGATACAACCCACAGTCTCTAGGTTCTCAGCCAAAACAAAATACAGGGTTATGGCTGATATGTGTTGTGAGGTTACTTAGTTGGTTGCTTTATTAAAAGAGTTTGGCCTCACTTCTGTTACTCCAGTTCATCTCTTTTGTGACAACAAGTCTGCTCTGCATATAACATTTAATCTTGTTGTCGACGTCGGGAAAAATCTTTGATTTCCTTTTCCTATGTCTTTCTACCCTTGATGTTTTCTATTTGAATTGGTTTTATCTGTAGGGTGAATTTTCATGAAAAGACCGACATATAATATTGACGATTTGAAAGGTTTGATTTTATAGAGTTGCTAGTTTGTATTAGTGAAATGGTTGTACCAACTCAACCAATTTTTGAAAGATTATGCAAAATGTCCAATTACTGGACTCTGTTTAATTGGTCTTGGAAACCGAGACTTTATAGAGTTCGGGGGCTTGATTAAGTGAGGGGAAGGTGTTAGGCACCCCCCGACTTTAGTGAAACACGGTTACCACGTCTTTCCAATTTCATTGATCATTATGTGTGTGAGTGTGTCTTGCGATAATTGGGCTTAAGTGCTTTATTTGAAAGTAGTGTCATGCTTCATTGGACCTATATACGAAAGGTTTAATTTAATGAAAAGTTCTTTTTTAAACAAGATATGAAAGTGATATTTTGAAAAGTGATTTTCAAACCTTTTTCGCTCGTATAGGAATTGAAGCCCTTTGATACTTCCATTTTATTCTGTATTCGGCTTGTTTTGGATTTTATGGGAGATGCAAAGCATAAATAAATATTTACAAAAGTGTCGAACCTCTTATGGGCATGAAAGCCATCGAAGTGATCTGAGCACCACAAACCACAATTTACTATATTGAGTCCTTAAATTCAGATAACCGTTTTAAGGTCCCTCTGATGTTTATAAATGGCCTACAAGCTGTATATACAGTTTAAATTTATCCATCGTGGGAATCGGATCGAGATCTATGTGATTAATCGTAGATCCCGTGATTCCTAAGATCACACAATATCATTTAAAAGCTTGCACAGTAGATATATCGAAATAAAATACAAATTAAAATCTAGACGTCGCAAGACAAATGACTCATTAGTTAAATCCTTGCACGCGCGTAGCCAAAGCTTCCCGTTCCCTTTAGATACAGATCTAGGGTCGCGTAGCTGCTTAATATTTACAAAACTAGAAAGAAAACTATATTTAAATAAATCTTAGCCACTCTAGCTCAACAGTTCCAGTTCGACAACTTTTGAATCGGTTGAAAGTTAGAGATGGCTAGATTTTGATAAATCTAGTCCACAAACTTTATATTAGCACATATTTACATCAAATGAACAGTTAAAGCTGATATTTAATCAAATTGAATAACTAATATATATATATATATATATATATATATATATATATATTAGAGTAGGAAAAAGCCACGGATTAACAATCAGGGCGTGACTGATCTATATAAATATAAATATGATTATATATATATTAAAGATGAACAATACCACGGACTAGCAATCCAGGTCAAACGAGTTAATATATATATATATATATATATTAAAGCAGTAAAAAGCCACAGATTTAACAATCCAGGCTAAATGACATTTATAAATATATATATATATATATATATATATGACTATATAAATATTAAAGCGAGAAAAGGCCACATATTAGCAATCCAAGCTAAAATAACACTTGTATATATATATATATATATATTAAAGCGATAAAGCAAAGATTGGCAATCTAGGCTAAAATAGCACTTATATATATATATACTTATATATACATCTATTGAAGCCAAAAAGGCCACGGATTTGCAATGTGACGCCCTCAAATCCAGGTTCTCTAATCTCAGATTCAGTGCTCACGATACATCATCATCATCAACATTCTATAAACTATTGCGGAATAATAAACATATATTGTTCATTACAAAAAGTCTTATATAATATCCCAAGGTCTATCACCTTAACTTAAAAGTACCTTAATTACATATAGTAACACAAAAGGTTTACATAATCATTTCACATAGTGTATCTTAATACATAAACACTCATATTAACTATTCTTGCACCTTGCCCTTGCCCTTGTCTTTCTTACTCGAACCTTCAGGCTTAGCTGAAATAAATGTCATGATATAGCAAGGGTAAGCAACTAATTTGCTTAGCAAGTTTTAAATGCAAAGCAGATATATCATGATTAGAAAAGAATTTAGCTTTCAATGTTCAATCAGATAAAAGGATGATGAAAGAACTTGAATTAAATCTCAATAGTTGAATATTCAAATATCTGAATAATAGAGGCTGAGTGGTTTGAAATAACCATGAATATATACTAAGGTTGTTAGTATTTAAACTGGTGCTTTTAATAAAGTTTGGTAATTAAGGGGATCAGCCTTTCATACCCTGTGAAATATGCATAATCACTCAATATACTAGCAACAATTGTTTTCCAATAATGCTTTAATAAAATTGTTCTTTTTCTCAGTCATGAGTCCTTACCAAGTCAATTGGTTAGGCACAACTTTCAAAATATATTTGATTTAACAAATTTAAATATGCTTGATCTAGCTGATACAAATAGCATAGATCCATATCATAAACAATTCATAAATGAAAGAACTTTAACTAATTCACAGTTCAATAATAATAGAACAAGAATTCAATTGCACAAAGTGCGAATATCAACAATCAATAAAGATATGAATAATCATCAATAATTATTCACTAACATGCTTTGAAATATAACTCAAGTTTGAGTTAGAGAACTTGCCTCAATCGCAGTCTACTGCTATGCAATTTAGTTTAACTTCTTAGAGAAAAGACCTATAATTGATCTTTCAATTAATCATAGCATAATTCACTTATAATCTCATCATCTTATATTAAATTGTCTAACATTCAAACATATAGTTAAGTATTAGACGTTACATTATAGTCTTAGTATTACTATTATATTTTGTTAATCTTTTCATCACGTCATAACTTATACTTATAAGTTATCCTTTTATATGTCATCATAGTAAATTAGATAGCATTTCAGCAAATCAAAAATACTATTTCAGTAAACTAGATAACATTTTAGCATCCTGAAATCACTATTTCAGCAGCCCATAATCAAATTCAGCAGACTAAATTCAATTTCAGCAACCCGAAATCAAATTCAGCAATCCAAAATTAAATTCAGTACCCTAGATTCTTCTTTCAGCAGACTATAAACATAATATAGTTCATTGAATACCAAATTCAACAACTACATTTAAAAATAACTTAATTCTCTATTTTTATTTCCCGTTTAATATTATTAATTATTTAATAATATTTTAAGCTAATGTTATTAACCTTTTAATAATATTCAAGTCAAATATTATTAATAATATTTCAATCTAAAATCATTTGTCATGTAAGAATATTTTAAGGCATTTATTAAATTAATAAATAATTTATTTTAATTATTTTCCTTTTATTAATTAATTCATTTATACATTCTATAATGCCATAAACATCATAACTCTTCACAACCGGCCCAAAACCTTCATCAAAAATCTGCATAACTATATTTAAGGGTCTCAAATTGTAAAACCTTATTTTCCATATTTTTGACATCATATATTTAATTTAATTCATTTATCCATATACCATTATTTATATGAAAAATAGCAAAACATTTCTAAAACCATTTCTTTTTTGGAATGTAACTATATATAATCCCTCATAAAAATTTATTTTTCCTGAAATTTTGAAAATCCATTTACTATATTTAAATAGTCCAAAAGAGCCAAATATTGTCAGATTTATCATAAATTGAGATTATGTCCAAAAATTCTGAACCTTTTAGGGTATGCTCCTGTTATATACATTTACTTGCAGTACAAATTTTATAATTTTTGGAGTTAACTACAGAGAGTGATTAGGGTAGATTTTTAAAAGTAGTCATTGGCCCTAAAATCCATAACTCTCATTCTGTATAACCAAAAATTCTCAAATTTTTACATGACCTACATAATCTCTGATATTAACCCTCCAAATTTTTTCCAAATTTTTAAAGCACAAAAAATGAAAAAATTCCCTTGGGGCAGACTGATCAGCAAGCTTTTTACCTCATTTGTGCACTACATGGACTGTTTTAACTAAAACTCACACCATGACTTTTCAACACGTGATTTTTGAGTGCTACCACTTGGGCGTATTAGTCAACACATATATCTAGCACCCCTCTTCGACGTATCACGAAAAGAAGGAGTAGATCTAAAATACTAGTTGATCAAAGGGAGAGAAAGCTAGGGTTTTCTAGCTTTCTAGAAACCTAGTTTTATTTCTTTCATTTTGATCCACTTTCTAACACTTAAATAAGTTAGATCCATACTTGAATCTATAGAAAACACATAAATTAAAGAGTTTTAAACTTCCAAATCATAAACCCCCTTTTCCATCAAATCATTAAAAGAAAGGAGAATAAAGCTTAGAGAATAGTTTTATACCTTGATTTTCTAGCTTCTCTTCTTCTTCAACCGTAGTAAGTTATGAACCTAGGGTGCATTTAGGATCAAAATCTCTTCCTTTCTTCTCCTTGCTCCCATCGAACTCTCTCTCTTTTTCTCTCTCTAATGTTTTCTGTTCTTTCTTTCTTTAGTTTAGGAAATGAAATGAAGTGAGACAAAATAATATATTTAGTTTACTAGTTAAAAAAATTGAATAGATATATTATATCTATCTATCCTTATCTTTCCAAATCCTTATCCTTTATCTCTCTCATTGAGTAAGTTGATTCTTACAAGCAATCACAAAAGTGGTGTCCAAATAGAAAAACAACACCTAATAAAGTATTTTACCTACTAAAGTAAATGTAATCATTATATTCACCTCCCCCATTCTTCCTCTCCAATAATCGGCGACATGGCCCCTTATCCACCCAAATTTTATTTTATTTTATACTTATCCAATGACTATAATACCCTTCCTTAAGTGGGCTAAGCTTGGTTCTTTAGTTAATTTCTTTTGGGCTTGCATTTTCTTAATTTGCTTACTAACTAAAATGGACTTGGGCCTCTACCACTAATTCAATTGTGTCATCATTATACTTGCCCTATACATGTTATATTGGGCTAGTTTAACAATTTAATTGCTATTAAATCAATTTATCTACAAGTTCAGTGCTTAAATAATTAATTGGGCTTGTTTAAATTATGCACCCTCCTTAGTCCATTAAATTTATTATTTCTTGAACTAATGTTCATCATAATTGATATTTATATATTCTTATCAATCAATAATGTTATTTCATTTACATAACCCAATTAGACTTGCCGTATTCAAGTATATTGAGTATGTAATTAGGGTTTAACACCTTAAATCAATTTTTTGGATTATTAAAATACTTATGGTAGTCCACTAACTTATTTAACTTATTAGTGAGATTTCCTTTAAATACCTATATCATATTATTCACATAATCACTTAATCACCTAGTCATCCACAATATATCACAGATTAATTAATATATTTGTTTACAATGTAACACAAAAATTCTTGGTTATTACATTCTCCCCTCCTTATAAGAATTCCGTCCCCGGAAATTCATTAAGGTTATTAAAAAAGATTCGTATAGTTCTTCCTCATCTTTTCCTCAAGTTCCCACGTAGCTTCCTCGATATTGTGGTTTCTCCATAGAACTTTGACCGAATGTATAACCTTATTTCTTAGTTTCTGCTATTTCCTATCTAAAATTTCCACAGGAATCTCCTCGTACGATAGATCCTTCTCGACTTGAATCGGCTCATAGGATATCACATGCTTATAATTCGGCTTGTACGGACGCAACACTAACACATGAAACACATTGTGAATATGTTCCACTTCAGGAGGTAGAGCCACCTCGTATGCCACTTCGCCTATTTTCTTTAGTATCTTAAACGGTCCAATAAAAGATTATGTCCCCAGAATCACAATAAAAAAACTAATTCGTCGCATTCTTCACCCTTAAAAAGATTCTGTCCCTAGAATAGATATACAAGAATTACACAAATAATTGGGGATAGGTTTTCATCATTACATCCTCGAGTTCCCACGTAGCTTTTTTAGCACTGTGGTTCCTCCAAATTACCTTAACAGAAGGTGTCACTTTATTTCTAAGTACTTGTTCTTTCCTATCAACTATCTGAACAAGAACCTATTCATAAGTTAAGTCTTTATCAAACTGTAAAGACTCGTATTCTATTACATATTTGTAGTCGTGTTTGTAAGGTCGTAACACATAAATATGAAAGACGTTATGTATATTATCTAGCTCCGGAGGTAACGCAACCTAGTAACCCACTTCGCCAACCCTCCGTAGTATCTCGAAAGATCCAACAAATCGGGGGCTCAACTTCCCTTTCTTGCCAAATCCAATCTTTCCCTTCCAGGAAGATACTTTCAAAAAAATGAAGCTTCCCTCTGCAAATTCTCAATTTTGTCGATGATAATCGGCATATTTCTTCTGTCTGTCCGGAGCAGTAACCAATCTCGTTCAGATTACCTAGACGATCTCAGTATTTTGTTGCACCAATTATGCTCCCAACAGTTGTCGTTCACCAACCTCATCCCATCACAATGGAGTCCTGCATTTTCTACCGTATAATGCTTAGTAAGGCGGCATGCCAATACTAGCATGGTAACTATTGTTGTAGGCGAACTCCACCAATGGTAGATGATCATCCCAGCTTCCTTTGAAGTCCATAACATAAGCTCTCAGCATATCTTCTAAAGTCTCAATCGTTCTCTCTCTCTGGCCATCAGTCTGAGTACGCCGTACTCATTCGGAATTGCGTTCCCAAACATTCTTATAATTGCTTCCAGAAATTCGACGTGAAACGCGGATCCCTGTTAGAAACAATCGATACTAGAAGACCGTGTCTAGAAATAATTTCCTTAATGTACAACTTTACTAACTGATCCAAGTTATATCTAATCTTGATCGGTAAGAAATGTGCTGACTTCTTTAGTCGATCCACTATCACCCATATCGCATCAAAACCCTTCTGAGTCGCTGGAAGACCAACCACGAAATCCATCGTGATATGCTCCCACTTCCATTTCAGAATCTCTAACGATTGTAGTAATCCACTCGGTCGCTGGTGTTCTGCTAGACTTTCTGGCACGTTAGACATTTTGCAATGCATTCAACCACGTTTCTCTACATATTCGGCCATCAAAAATACTGTCTGAGATCCTGGTACAACTTTGTACTCCCAGGGTGAATTGAATATCTCAAACTGTGAGCTTCGCTCAAAATCTCCTCTTTGACGTCTGCTACTGGCGGTACCCATATTCTCCCTTTAAATCATAGTAGTCCTTCATTATCGATCTTGAACTTGATTTCTTCCCCATCGGTTACTATCTTCTGGATCTTCTCGCACTCCTCGTCGTGAAGTTGTGCCTCTTTCACCTTGTCCACCAAGGTTGAACTAGTAGTTACTTAAAACAACTTCTCATTTGATTCCTTTAGATACTTAACTTCCAGTTCCAACTTAGCCATCTCTTCTATTAACTGGTCCTGATCAGTTAATATATTTAATTTTTCTCGATCCTTCTTTCTTAAAGCGTCGGCAACCACATTAGCTTTACCTGGATGGTAAAGAATTTCGCAGTCGTAGTCCTTGATAAGTTCCAACCATCTCCTTTGGCGCATGTTCAAATATTTCTGTGTAAAGATATACTTCAGGCTCTTATAATTTGTGTATATCTCACACTTCTCTCCATAAAGGTCGTGTCTCCAAATCTTCAAAGCTATCACTACTGCCGCCAATTCCAAGTCATGGGTCGGATACTCTTTCTCGTAGTCCTTCAGTTGACGCGATGCATAGGTAATAACTTTGCCGCTATGCATCAGCACATAGCCTAATCCCTTATGTGAGGCATCACTATATACCACAAAATTTCTTGTACTATCCGACATTGACAATACCGGTGTAGTACTCAATCTCTTCTTCAGTTTTCTGGAAACTTTCCTCACACTTTTCTATCCAAACAAACTTAACCGTCTTATGAGTTAAATTTGTCAACGAATTTGCGATTTTGGAAAATTCTTGAATAAATCTTCTGTAGTAACCCACCAATCCCAAGAAACTCCTCACCTCTGACGGTGTCTTCGGCTGATCCCAATTCATCACAGCTTCAACCTTTGACGGATCCACTGAAATCCCATCTTTGTCAATCACGTGGCCAAGAAATTGTACACGTTCTAACCAGAATTTGCATTTCGAAAATTTTGCGTATAGCTTATCCCGTCTCACGACTCCAATGTTAGCCTTAAATGTTCAATGTGTTCCTCCTCAGTTTTGGAATAAACCAAAATGTCATCTATGAAAACCACTATGAATTTATCTAGGAATGGCTTAAACACCCTATTCATTAAGTCCATAAAAGCAGCTGGTGTATTCGTTAGACCAAATGACATCACTAAGAACTCGTAATGTCCATACCGAGTTCTAAAAGCCATCTTCGGTATATCTTCTCTTCTTACCTTCAACTGATGATATCCATTCTCAAATTGATTTTTGAGAAGTATCTAGCACCCTTCAATTGATCGAACAAGTTATCGATCCTAGGTAAAGGATACCTATTCTTGATCGTAACTTTGTTCAACTCCCTATAATCAATGCATAGATCGATCCATCCTTCTTCTTCACGAAAAGTACTGGAGCTCCCCATGGTGATACGCTCGGCTGAATATACTTCTTGTCCAGCAATTCCTACAGTTAAACCATCAATTCCTTCATCTCGACTGGAGCCATTCTGTACGTGGATTTCGATATCGGAGCAGTCCCCAGTGCTAAGTCGATCACGAACTCTATCTCTCTATCTGGCGGAAGTCCTAGAAAATCACTGGGAAATACGTCCACAAATTCCCTAACCATTGATATCTCTTCTATCTTCGGACTCTTCTTACGAGTATCCACTATGTAGGCTAAATACCCTACACAACCTTGCTTCAATAGCTTCTTGGCTTGCATAATTGTTAGACAACTCGCTTGTCTAGGAGATTTGCTACCATAAAATACTACATTCGATGGAGTTGTAAGGTTTACCGATTACTTCTGACAATTGATTACCGCACCATGCTTAAACAACCAATCCATACCCAGTATAACATCAAACTCCCCAAGTTTTATCGAAATCAAATTTACCCTCAACTTATGACCCTTAATGTCCAATCTACAGTTCTTGTAAACAAACCTAACAGGAATAACATCCTTATTCGCAATCTATATGTTCAAGGGTAAACTAATTCTTCTTTAGGTAAGTCTAAGGTCTTAGCAAATTCATCAGATATGAATAAACAAGTAGCACCCGAATCAAATAATACATATGCATTAATACTATTTTTTAGAATAATACCTGACACCACATCTTTTAAATGCACAGCATCCTGCACCGTCATATTAAATGTTCTAGCGGTGGGTCGAATCGCCTGCAGTGGTCCAGCGATAGTCAAAGTACTGTTGCTGCCATTTCCTATATTTCCTGTTGACCCTACTGCTGGGTTCTTCGGGTAACTTTGCGCCATGTGATCCTTAGATCCACATGTTTAGCAAGCTCCCTTCTTTGGGTTAGGATAATTTGGCGTAATATGGCCTTCCTGACCATAGTTGAAGCATACTCGCTTCCCCCTCAGACACACTCCAGTGTGATTCTTCCCGTATGTCACACATGCTTCAATCCTTCGCTTCGGCTGGCTTCCCTGTTGACTCCTAGCAGAAGTGTTGTCGTTCTATTTCCTCTTCTTGTTGATAGCACCGCTACCACCAGCCATGTTCTCTGTCTTATTCTTCTTCTTCTTCTGATCCTAGTTGTATTTGGTCATCGTATCGCTTCCATTTTCCGCGAGAATAGCCTTTTCCAGTACAGTTGCAAATGTATTCAACTGGAACATGGAAACCTTGTTGTAGAGCCTGGGTCTTAATCCCTGCTCGAACCTTCTCGCCTTCCTCTCGTCAGTACTGACCTGGTACGTTGCAAACCTAGCCAGCTTGTTGAACTTTGCATCTTATTCTGGCACTAACATCGCTCCTTGCTTTAGCTCTAGAAATTGAATCTCCATCTGGTTTTGCGAGCTTATGGGAATGTATATTTCAAAGAACATATCTTTAAAATGGTCCCACGCTATCATTCCCTCTGCTTCTCTAGTCTTGTTGGTCTGCCACCAGAAACTAGCTTTCGACTTCAGCATAAACGTCGCAAAAGTCGTCTTCTGGTCATTGTTTACTCTGACCACATCAAAGACCTTCTCCATTTCCATTATCCAAGTCTGGGCCTCTATCGGGTTCACCGATCCCTGGAACTCCGACGGTCCTACTGCCTCGAACTCCTTAAGCGTAGTGTTCTGAACTTGCGGCTGATTGGCAAGCTCTCCCGTCAGTAGGTTCACTAATTGTTAAATCGAATTAGGGTTAGTCCCATCATTGTTGTTGTCGTTGTTGTTGTTATTAGTAGATCTTTCTGGGTTTTGACGTGTAGGTCTTCTTCTTGGAGGCATCTTTCTGTTAAAACAGACTCTTATTAGATCCTTTACTCATTTCTTAAATATTCAAGTTCATACTTAAACATTTAAATAAATTAATTCACATTTGCACACATAGCACGTCAATAACTTCGTTATTTTATTCATTCTTAGTTTTAAAAACACCGAATAGATAGCATCTCTGCTATTTACATCATCTTTCCTGAACTGAAAAATTACAGGATTACATCATTATCTTATCCCATTATTATCTCAAAATTTTGGATTTACATTTATTTATAATATAAAGAAATATATAGTTAATGACTCTACTATCTAGGCATGTTAAGATGTCACACAGCCTCTTTACGTTCTTCTTCCATCACTCAAAACACTGTTTTGCGATCCACCATGTACCACGATAAATCTTTGAACTGATATGGGTAATAAAAGACACGATCCTGGGCCCTATCTATAGCCGTATGAAAAGCATAGTCTGTCTCCCTCAGCTTGGCCTTCTTCACTTGAACCTCGTCTTCATCTTGATCAGCACGTTGAGTAGCCTCAAGCTCTTTTCCTCCGCTCTGGCACATTTTGCTGACTCCTCTTGGATGTCGTTCTTCAGCTTCGCTAGCTCGGTCAGTGCATCATCTCTTTCGCTCTCCACGTGGACTAGATCCCACTTTGTGTTTCCAAGCTCATCGTCCAGTTCTTGAATCGTCTCATCTCTCTGTTGTATGGTAGTCCGACTCTCGTCCACCAGTTCCTCAAGCTCTCCGACTCGACCATGTAGCTCCACGTTACGATCGTAGATCTCCTTGTACATCTCAGCGCTAGTCGAGTGATGTGGAAATTCCTCTTCAGGATCCTCCTCCTCTTCCTCTGACTCATCCTTGTCATCTCGGTTAAAGAGTGGCTCATGCTCCTGACCAACTACGGTGATCAATGGAGATGGCTCTCTCTGAACTAACTGCTCCCAGATAACCTGGATGTCTCGAGGCTCCTCGTCCCTAGGCATCTGTGGTAACTCCTCCCTAGCTTGACTGGACTCTCCAATGTTCGTCATCCATACAACAAAGTTTTAAAGTTTAATGATTACGTGATATCGATCGATACTCTTCGCGTACATAAATAAACACATAGCACATAAGGTTGTTTATTATCTTTATCTATCAGCACTATCTTCTCGATCTCCTATTAGGCTACTACCTAAGGTTTCCCCCACCCAAGGTTCATAATCTAAGGCTTTGATACCAACCTGTGACACCCCAAAATTCGGGTACTTCAATTCCACGGAATTTGGTGCTCACTATCTAAAATAAAATACAACTACTGCCCATAATAAGGATTGCAAAATAAATTACAACCTTAAATAAATAATAAAATCTTCCTTATAAAAAGGATTACAACTTCTCAAATAAATCCCAGGGTTAGCTAACCTTAATAAACATCAAATGCGAAAAATATCTTAAACAATTAAAGTCTTATTACAATCACATCATAATTATAAACAAGTCTTCACTTGTTCATCTTGTTCTTGCCTTTACTAGTTGACGAAGCGTCAACGCTTTCAACCTTAGCTGTAAGGGTTATATAATGCAAGAGTAAGCAAACGAAAGCTCACTTGAAATAACAAATGATAATAGTGATGACATAAGCTGAATAACTTCAACTGATTCGAATAATATTTCTTTCATCAAAAATAAAGAATTGAATATAGAATATAGAATTCATCTGAGGGTCATAAGACCTTGAATAGGGTTGAATATGCCCTAGGTTATAAACATTTTTATTTAAAATCTTTAATAGTCGTTAGACTATATGGACTCTTACTCGTACTTAGGGGGATCAGCCCTTCGTACCATGTATTGTGCACAAACATCTTAACTCTTTCGCATGGTAATCCCTTATTAAATAGGGTTGTTCATCTCAGTATTTAATAATAAGTCCGTACTAAAGAAAGTTTGGTTTGGATAAGGTTTAAGGGTAATTTAGAGTTCAACTATCATCAACCAAGGAGTAGTTGAATCAACTTACAATAATAATAATTCAACAATAAAGGATTATGAAATAACTTATGCTTCAGAACTAAACTTAAAGCAATTGAAAGATAAGATAGATCTTGCTTGAACAATTAAGTCAAGGTCACATTAACTCAATAATGAACTTTGATAAGATATTCTTTCAATATATAATTGATAGAGAATACAATAACATGCATATCAATAACAAGTTAGAAATAAGAAACTTGCTCAAGTAAAGTTTGAGTTTAGATTAATTAGGCTTGTTTAAATTACTCACTGTTCTTAGTCCATTAAATTTATTATTTCTTGAACTAATGTTCATCATTTTTGATATTTACATATTCTTATCAGTCAATAATATGATTTCATTTACATAACCTAATTAGACTTGCCGTATTCAAGTATAGTAAGTATGTAATTAAGGTCTAACACATTAAATCAATTTTTTGGATTATTAAAATACATGGGGTAGTCCACTAACTTATTAGTGAGACTTCCTTTAAATGCTTATATCATATTATTGACATAATTACTTAATCACCTAGTCATCTACAATATATCACAGATTAATTAATATATTTGTTTACAATGTAACACAAAAATTCTTGGTTATTATATGCAATCCAGGCAAAACTAAAAGCTATAAATAAATATATATATATACTTATATATATATATATATATATATGTTAAAGCAATAAAAAACTTCAAACTTGAAGAAATCTCACAGTGTACAGCGAGAAAGGCTTTAAACCACTTTTGAGGTATGAAAACTCCGTTTCCACCGGTTAAAACTTGATATGTTAGTATATATACGTATACATGTGTTTAGGAAGAACAATATTGAAGTTCGGAGCACTATTGGTAGGGTTAAGAGCTGAAATAGACGGAATTTCCTCTTTTTTTCTCTTTTTTTGTTTTTATGGCTGGGGGGGTCTTATTTATAGACCAGGGAGCCGCGGTCCACCTGAGGCAACCACAGGTCTACCTGCGACAGACCCGGGTGGCCTCCGTCCCTTGGGTCCCATTGTCTCAAAGTACGTGCACTCCGACCAATGCGCTGTGTTAGGAATATGTATAAAAATGTTATTCCTATTTATATAAGATTTCATTAGGATCGTAATGAATGAATATGCAAATATGTCTTCATTGATGAAAGATGTAAAGTCCTTAATAGATGATAGGCATATGTACAAGGACTTAGACTGAGCGATCAAATATATTAGGTTGATCCTACATGAATAAACAACTATGAGAAGTCCTTCAAAAGAATATGATGTACACGGACTATATATAGAAAGATCAAGCTTGTTAGGTTGATCTTATATATTGTAATAGATAGGTTTGTCTGATCGTCGTGCACTATACCAGCCTTCATAGTCTGCCAGCAGAGACAAGGAAGAATCGGAGTCTATCAAGGCAGAATCGTAGTCTGTAAGGATAGTCACTCTCGAAGGTCGTAGTCTGCCAGGAGAGACAAGGCAGGATCGTGGTGTATCGAGGAGGACTTTCTCAAAACTGTAGTCTGTCGAGGAAGTCATGTTCAGAATCGTGGAGACAGCCTGTCAAAGCGTATGTCGAGCGCCTGCCAGGCCAAGTCAAGAATCGTAGGCCTCATTTGAAGTTATGGAGCCTGTAGATTATAACAGAGGCAGAAATCATAGTTGGGCAGATCAATCAAGGGACATAAATTGTTAAGGCAGAAATCGTAGTCTGTCATATGATCTGCTCTCAGAGTCGTGGTGTCTTCAGAACCAAAGCAAGATCGTAGTCTGCAGAACAAAGGCTCAGATAAAGTCAATCAAGTGCTCACAATGCCAAGGAAGAATCGTAGAGACAACACGATTATCGTCAAATGAGCACTCCCAAAGTATCTAAAGATCGAAGCCTCTGGAAAGAATAGTCAAGATTCAATCAACCTGAAGAAAGCCAGAGAGCACTCACCAAATAGCCTACAAGAAAATAGAAGATCGAAGTACCAACTCTATCAGCACTGATTGAGAAGTGAAGCCATTCAGGAGACGTCTTCCACAAGCAAACATTGGAAGATAATAAATGAAGTGACTGAGCAAAGGAAGTCAGCGAGTGCAGTATCTGTCAGAACCAACAGAAGACAACGATTGTGGTGATAACTATAATTGTGGTGTTTGCCCAACGAGCAGCAAGAACTGATGAAGCACATATAGTGACGTTGGCCAACCTATAGAACAGACAAAAAGGATTGTCAATGGCTCAGCCTCACCATGAAGAGTGAACGGGAGATCACAAGGCAGAATGTAGAGAGAGCTGAGCATGACTAATCAGAAGAGTCTTGCAAACCAGAATGGCCAAAGCGTTCAGACAAGTTATCAGTTCCTGATGCAAGTCAAGGCAAGCAGAAGCATTAAAGTACTGCATGAGTGAAGAAGGAGAGGTTCTACATTGTAAATCCAGAGAACACACATTAAGTTATCGTAGTGTTGTCTCAACCAGTCCACGAGCAACATTCAATAGACAAACTACGATCAAGTTCATGGTCATCTGCATCAGAATCATGGAGTTCGGTCATCTGATTATTGAAGCCTTGACAACGTCTCAATATAAATACTAACATTCTAACATTGCTGATTGAGAGCATCGATGCAGAGGACAACTCTTATGGTTCTATTCGAGGAATCAGAAAGGAAAAATAAAGGTGACTACCAGCCTGACACATAAAAGTGATATCTCTGGAGTGGTAGGTGAAATAGTAGACTGCTGTGTCAAAAAAGTCAAAAAGGTGCTGTCACGCTAAGTTAGCAGTCTACACCAAATAACTCAAGATCTTTGAGGCAATTCAAATAGCTTCCAAATGCTATATTCCAACGGGAAGCTTATGGAGGAGTATATAACAGCTGAAGCTTCACAGATGAAGAGTTGTTGACTCTACGAGTTTAACAGAGCTTAAAAGAACATATCTCAATGGCAGTGAAACAACAAAAGTAGAAGTGAAGCATATTTAAAGAAGATCTTTAACTGATGAAGGCTTCACTCAAAAATAGATGATAATGCCAAACAGATTGGCATCTAAGCTGAGAGCTGAGAAGGTCAATAAGACAAAGAGAAGAGTGGCAGACTATAAAGCAGATCCATAGGGCCACTCAATATTTCACCATGAACAACTGAAGATGAAGAGAAGTAGATGCAGAACCAAATCTACACATAAGTCAATCAGTGTTCAAAGGATGCTAAGTACCAGATGGAGTCTACCAGAAGTGCAAAGCCTTAGCAGACCCCAAGTGGTGAAAGTGTGCGAAGATGATATCAGATGAAGACAAGCATCAACCACAAGATCAGCTGTGCTAACGAAGAAGTGATAGACTGCTAAGTATTCAAAGATGATGAGCTTCATGTTCATCTTAATAGTCCATCAAAGGTGGTCCAGTCTCTATACAGAATCCAAGGAGGATCACACCAAGCTGCTAAGTACTAGATGATGATCAAGCTTCAAGCCATCTTAGCAGCTCAGCACCAACAACAACAATAAAAAAAACAAAACCAGGGCCTGAGGGGTCCTTGTCTGAGGGACTAAATCAAAGTCAAGCCTACTGAGCTTGCTGAGTACCAGAGGGTACAAGAGATTCTAAGTCTGCTGTGCTTAGTCTACAGTTCTAAGTCTGATGGGCTTGAAGAGTTCAAAGTGAACTAAAGTTCCAAGGTTGCTGGCTTTGAAGGAATCTTTGGGATTCAAGAGTTACCCATTTCCTTAGTGGAATCCCTACTTGTTGAAGAAGAAAAGTGGATTAGGAGCTTGAGTCCCTGAACCACTTAAAATCCCTTGTGTTATTTACTTTCGGTCATTTACCTTATGTACCTTAAACTGCTATAACTGCCATAACTGTAATAACCACTTACAACTAAACTAACTCTAGAACAATGCTTATTAAGATATCTATGAAGGGGATCTTTAACTTATTTTGTTATGCTTGAAATGATTCTTATGTTTGTCATTATGCTAATTACTTAGCAATATAAAATAAAATTGAAAAGATTTGAAATTAAAAGGATCTATTCAACCCCTCCCCCCTTCTAGATCTATTGTGTGCCATCTGGGAACTAACACGATGTCCGCTTAAACGTTAATAACTTTCAATCTGAGAATCCGATTGAGGCATGCTATACCTTTTTAAAAAGCCCTTTCCTAGAGCTATACAATGACATAGGATCTTCGAGTCTTTGCAGTCTGACCGTTGAGCTGTCTTGTGATGTTTTTCTCTTGGAATTGACATTTTGGTTCTACATGACCTTTATGGCAGTGATTTGACTTGATTTGATGTTGTGTTGGAGAAATGACCATTTTTCCCACCAGGGGGTTGTCTCTAAGAATGATAGGGCTTTCGACTGTGTTCTCGGAGTTGTTTCTGAGGTTTGATCCCAACCGACTCTGTTCTTCCTCATGGCCTTCTCCGAGGGTTGATTTGATATCACAAAGTTATCTTTGGGGATTGATTTGATGCTCTAGGGTTATCGCTATGGTGTGACTTGATTTCCCGGGGTTGTCGTCGGGGTTTTATTTGATCTCCCGAGGTTATCACCGGGGGTTTTGATTTGATATCCCGGGTTATCGCCGGGAGTTTAACTTGATCTCCCGGGGTTGTTATCGGGGATTTTTCTTGATCTCACGGGATTGTCGCCGGGGTTGATTTAATTTCTCGGGGTTATCACCAGAAGGTAAAAGATAGTTTTACCCTCCTGTAAGGTTAGTAATAGGAATGCAAAATTTTGACTGTCTACAGATGCCCCTCTTTATCATGTTTATGCAATGTAATGGAATGAACAGGATAAAGATTGATAGACATTGGAAATACGATACATGCAAATGTAATGCAATGCATGATATGCTACGTTATGAATTCTATATGCTCTTTTGGGATTAGTTGCCACGGGTATTCTATCACTGACTGCTCCCGCAACTTCTGATGGGGATGGCGTCGTCAATGATGGCTTCCACTTAACTCTTTTGATGCCTAATCGAATGGTAGTTCGCAAGGCTTTCATCATTGAACTTTCTCGATGCCTACTCGAACGGTAGTTTACAGAGCTTTCATCATCGACTTTTCTCAATGCTACATTGGGTTGAAGCAAATGGTTTTAAAATGTCTATCGGTTCTACCACAACTAATTCTATAAAATATTATAGAGATGTTTTCAAGATCCCTGTTGGGGAGAATTTTCTTTGGCTGACGCCATTGGACATTTCTGAATTCGACGTTGGGGTTGTCACCAACACTATTTGTCTTCAGATATGCTTTCTGACTTTACCTCCGTTGGGGGTCTTCCTCTTTTGGCGAGTGACCTCATTAAGGATTTTTGATGCCTATCATGATGCTAGTTTATACCGATTTACATCATCAGATCTTTCCCAACATTACGTTGGGGCTGTCGCCAACGATTTGGATTGCTGTCTGATTAATGCCGACGTTTTTGTCGGGGATAGAATTCTTACTATCTACTCGAACAGTAGTTGACAACGATTTGACCATCACTAAACCTCCTCGATGCCTACCCGAACGATAGTTTACAATGGTCGAATGAATTGATTTGATTTGATATCTACTCGTACAGTAGTTTACAAGGTTGATAATTCACCAAACCTCCTCGATGCCTACTCGAACGGTAGTTTACAACGGTCGATTGAACTGACTTGAAGCCTACTCGAATGATAGTTTGCAGGGTTTGACCATCATCGAACGTCCTCAATGTCTACTCGAATGGTAGTTTACAACGGCCGATTGAACTAATTTAATTTGATTCCTCGGCTGGGGATTTATATAACAGATTCCATCATTGGTCATCCCCGAGAAAGATATTTTTTATGGTTTCCATCATCGGATATTTCCCGATACTACGCTGGAGTTGTCGCCAGCGGTTTACTATATTAGATAATCTGACCCTCGTTGAAGCAGTTCTCAATAGCTTTCATCATTGGCTCTTTCCCGATGCTACGCTGGAGTTGTCGCCAACGATTTGCAATATCAGATAATCTGACCTAGTTGAAGTAGTTCTCAACGGCTTTCATCACTGTACCTCTTTCGATGCTGCGCTGGAGTTGTCGCCGACAGTTTAAAATGTAAGGCATGCTTGATATCGATGTTGGGGGTATCTTTCTGATAATTCATACCCTCGGACAAGTCTGGATACCTTGACTCATTTTACAATCAACGGTTCACGACATCGGACCTTCCCGATGCTTTGTCAGTGGTAGTTTTCAATAATTTCCATCACTGGCTTTCCAAATACCACATTATGGCTCATACCAATAGCTTACATGAAGATCTTCTTTCATCATGAGTTTGACACCCGGATTCAGGATTTCAGGCCTTCTCTGCTCAATCGTGTAACACGTTTTCCCTGTTTTAACTTTTCAGCTTCCAGGAACTCGACTTTAACTTCAATTGGACCAAATTGGAGGGGGTGGGGCCCACCTTGGGTCGCTGCAGGTCTACTTACGGAAGCCGCAGGTAAGGTTATGGCTCCCCGCAGGTCAATTTTAGTCTCCCCTCATTTTCAAGTTGAACTATATAGAAAATCCAAAAATTCCTCTTCAGATCTACTGAGTTTGGGCTGCTTTTTGCAAAATCTGTCACCGTACAATCGTTCTGCACAACACTGGTAACGTTTACATCCTTTCTTTTCAAGTTTTGACCGTTGGAACGTTAGATTTCATATAGAATGTTTCTAAACACAATATAGCGAATATGCATACTCATATGACTTGATAAAAATTATCAGACTTAGTAAATGCATATATTTTACCATGCTGAACTTATTGATGTGAAAAAAAATTAATTTCTAAAACAATCATTTGGCGCCATTTTTTGCCAGTTTATTCATCCTATTTGAGGATAAATGAGCCTAGATTTTTAAATAAAAGTACATATGGTAATTTAGCTGCCATAGACAGTTTGATTTTGATATTTTTCATATATATGGAACGCTCATGATTTTGGGTTGGTGTGCTACTAAATGGTCACCTAGTCATGCCTATGTGCATGCGGATAGTCCATTTTACAAAGGAGACTATGGCAAAAAAAATTGACGAGCCATAACATTGAATGAACATGCAATTTTAACTCTACTTGGGATGTATGTTAAACTAATGCATGCCTTAGGACTTAGACAATGCATAAAATAATGATTTAATTTTAATAAGTTGTAAGTTTGAAACTTACCTCACCCTTTTTGAGGTGATTTGGAGATTTTGTTTAGGTTATGGATTCAGATATACCAGGCAGTTCTCGCAGAGTCTCTGCAGGTGTGAGGAGGAGGAGAGCTTCTGATGTCCCTCATCCTCGTCCAGCCCAGCAGCCTCGCCGGTTGGCTGAGTCAGTGATTCGTCCTATCCAGGTTTATAGGTTATATGATGTGGATGAGGAGGAGGACGTCCCTGTTGTGGACCCCACTCCTACTACTGCCCCGCGTAGGGAGCTTCTAGCTATCCTTGTGACGATTCCGAAGCTTTTGGATGATTTGAGGCGTCATCCTTCGATCTATCTCTACGCTAATGAGGTAAAAGAAGTTTTTATTCTGGAATTTCTTCCTTTTGCCATTTTTGGGCCAATGGTTTAATCTAGATTTGTAATTTGATGCAGGTTCCCGGCTTTACTCAACCTAGGGGGAACTGGTTTAGCGTTAATTCCTTGTACCAGACTCTCCATCCGTTATACCAGACTGTAGTTAACTCTTAGGGTTTCGAGGCCTTCTTCTCTATTCCTCCCCGTCGTTGTCCTTGGGGCTATTTGCGTGCTTTATCTGAGCGCTAGTTCCACCAGACCTAGGCTCTTCAATTATTAGACTACGAGATTATGATGACACCGATGGATTGGCGGTTCATCATAGGGTTGGAGTTTACAGGTGAGCTGGTGCCTTTGGTGGCTGATATTTCACTTGCTACCGTTCGATCCCTCTTAGGAGTTCCTGCGACGGCCATCAAGGGTCGAACTGTCCATTCTGGGCCCTTGAGTGTGGCTGCCTAGAGTGGGGCTTTGACTGAACCTCTGCCTGATGATTAGAAGGTTAGAGATTGCATTCTTCGGCGACTATTCTTGGTCATCATTAGGGGTTGTTTTATAGCTGACAACTCCTCGACCGTCTCTTTTTCTCTGGTTAGCGCCACACGGGTTGTGGAGCGCATCAGAGATTTTAACTGGGGCTCCTTCACCTTCACATATTTCCTTCGTGGGATGAGCCTACGCTCTGAGGGCTTAACAGAGGCATGGCTGGGCTTTTACCCCCTTTAGCTGGTGAGTAATTTCTCTTTCACCTTTCAATTTATCTCATTTGGATTTATCAATCTTTATCATTGAGGATATTTAATTTTGGCACTTCCAATTTTGGGCATATGAAAGGCTCCCTTTCCTACGCCCGGCTACTACTCTAGGTCTAGAGGCCTATCCACGAGGACGATAATGGAATTATTCCACCTTTACAGAGGTCCCTGTAGCAGAGGGGTTTACTCATTGCCGCTTGCAGTTGGAGCTATTGACCGCTGCTATTATCACGTGGGTTCTTTATACCCAGGACTATCTGACAGTCAGTTTTTAGGATGGATTCCCGAACGGTGTAGAGTTTATATTGTCCACTCGTCAGATTCCCCTTTTGACTGATGGAGGCTAGGAGCTCTACTTGGGAGAGCGGCCTATCATGAGCATCACAGGAGAGATTCGTATTCCATTCCTTTCTCCTGCTAGGCGACATTGGTCCCTATCTCAGCCGATCGTAGACATTCCCATGATGGGCTTGGATGGATTTAACCTATCAAAGGGTCCTCACACTCAAGAGGTATTTTATCGCTAGTGGAGTCCTCGCACTATTGGGGATCAGACTCGTGCCACTTCATTTCTGGCAGATATGGTTCCTGGGTCTGTAATGACGACAAACTGAATAGCTTGCTTTAGAGAGCCTACTCATTTGGAGAAAATTACCAGTTTGACCCAACGGTTAGAGAGGGCACATTTTTTCATCAGGCACCTTGACAGGGATCCTTCAGAGTAAAATTCTTTTGATCCTTCCAGCTCCGGCGTTGGCCCCTCAGGTGGTCCATATCCTGGCAGTTTCACTGCTACATATCCTCCTCTCTATCAGCCCGACATCCCTTCTAGCAGAGATTCAGTGACTCAGGATGAGTTACAGCAGGTTGATTGGCTGGGTGATATAGATATCATAGATTTCTTCTGATATATTTCTTGATATATCATTTGATAGGCCTCTGTTAGTTGTTTGGTGGCTGTGCCCCATTTCTCGTTATCTCTTTTGATAGGCCTCTTTTAGTCATTGGGCGGTTGTGCCCTATTTCCCTATACTTTTTATATTTGCATTTTAGTGGCAGACAGAGATGATGCTTTCATTAGACAGTGTATGTATGATATTTCCTATCTATTACATCTTATTGTCATTTATCATTATCATATATTATGATGCATGCATTATGTCATGGATATGCATTTACATAGATGAGTTTAGCTTTGACCCTTAGATGGTTTTATGAGACAGTTCTACAGATGTTTTCATCTACTAGATTGAGCACATGCCACCCACATTGATAGCCTATTCTTTGAGGTCATGGTATGACAGTTTGCCTCCCACAGACAGGGCGACTGTTGATCAGATGTTGGGGCACTCTATGGCCATCTTGGCTTTCCAGGTACCATTGGGCTTCGTAGATAGCATGCTATCGTGTTGGATACCTGAGCGACATGTTTTCAGATTTGGGATCTACGAGCTGACTCCTACGTTAGAGGAGTATGAGGGCATCACTAATTTGCCATTGGATCTGCCTTGTGCTAGGATGGCCATCAGTGATATGAGACTGCAGTTTATGACCTTGACTGGCTTGAGGTGCAGAGTAGTAGCAGATGAGATTATCATGTGGTGTCCCTGGATTTCCTGACTAATCTATTTGGAACGCTGGACAGCTATGCACGATATTTAAGAGATTTTATTATCAGTTCAGGGGAGTGGCAGATTGCTCAAGTTGATGTTCTGTTAATGAGTGTCACAGCTTACTTGTATATGCCACTGTATATGGACCATTTGGACATTGTCCTAATCACAGTGGTTCATGCACTCAGAGAGGGTTGTACCATCTTGCCCGTGATATTGGCGGAGACTTTGAGGTCGGCCATATTTTTCCATACCCATTATGTGGGGTTCTTCAAGGGGAATGCCATTTTATTATGTGTGTGGTTCATGACACACTTGAGACCGATCGACACTTTTAGACATCATGGGTACTATTTTACTCATGAGATAACCATGTCTTATTCCTTTCAGCCGGCTGAGTGTACAGATGCGACATCTTGGTTAGATTTTCTGATGGCGATCGAGGATCCCTTTGCGATCTTGTTATATTCAGGACTCAACTCTTCTTATAGCTTCATTACTCATGCAGTTGGCATGGATTATCTACCCCTGGATGGTCTGAGAGGGGTGACCACATATCATCTATTGGCTGTCATGGGATAGTTCGACTAGTTTCAGGATATTCACCACTTTGATGGGGCTATGGATCAAGGACTAACAGCTTCATCTTTGTCAGTAGATGATTTGACCAGGATTTATGATTGTGGGACCCATCGCGAAAGGGCAGAGTTTTTGACTAGTCATCCGGGTCGTTCTTTAGAGTATTCGGCATGGCTAGAGGCAGACATTGCTGTAGACACTCGAAATTTTGCATTCATGTTACTAACCCTGTAGGAGGGAAAAATCTTCTTTTACCTTCCAGAGATAACTTGGAAGTCCACATAACCAAAACTCAGCCCCGACGACAACACCGGGATGTCAAGGCAAGCCCCGGCGACAAACCTGGGAGGTATAGAGACCCCAGCGACAACACCGGGATATCAAACTCAGCCCCAATGACAACACTGGGATGTCAAGGCAAGCCCCGACGACAACACCGGGAGACTAACTTAACCTTCAGAGACAACCTTGAAGAATAAAATCAACCCCAGAGATAACCCTGGGAGACCAATTCAACCTCAGAGACAACCTTAAGGAAGAACAGAGTCGGTTGGGATTAAACCTCGGAGACAACCCCGAAAAAATAGTTGAAAACCTTCTCAATCTGGGAGACAACTCGTAAAAGGGAGAAATGGTCATTTTACGTACTTGATGCCAAATTAAGTCAAAATCAAGCCAAATCGATGCAATGAGGGTCAGAAAGAGTCATAACATCAATCCCGAGTGAAAACAGCACAATAAAGCTCAACGGATGGACTGTGAAAAAATGAAGATCTGGTCATGGACCCATCTTCTTGGATTTGGAAACGGTCAAATCACATGTCATTGTGTAGCTTTCGGAAATGGCTTTCCAGAAAGGTATAGCATGCCTCAAACGAATTCTCGAATTAAAAGTTATAAAGGTTCAAAGCATACCTAGTGTTGGTCAGAGTGCACATACTTCGAGACAACGGGACCCATGGGAGCGGGCTCCTCTCAGGGAGCCGCACCTTTACCCGCCGCTGCCATGGGTAGACCCGCTACCATTTTGGTCTACAAATAAGACCCCCACACTCTTGCAAAAAAAAGAAAAAAAATAGAAAAATATAGAGAAACTCCGCCCATTTTGACCTTCAGCCCTACTTCTAGTACTCCAAAGTTCAATTTTATTCTTCCAATACGTTTGCATACGTATATTCTACAACATATCAAATTTTAACTGGTGAAAAAGGTGATTTGAAGCCCTCCGAGTGGCAAGAAGCCCGTAGAGCTACCTATTGTAAGTTTTTTTTACGATCAGAAGTTAGTTCCTGCTTTATCATACATATGTGAACGTGCATATAAAATTTTAGATTCTGGTTTTGCCCGGATCTAAAATTCGTAGCCTTTCTAGCTTACTTTTTAGTATATATAAATATATATATATATATATATATATATATATATATATGTTTTTCTTTGTTTGTACAACCTGGATTGTTAATCCGTGGCGTTTACTTGCTTATATATATATATATATATATATATATATATATATATATAACTTTATTATATATATAACTTATTATATATATACTAACATTAAATTTCGTTAAGCCTGGATTGTAAATTTGTGCTATTAACCGCTTATATATATAACTTTATATATATATATTCTAACTTGTTTGGCTTGGATTGCTAATTCGTGCCCTTTTCAGCTTTAATATATATATACTAACTGTATATATTAACATTTCATTCAGTCGAGTCTGGATTAGAAATTCATGGCACTTTATAACTTTTATACATATATATATATATATATATATTTACATTTCAGTCGAGCCTGGATTAGAAATTCGTGGCTCTTTACAGCTTTTACAAAATATATATATATATATATATATATATATATATATATATATATATATTTACATTTCAGTCGAGCATGGATTAGAAATTCGTGGCTCTTTACCGCTTTTATATAAATATATATATATTTATATACATTTATTAGTCGGGCCTAATTTAGAAATCTGTGGCCCTTTATAGCTTATATATATATATATATATATATATATATATATATATACACTTTTATATATATATTCTTTATTCATTGTGGTTAAATCTTTGCTTTAAATATTCATTTGATTTGAATCTGTGCTAGTGTAAATTTTATGGATTAGATTCATCTAAATCTAGCCACTTATAACTTTCAAACGGTTCAAAATCGGTCAAACCAAAATCGGGAAGCTAGAATGGCTGGAATTTATTTAAATCTAGCTTTCTTTCTAGTTTTGGTAAATATTAAAGCGACTACGCGACCCTAGATCCATATCTAGTGGGAATAGAAAGATTTAGCTACGCGCATGCAAGGATTTGACTGACAAATCATTTATTTTGCGACGTCTAGAGTACAATTTATATTATATATTAATATCTTTGTTGTGCAGGTTTCGTGATCATTTTTTGTGAGCCTAGGAATCATGGGATTAATGATCAAACATATGGACCTAAATTCGATTCCCATGATGGACAACTTCAAATTACAAATACATCCTGCCAGTTTTTCTGTAAATGTAAATCAGAGGGACCTTAAAACTGTTATCCGGATTTAAGGTCTCAACATAGTGAAATGTGGTTTGTAGTGCTAGGTCACTTGAATAACTTTCATGCCCATAACAAGACCAGCACTTATATATATATTTTGTGGTCGAGGATGCTTTGCATCCCGACAATCAACATCCAAATCAAGCAGAATGCATATTATAATAAAATAGAAGTATCAAAAGGCTTCAATTCCTATGCGAGCGAACGTGTTTAAAAACCGTCTTTCAAAGCGTCATTTTTATATCTTTGTCTAAATGGACTTTTTAAACAAATCAAACCCTTCGTATATAGGTCCAACGAAGCACGACACTACTTTTAAATCAAACACGTAGGCACAATTACTTCCAGCACACACACACAATTACAAATAAAAAGGAAAATATTGAAAAGATGCGGTAACCGTGTTTCACGGAAGTCGGAGGGTGCCTAACACCTTCCCCCCGCTTAACCAATCCCCCGAACTTTATGAATCTCGGTTTTAAGCAAAGTTTTGACAGCGTCCAGTAATTGGGCCTACTTGTAAAATCAAACAAAATTCGATTGATTTGAGGATGGTCTACCGGTAGGGCCGGAGTATCATCTATCTACTCGCCGTATTTCCCTTCCTGTTTGATGGAGGTTGGGAGCTTTATCTCGCGGAGCGCGCCTTTTGATGTATCACTGGGGAGATTTGGCTTCCTTTTCTTCCTCCAGCTCAGCGATTCTAGCCTCTATCTCAGTCAGTTGCAGCGATTCCCACTGTCGGGTATGATCAGTTTTATTTGTCGGATGGTCCTATCATATTTGAGGACTTTTCCACCTGGTGGGGCCCACGAATAATAGGATCTCAGACCCGGGCTACCCAGTTCCTGGGAGATATGGTTCCAGGGTCTCTTATGATGAAGGACTGGATATCATTCTTCTAGGAACCCTGTCACTAGACTCAGATAGCCAACTTGAGACACCAGCTGGAGCAGATGTCGATGTATTGTCGTCATCTAGGCTGAGACCCCTCATTGGCTAGTACTTTTGCTGCGCGGGATCATGAGGCTGGACCATCAGGCACTGGTGGCTCTCATGGTGGAGATGATCCATTTACTTATCACCCGGATGCACAGGAGATGTAACGACCAGGAATTTTAAGCTTCTTATTAATTTTATCTGTGATTTAAAATTTTTGAGAGTTAATTTTTCAAACTTATTTAAACATTATGTGGTTATGTGCTTATGTGAATTTAACTTATGCAAATAAATGCTAAGATTTTTATTAAAGGGAATCACTAATGGTTATTTAAATTAGTAGATTAACCCTGAGACTTTTATATCAGAATATTGATAAAAGTGTTAGTAAATTATATATTCAAATTTCTTGAATATAGTGTAGAGAGTTAATCGTGATTAATTATTTATATTTGAGTAATTAATTGATAACGTATGAAATTATTATTGTTGTTGATTTATAATTATTATGAATAAATAATAATTAATAAGTAAGATATTAATAAATATAATAATATTATATTTAATTGATTTATTATTTTATACAAGCATGTGATACGTAAACCTATAATATATGGTGGATTACCCTTCTATTATATAATGCAAGGTGGCATGTCAATATGACTATACGTTATATATATTGACTATATGGTAAGAGTAATTTCATTATATGAATGACATAATAGTATGACTTATGTAACATAATATGTGTGGGTAGAATTTTAATGAACACCCTATTACTTTATATTATATCAATAACATTATTAATTGATAAATGATTTCAATAAGTTATTATAATTATTATAATAACAGTTATTATAATACTACCCAATTACCTTATATTTGGTGTTAATAGATAATGTACATGGAATATATGCATATACCTTACTTGATGCATCATATTATTAATTGCTGATTGAAATTGTGACTTTAATTTAATTATAGCCTAAGTATTTACATGAAATAAAATGTGTATACATGATATAGCCTAAGTAAGCATGGTATATATAGAATAATAATGTAGTATATTGCATCCAAGTTGCTTCCATTTGCTGAGAATTGGTTGTCCCATATTATGTGCCCAATTGCTCTCTTATTTCTCATACACGTGAACCCACATGCTCTGCTACTCTATCTTCTTCTTCTCAAATTCACCCAAGCTAGCCATAATAATTATAAGGGGAGTGGGATTTATGATGAGTTCCACCCACTCTCACCAACTCTCACCAACTTCTTCTTGTCCATTATGTAATCTAGCAATCCTTTGTTTTGATTTGGTGAACAAAGCTTGGAACCGGGTAAGAAATTGGCTATATAAGAACTCTTCCCTTCTCTTTCATTCATTTGCTGAGATTTTCATATTATTGGGAGAGTATGATAGCAGCATTGTAAGGATCATTATAGCAGTAAACTCAATTTATGCAATTACAGAGGTATACTCCCATTCTTTGTTCAAAGTCTGTAAAATTCTAATTCTTTAATTCTTTAATTGAGCATGCTTTGATTGATTTGAGTATGCTTATTAGATGCTATGATAGTTTACTACCATGTTAGAAATGTATTGCATGGTGGCTGGGATAAATTTCATTGGAAAATTTTGAGATGGGATGTGAGTCTGCCAAGCAGGAAGCAGCTCCTAGTCTGGCCGCCAGCCTGCGCAGCTGCGCCAGTATTGCACTGGCCAGCGGCGCAGCTGCGCCAGTACCAGTTGCTGGTTTTCTTCTTCTGATGCAAGCCTGTTGTATACTATAATGCATTATCCCTTAGAGCAGGTACGTGAACAGACTTAATACACTTATAGGAGTATATACAAGTAATTGAATAGGCATAACAATGATGATACACATGGTTGACATATCACTTATGGTTTTGAAATAAAACTTAGATTTCACGAACGAATGTTAACATATATGAAGCATGTTAGTGTTCTGACTTTGCAAGCATATTAGTATAATCTAAAAATGTATGAGAAGCATGCTAACTAGCGTATGTAGGTTCCATAATGAAATGTGATCATATAAACCTTACTAATGCACGTTCCTAATAAAAAATGAAACACAAACCTTGATATGCTATGCCATGTTACTATTCTGATTTTTGCGAGCATAATAGCATGGTTTATATTAACTTGAAATGTATGTTTAAAATGTTAAACACGTTAGCATACTTGATTGAAATCTTCAAGAGGTTTTTCAAGCGAAGCTTAAAGACTTTCAAAGGAAACTTAACCAAGACTTGTGTCTTTTAGATTGTGACCACTTAAATACATGTATGTAACTTATTGTATGCATTCTAATACATGTGAATCACGGTTACGAGATGCTTTACATGTACCGTGTTGTCTTTTTGACTTGGTGTACATTGTAATAGAAACTTAGAATGTGGAAGCTAACTAGCAATGATTACCATGTGAATGATATTATGATCATGCGAGCATGTGTATTAAAGTTCATTATACCTATAGACATAGTAACATGACCATCGTTTGTTTATATACGAATTTCACATATGCATGCCTAATCATAGAAAATGAACTATGTGACTAAAGTATATGTGTGTAGTATACTCGAGCATACATATTATATATTGTTTAGCCTTGTCCTATGAAAACATGACTTTAGTAATCAACTTTGAAGCATGAGCATATATTAGTTAAAGTATGTGAATTACTGGCATTAAAACATATGACTTCGAAATTGGATTAGGACGAGCATGCTAGTTTCGAATGGGAGATTATAAACTTGTTAAGCATGTGTATTGGTTTAGTGGCAATAGTTGCTTGATAGAGTTACGTCGGGACACTTTCAGACCCGAACAATTTGCTTAAGTTGGATTTTAACAGTTAACATATTATGATGCTATAAATGGTACATTTGATATTGAACGTGATCTTATGTGATAGAATTATATAATGACTAGAGTCTTGTATGTGTGAACTTATATTAGTTTATATATACTAATTGGAGAGGCCGACTTGTTAATGCTAGGTCGTTCCAACACAGTTTTATTAAAGCTAGAATTTATTTGTAGCTGAGCAAACAGGCAAGTATTCTAGACCCTTGCACTATTTTATTTGATAAATCTTGTAAGCAAGTTCCTTGACGTACACTTATTATTTGTGCAAGTCTCCCTAACTTTACTCAATTTTATATTGAGCAGGGTATTTTTAGTTTTCCTGAACTACTCTTTTATTTGAGCAAGTTTTTCTTGACTTATACTTATTTATTGTACAAGTATCCGGACCCTATTGTGCAAGTATTCTAAATTCTTGCACTACTTTATTCAATGAGTCGTGTAAGCGAGTTTCTTAACTTCACTTGTTTTTGGTGAAAGTTTCCTACCCTTCTCATATTGTATTGAGCAGGTTAATATTGTATTGTGAAAGTTCCCCGAACTTCACATTTTGAGTATTGTGAAAGTTCTCCGAACTTCACATTTTGAGTATTGTGAAAGTTCCCTGAACTTCACACTTTGGTTATTTTGTAAATTCTTGAACTTCATTTCTTTATTATGCAAGTTCTCTAAACTTATACAAACTCGTAAATTGTGCAAGTATCTTATCTTTGTGTTTACTTTACTCAAAGAACGTTGTAAGCAAATGTCCTAACCTATGCATTTACTTTATGCAAGGGATCGATTATGGTGAAATTCCCCGAATTTCACTCTTTGATGTTGTAAGTGTCTAAGCCTATGCATTTATTTTATGCAAGGAATCTATTATCGTGCAAGTTCCCCGAACTTCACATGTTGAATATTTTGCAAGTTCCCCGAACTTCACACATTGAGTATTGTGCAAGTTCCCCGAACTTACATAAATTCCAATATTGTGCAAATTCTAAACTTCACTTTGTGCAAGTTCTCTATCCTTCTCATATTGTATTGAGTAGGTTATTGTTGAATCAAATGTTGTTTACTTAATTGCTTGAACTTTATTTTCAAGCATGTTATTTAGTGGTTTAATTACTTATCAATTATTCCACATCGATATTATTGATATCCGCACTTAGTGCGTTTGAGCTCGTACAGTCTTGGACTTGTACATTATTCAAGGTTCTAAATTTCTTGAACCGTGTCAGTAAGAGTCTGAACCTTTGCTCGGTCAGACTAGTGTATAAAATTTTCTTTGAAGCTATCCAAACTAATTGATGGTAAGGATTCTTAGACGGAACAGAACACCCCTCATATATAGGAGTGTGCCCAGGTATCTAATATATATGATACGAGTAAGCAGATTTAAGTGTTATGCATATTCACGTTGTGCCCGAGGCTGATCTCCTCGAGGTACTAAGTTTCTGTAGCCAGAAGCCAGTAATTCTAAAAAGGGTCAATTAGCTATTGAACCCATTGGAAAGTTATAGTTCAGAGTCTACTCGACTATCAGTCATTCTAAAGGCAATTATTATCTTTGTTCAATAATATTCATATTGTTAAATTGTTCAGATGTTCATAGTGTTGAATCATGCAGGTTGTTGAACCTTACAAATATTCATATTATTGAATCATTCTATTATTCGTACTGATTCGTTCAGATATTCATATTGTTGAATCGTTCAGATATTCATATTATTGGATCGTTCTAATATTCATATTGTTGAATCTTTAAGATATTCATTTTGTTGAAATCGTTGTCAGATATTTTTCCATTCATCATGATATATCCTTTATTATTATATCTAAACTTGCTGAGCAAACTTGTTGCTCATTCTTGCTATATCATGACTTATATTGCAGTTAAGCCCGAGCCCTCAAGGGAAGGACAATGGTAAAGGAAAGATTTAGGATGGTTTGCAAGGAGCAGACTTTATCTTTATGTCTAGTTTAATTACTGTTAATGTAATATGAACCCTAATGTTTATTCTAGGGTTTGTTTGTATTGATGTATTAAGGTTATCGAATCTTGGGACTAGTAACACCTTTTGAATGAACGACATACGTTTATTATATTCCGTATTTTAGTTATCATATGTTGTTTAAAGGTGGATGTTTAGTATTGTTTCGTGACGACCGGACCGGGGTCAGAGGACCCGGATTTGGGGGTGTCACAGGTTGGTATCAAAGCTTTAGGTTATAAACGTTAGGAATGCGAAACCTAAGTTATAACCTTAGTAGAAAACTCAAGTAGAGTTTGTAGGTGATGGATTGAGGATATCCATCGAGTCTTCTTGTGATACTGAAGTTGTTTATTTAAATCAGCTATGATTGATAGACGTCCTAACTTCTTAATGCGAACATGAATAGCATATCACATAAAGCCTAATGTTTTCTTCCTGTCCTCAGGATCATGCCGCCTAGGGGATTTTCGCGGAACCAGAAGGAGGAAGGATCTGTTAGCAATGGTGGAAGGGGAAATGTCGACCCAATGCAGAGCTTCGTTAACCTATTAACAGAAGCAATGCAGAACATAACCCCGCCAGCAGCTGAGCAGCCAGGACATTACTTGGCTAGCTTTAAGGACTTTAAATTGGTAGGACCACTGGAATTCCGGGAAACCTTGGACCCAATTGAAGCCCAAACATGGATAGAAGATATTGAGAAGGTGTTTTAGGTCGTACGGGTGGCCGAGGCACAGAAGACAAGTTTTGCCACATTCATGATGAAGGGCGAAGCTAATAATTGGTGGGAACCCAATAAAGGACTGGCAGGCGAAGAAGTTATTATGTGGGACAAATTTAAGAATTTCTTTTCGAAGAATACGCAACAAGATATAGAAGTTAAGTTTCTGGAGCTGAGACAAGGAGGTATGTCAGTCGCAGAGAACGCGGCAAGATTTAAAGAGTGGGCTCGATTCACCTCGCATCAGGTGGATACGGAAGCCAGGAAAATAGAGAGATTTGAATTAGGATTGAAACCATGGGTGCAGAACGCAATAGATGTATTGAAGATTAAGACTTTTTCTGATCTTTTAGAAAGGACTATCATTGCCGAAGGAGGCATTGAAGCCATTACGCGATTTAAACAAGATAAGAAGACCGGCCAGGAAGGACCGAAAGTGGGAAACGGCGGAGGCAGCAACCCCAATAAGCGTAAATGGATGGAGAGCCAATCATCCGGAGGTGGCAAATCCGGGGGAAAGGCTAAGAAAAGTTTAAAGTGCAATAACTGTGGAAGGAACCACTTAGGGAAATGCTTGAAGGGGAAGAACGCATGTTATCATTGTGGACGACCGGGGCACATGGCTCCTCAATGTCCGAATAAGCCAAAAGGAGGATGTTTCGCGTGTAGAGCCACAGACCATCAAATCAAGGACTGCCCGAAGAGAAAGGGCGTTGCAGCTAGCGGCAACCGCAACAACAAGGACGTAGTGTCAGGTATCATCCCGATCAATTATATAGATGTATATGTGTTATTCGATTCGGGTGCCACCTGCTCTTTTGTTTTTGAGAATTTACTAAACAGTTAGACTTACCCCGTGAGAAATTAGAACACCCTATGGACGTAGGAGTGGCAAACAAGGAAGTTATCCCCGTAGAATACATTCATAGGAACTTTTATACCGATTTGAAGGGAATTCATGGATGTATTCCCAAACGAGATTTAGCAGCCATAGTTTTTGCCTTGGAGTTTTGGAAGCATTATTTGTGGGGTGAGAAATGGGAGATATATACAGAGTCTGAAATATATCTTCACACAAAAGGAGTTAACCATGAGGCAACGCCGATGGCTAGAATTGATCAAAGATTATGATTTGAAATTCTGTACCATCCAGGCAAAGCAGATGTAGTGGCAGATGCCTTGAGTAGGAAAGGCAGAGGGAAGTTATCGAGGTTGACCATTCAGGGGAATTAGTGAAAGATTTTTGAAAGGCTAGACTTAGAGGTTAAGTATCCGATGGAGACCAAAGAGAGATTAATTGCAGTGTCAGTAAGCCCGACTTTATTAGATAAGGTTAAGGAGGCACAAGAGAAGGACGAAGATTATGATAACATCAAGAAGAGATTAGCTGAAGGTGATGAGTTGAAATTTAAAATTGATAACACTGAATCACTAAGATTTAAAGGACGAATTTGGGTACTGTTAGTACTAGAACTAAGAGAAGAGATTTTGCTAGAAGCATTTTATGGGAGATAGTGTCAAGCACCGTTGTGTTGGGATAAAGTAGGTGAACGTCGACTGTCGGGACCAGAAGTGGTACAGCAAACGGTAGAGATTATCTAAGTGATAAAAGTGAATTATCTATTTTTATTGGAGTAACCTTATTTTTACAATTCCGAGGACGGAATTTTTATAAGGGGGGAGGGATGTAACGACCAGGAATTTTAAGCTTCTTATTAATTTTATCTGTGATTTAAAATTTTTGAGAGTTAATTTTTCAAACTTATTTAAACCTTATGTGGTTATGTGCTTATGTGAATTTAACCTATGCAAGTAAATGCTAGGATTTTTATTAAAGGGAATCACTAATGGTTATTTAAATTAGTAGATTAACCCTGAGACTTTTATATCAGAATATTGATAAAAGTGTTAGTAAATTATATATTCAAATTTCTTGAATATAGTGTAGAGAGTTAATCGTGATTAATTATTTATATTTGAGTAATTAATTGATAACGTATGAAATTATTATTGTTGTTGATTTATAATTATTATGAATAAATAATAATTAATAAGTAAGATATTAATAAATATAATAATATTATATTTAATTGATTTATTATTTTATACAAGCATGTGATACGTAAACCTATAATATATGGTGGATTGCGCTTCTATTATATAATGCAAGGTGGCATGTCAATATGACTATACGTTATATATATTGACTATATGGTAAGAGTAATTTCATTATATGAATGACATAATAGTATGACTTATGTAACATAATATGTGTGGGTAGAATTTTAATGAACACCCTATTACTTTATATTATATCAATAACATTATTAATTGATAAATGATTTCAATAAGTTATTATAATTATTATAATAACAGTTATTATTATAATACTACCCAATTACCTTATATTTGGTGTTAATAGATAATGTACATGGAATATATGCATATACCTTACTTGATGCATCATATTATTAATTGCTGATTGAAATTGTGACTTTAATTTAATTATAGCCTAAGTATTTACATGAAATAAAATGTGTATACATGATATAGCCTAAGTAAGCATGGTATATATAGAATAATAATGTAGTATATTGCATCCAAGTTGCTTCCATTTGCTGAGAATTGGTTGTCCCATATTATGTGCCCAATTGCTCTCTTATTTCTCATACACGTGAACCCACATGCTCTGCTACTCTATCTTCTTCTTCTCAAATTCACCCAAGCTAGCCATAATAATTATAAGGGGAGTGGGATTTATGATGAGTTCCACCCACTCTCACCAACTCTCACCAACTTCTTCTTGTCCATTATGTAATCTAGCAATCCTTTGTTTTGATTTGGTGAACAAAGCTTGGAACCGGGTAAGAAATTGGCTATATAAGAACTCTTCCCTTCTCTTTCATTCATTTGCTGAGATTTTCATATTATTGGGAGAGTATGATAGCAGCATTGTAAGGATCATTATAGCAGTAAACTCAATTTATGCAATTACAGAGGTATACTCCCATTCTTTGTTCAAAGTCTGTAAAATTCTAATTCTTTGATTCTTGAATTGAGCATGCTTTGATTGATTTGAGTATGCTTATTAGATGCTATGATAGTTTACTACCATGTTAGAAATGTATTGCATGGTGGCTGGGATAAATTTCATTGGAAAATTTTGAGATGGGATGTGAGTCTGCCAAGCAGGAAGCAGCTCCTAGTCTGGCCGCCAGCCTGCGCAGCTGCTCCAGTATTGCACTGGCCAGTGGCGCAGCTGCGCCAGTACCAGTTGCTGGTTTTCTTCTTCTGATGCAAGCCTGTTGTATACTATAATGTATTATCCCTTAGAGTAGGCATGTGAACAGACTTAATACACGTATAGGAGTATATACAAGTAATTGAATAGGCATAACAATGATGATACACATGGTTGACATATCACTTATGGTTTTGAAATAAAACTTAGATTTCATGAACGAATGTTAACATATATGAAGCATGTTAGTGTTCTGACTTTGCAAGCATATTAGTATGATCTAAAGATGTATGAGAAGCATGCTAACTAGCGTATATAGGTTCCATAATGAAATGTGATCATATAAACCTTACTAATGCATGTTCCTAATAAAAAATGAAACACAAACTTTGATATGCTATGCCATGTTACTATTCTGATTTTTGCGAGCATAATAGCATGGTTTATATTAACTTGAAATGTATGTTTAAAATGTTAAACACGTTAGCATACTTGATTGAAAGCTTCAAGAGGTTTTTCAAGCGAAACTTAAAGACTTTCAAAGTAAACTTAACCAAGACTTGTGTCTTTTAGATTGTGACCACTTAAATACATGTATGTAACTTATTGTATGCATTCTAATACATGTGAATCACGGTTACGAGATACTTTACATGTACCGTGTTGTCTTTTTGACTTGGTGTACCTTGTAATAGAAACTTAGAATGTGGAAGCTAACTAGCAATGATTACCATGTGAATGATATTATGATCATGCGAGCATGTGTATTAAAGTTCATTATACCTATAGACATAGTAACATGACCATCGTTTGTTTATATACGAATTTCACATATGCATGCCTAATCATAGAAAATGAACTATGTGACTAAAGTATATGTGTGTAGTATACTCGAGCATACATATTATATATTCTTTAGCCTTGTTCTATGAAAACATGACTTTAGTAATCAACTTTGAAGCATGAGCACATATTAGTTAAAGTATGTGAATTACTGGCATGAAAACATATGACTTCGAAATTGGATTAGGACGAGCATGCTAGTTTCGAATGGGAGATTATAAACTTGTTAAGCATGTGTATTGGTTTAGTGGCAATAGTTGCTTGATAGAGTTACGTCGAGACACTTTCAGACCCGAACAATTTGCTTAAGTTGGACTTTAACAGTTAACATATTATGATGCTATAAATGGTACATTTGATATTGAACGTGATCTTATGTGATAGAATTATATAATGACTAGAGTCTTGTATGTGTGAACTTATATTAGTTTATATATACTAATTGGAGAGGCCGACTTGTTAATGCTAGGTCGTTCCAACGCAGTTTTATTAAAGCTAGAATTTATTTGTAGCTGGGAAAACAGGCAAGTATTCTAGACCCTTGCACTATTTTATTTGATAAATCTTGTAACAAGTTCCTTGACTTACACTTATTATTTGTGCAAGTCTCCCTAACTTTACTCAATTTTATATTGAGCAGGGTATTTTTAGTTTTCCTGAACTACTCTTTTATTTGAGCAAGTTTTTCTTGACTTATACTTATTTATTGTACAAGTATCCGGACCCTATTGTGCAATTATTCTAAATTCTTGCACTACTTTATTCAATGAGTCGTGTAAGCGAGTTTCTTAACTTCACTTGTTTTTGGTGAAAGTTTCCTACCCTTCTCATATTGTATTGAGCAGGTTAATATTGTATTGTGAAAGTTCCCCGAACTTCACATTTTGAGTATTGTGAAAGTTCTCCGAACTTCACATTTTGAGTATTGTGAAAGTTCCCTGAACTTCACACTTTGGTTATTTTGTAAATTCTCGAACTTCATTTCTTTATTATGCAAGTTCTCTAAACTTATACAAACTCGTAAATTGTGCAAGTATCTTATCTTTGTGTTTACTTTACTCAAAGAACGTTGTAAGCAAATGTCCTAACCTATGCATTTACTTTATGCAAGGGATCTATTATGGTGAAATTCCCCGAATTTCACTCTTTGATGTTGTAAGTGTCTAAGCCTATGCATTTATTTTATGCAAGGAATCTATTATCGTGCAAGTTCCCCGAACTTCACACGTTGAATATTTTGCAAGTTCCCCGAACTTCACACATTGAGTATTGTGCAAGTTCCCCAAACTTACATAAATTCCAATATTGTGCAAATTCTAAACTTCACTTTGTGCAAGTTCTCTATCCTTCTCATATTGTATTGAGTAGGTTATTGTTGAATCAAAAGTTGTTTACTTAATTGCTTGAACTTTATTTTCAAGCATGTTATTTAGTGGTTTAATTACTTATCAATTATTCCACATCGATATTATTGATAACAACGCTTGACATGATCGTCGCAATTCGCTTTGAGGGATATCCAGTAATGTCCCATCCTTAGAATTTTCTTGGCAAGCAGGGGATCCACTCATATGTGCTCTGCACACTCCACCATATACTTCATTCATAAATCACTAGGCTTGATCTTTGTCTAGACATCTCAGAAGGCCTACACCTGGGTCTCTCTTGTAGAGAGCATCTCCACTTAGGTAGAAATTCATGGCCATTTTCTGTATTTGCTTCTTCGCGGCTTGACTCATTCCTTAAGAGGTGGATTGATCTCGCAAATATTCTTTAATGTGGTGGTACCAAGGTGGTCCAGTAGGTGCTATCTCATCCGATATCTCCCCTAAACTGTTTCCATATGACGGTTGGTTCTGTACAGAGAAAGTGATGACAGGCATTCCCTTTCTTGCTGATAGGTTCACCAATGAAGCTAATATAGCCAATGCATCAGCGAAATCATTTCGATTTTGGGTAATATGCATGAAGGCAATGTCTTCAAATTCTCCTGCCAATCTGAGAATATGCCGATGGTAAGGCAGTAGATGTAATTCCTTGGTGGTGTAGGTCCCGGTGGACTGTCTGATGACTAGTTTTGAATCTCCGAACACAGCTAATTGTTTAACTCCTATGGACTAAGCTATTTTTAACCCCATAATGCATCCTTTGTATTCTACGATATTGTTGGAATTGTTAAAGTGCAACTTGGTTGCCACAGGGTATTGAGCTCCTATAATGGCTACTAGAACTGCCTCGGCATCCACGCCTTCAGTGTTTGATGCGCTATCAAAATACATTTTCTAGAATTGACCTTTATCCTCCTTACTGATCAGTTGAATAGTCATCACTTCCTCCTCCTGGAAATAGGTTTCCAGATGTTCATAATCTCATGCTGGTGCGGCAAACAGGTGATCTGCAATCCCTTGCCCTTTTGGGTCACATAAATGATGTCGAACTGTTGGAGGAATAACTGCCACTTAGATAGACGGCAGTTCAACATCGGCTTACTGAAGATGTATTTTAAAGGATCCATCCTAGAGATGAGATAAGTTGTATGGCCGTGTATGTAATGTTGTAACCTCGTGGTTGCCGAGGCTAATGCACAACAGGTCCTTTCTATCAGAGTGTATTTCTACTCTCCTCAACTGAAATGTTTACTGAGATAATAAATTGCCCTTTCTTTTCCCATATCATCCTTTTGCCCAGTAAGCAACCCATTGCGTTGGAATTGACTTAGGCATATATGAATAACAGAATTCCATCCCTTGGGGGTACCAAGATAGGTGCTGCAATCAACCTCTTTTGGATGGTACGAAAAGCTTTCCGGCAGTCTTCATTCCATTTTCCCGAGGAGTTCTTTCTTAACAATTTGAAAATAGGCTCACAGGTTTCTGTCAACTGCTATATGAACCGGATGATAAAGTTTGTTCTTTCCAGGAAGCCTCGGATTTCCTTCTCGGTCTTTGGCTTGGGAATCTCTGTGATGGCTTTGATCTCGGAAGGATCCAACTCAATGCCACGGTTGCTCACAAGAAATCCTAGAAGTTTACCAGACTTCACACCAAAAGCACACTTCGATGGATTTAACTTGAAATTAAATTTGCAGAGTATTTCAAACAACTTCTGAAGATGGGTGCAATGGTCATCGACCTCTCTGGACTTCACGATGATATTATCCACATACACTTCGATCTGTTTATGCATCATATCATGCAATAAGGTCATCATGGCCATCTTATAAGTAGCACCAGCATTGGTAAGACCAAAAGCTAGTCTTCGATAATAGAAAGTTCCCCAGGGGGTAATGAACGTGGTCTTTTCCCTGTCTTCTTCAGCAACCATAATCTAATGATATCTGGCAAAGCAATCTACGAAAGAATACTTTTCGAACTGTGTCGTATTGTCAATTAACACGTGGATGAACTGCACTGGGAAGTCATATTTAAGGTTGGCCTTGTTAAGATCTAGATAATCTATATATACTAGCACCTTCCCCCCCCCCCCCCCCCGATTTTAGCACTGGGACTACATTGGACAACCACTCATGGTATGTTGATATAATAATGATTCCCGCTTTGAATTGTTTGATAATTTCTTCATTGACCTTTAGGCTCCATTCTGGTTTCAACCGTCATAATTTCTGTTTAACCGGTTTGAACCCTTCTTTAATTGGTAGTCGATGGACAACTGTATCGGTGGATAGACCTATCATGTCTTCCTGAGACCAGGAAAAAACATCCTTGAATTGGGTTAGGAGTTTGATTAGTTCTTTTTCTTGGTTAGAGGGAAGGTTGGTTCCGAAATGTATCTCTTGAGGATTTTCAAGGGTTCTGATATTTATGGTGGCGGTTTTGATCAAGGCTGGGTTTAGGTTTATCTTCGACCCATGCTTTAATTTTCTCGGGTACCTCATCATCATCCACTTCCCCTTGCTCGATCCCAATCAAGTCAGAGTCCAATTTTATATCGAAATCTAATCATTAATCAAATTTGGCAAGTCATGGACATGGCTAGAAATACTCAAATTTGGAATCTTGAGACAAAAAATTTGATTGCTAAATATATACAAACTGTTGTCAATTACAAAAGAATTCAGCAGTTGCTTCTGGATAAGCAGATTAGGGCTCTTGTTGGTAGTGTGTCCTTGCAATATCAAAGAGACATCTTCTTCCTTCCTCTTCGATACTATTTTGGGAGCGCTTGCATAGTTTCCCTACTGTATGTGCTCGGCTACGGCTTCCAAGGCAGCGAGATCTTTAATTTTGCCAGACTTCAAACCCATTTCCACCATTTTCGCATGTTTAATCATTTCGGAGAAGGATTTTCCTAACCCGACAAGGACTTTCTCATAGAAAGGGGCTTCTTATATGTCAATGAAAGTTGTCATTGTCACACTTTCATCCATTGGTAGGTTAACTTGGGCCGCCATTTGCCTCCACCGCTGTGCATATTCTCTGAACGATTCATTGCTCAGTTTTTTTACTTTGGTAATCTGGTAGCAATCAGGTGCTATATGGGATTCGAAACTATACTAGTTGAGGAAAGCATGAGCTAAATCTTCCCAACCTCTGACTTTGGAAATATCTATTCAAGCGTACCAAGTTCGGGCTTCACCGGTAAGGCTTTTCTGGAATAGTTGCGTCCTGAGGTTTTCATCCTCGGCGTAGGTTCCCAGTTCACCTATGTAGATTTTTAAGTGAGTATAGGGATCCCCTAATCCATTATATTTCTCGAACTCTGGGATTTGAAACTTATCCGGGTATCTTGCTTTTGGGAAAATACACAAATTTGAATAATTCACGCTCACGTGGGATCCTGTCCCTTTCATATACCGGATGGCGTCCTCCATCTGCCTAACCTTCTTCCTGATATCACCGTCCTTTTCTGGTATTTTCATATCTCCTTGCACAGAGGGTTTAGTCTAACTCTTCTGTTTGGGTTCCTGAGATACTTTACACCGTTCTCTCAACAGGGTCATCATCTCGGTTATCTGTTTCTTAAACTCCTCGAATTCATCTCGAGATACAGGGATGGGTTCATATGAGCTTCCTTCAGCCATCTTGAACGGTGGTGAACGGGACTTATTGGCTCAAAATCGAGTTCTAGGACCAATCTGCACAAAACTGATATCTAGTTTAGACTGGACATTGGTGGACAGAGATGCATGTCATGATATGCATCAGTTTAATGGTTTTTAATCTTTTCTTGTGAAACAAAGGGTTAGTCGACTTAATGATAGGATAAGAAGGATGTACAAATGACAGTTCAAGATGATTGCTATTTATATACGCGGAAGAGTAAATAGGGCTTGAAGAGGCCTACCACGCGTTTGGTTTATCAGAGGATGACCTATCTTAGGGTTACTCTCACGACATTTTTGAAATTGGTTCCCAGATCTTCGCAATTTACTTGATGAAAACATCCATTTTTTAATTGGAACAGATCTGAGTGGTGCCTTTCCTAAGCCTCACAATGGAAACACCTAGAGGAGTCAAGTAATAAACAATCAACGGGATTGCCTCCTAATGGAGGTACCACACAACATACATTCACATACATTCACGTCCACACCCTATGTAATGTGATGACATTGTGCGAAGCATTAATTTATTGTGCCAGGCACTAATACAAATATGCTAAAAGATCGAGACAATTATCACACACAAAGATCATTTACACAAGATGCACACGCAACATGAAAATCAAAAAGATCGAACGCGGCTTAAGCCCTCTTTACTCCCCAGCAAAGTCGCCACTTGTCGACGTCGGGAAAAAAATTCTGATTGTCCTCTTTTTTATTGTTATCGCGTTTGTTGCTTCTTTTCGAGCGGGGAGGAAATGGAAGTGTCTGTCTTTCCTAAGTTTTTTCTTGTTTGTTTTACCCTTTTCCATACGCTATGTCTTTGGATTTTATTAAAGGGTGAAGTTTTAGGAAAGCGATACCGACAAAAGTGTCGACGACTTTGAAAAGATTGATTTTATTTATTGAATTTTGATGATTGGACCGAATGAGACAGAGTCGAGAGTTGGTATTATTTAACTGGATGTACCAACTCATTCGAGTTTTAATAGATTTCACAATATGGTCCAATATGTGTCTCCGAAAGATTGGTCTGGAAACCCGAGATTCGTGGAATTCGGGGGCTAGGTTAAGCGGGGGGAAAGTGTTAGGCACCCCCCGACTCCCGTGAAAACACAGTACCGCATCTTATTGATTTTCTGTACATAAAATGTGTGTATGTGTGTGTGTGTGTGCGTGTTTAATTTTGAAAGCTTTAGTCATTTTTATTTTAAGTCTTTATTTAGGGTTATTTGAAAGTAATGCTGTACTTCTTTTGTGCCTAGGTACAAAGGATTTTATTTGACAAAAAGATCATTTTTAACAAGATATATGAATTAAAATGATGTTTTAGAAAGCAAGGTTTTCAAATCCTTTGCCCGACTAGGAATAGAGGACTTCGATACTTCCTTTTATTTATCTTTACATTCATAAGGTGATCTACCCCGGATCTCCTTATTATGATTGAAAGCTATGTGTGGTTTTATTATAAATCATTTGGATGATATGCATGTAAACGTAAAAAAGGGTCGGATCATCATCGGGCATGAAAGCCATCTCGATGAAACCGAGCACCCACAATTAAAGTTTTCACTATCACGGGATCTTGAATCCGACTTCTCGGGACTAACCCCTCGAGCTCATCTTCAAGTCCAAATATTACATATACAATGATATTTACGCTATTTAAACATTACATCATAAAAACCGGTCCATCGTGGGAATCAAGTCGGGATCCATTCAGGGATCTCAACACCGGGATTCCTAGGCGCACATTATTTATGCGGGAATACATATATACAATGTCCTCGGCTTTGATATTAGATGATTTCATCGGTTGAAATCACTGTTTCAAGACATTTCAGACCCTTTTCGCCTCTAGATACAAATCTAGGGATATACGGGAAAACCGGGACCATTTAAAGCAAAAAATACATAGATCTACCATGGATCTAAACTGATCTAGCACACGGGTTAAAGCTTCATGCTTAATAACCTCTCAAAGGCTAGATTCGGCTTAGATCTAGGTAGATCTAGCCTCTATACTTGATTTACAACGCAATAAGCATAATATAACTGATAGAAACGTAATATCTATCAACTATTACACAATATGCTCATAAACAACAAGATTAACTGGATTTAAACAATATAGATCATTAATCTAGTATATTAAGCAAGATTTACAAAGAACGTAGCTAGAAAGTGCGTTTTAACTCCCGTGATCAACGTAAAACACTCACAGGGCTTCAAGTGGATGATAAACAAGATGTAATAGCTTCAAGTTGGTGTTTATATGCCAAACCCGAGCCCTTCTCTCTCGAGAATTTCTATTCTCTCTCTAAAACTATCTCTCTCTTTTCTAAATGAACTAATTTAGGGGTTTTAAGCTATCTGAGCCAGCCGCATACATGTGTTTGGCTAGCCGCATATATGTATGCGGCTGGGATAGGTGGGGCCCTATGACACCCCCAAATCTGGGTACTTCGTTTCCACATGATTTGGTGTTCACTTTTTAAATAGAACATACATCTACCAATAATAAGGAATGTACAATAAATTACAACCTTGAATAAATAATAAAATATTCCTTAAAAAGGAATTACAACCTTATTCAAAATCATCCCAGTGTTTATCTAACCTTAACATAAATAATAAAGCGTAAAAATATAACATAAAGTCTTATTACAATCAAAATCAAAAGATAACAAGTCTTCACTTATTCATCTTGTCTTTCCCTTTACTCGTTGACGTTACGTTAACGTTCTCAGCTTTAACTGTAAGGGATTATTAAATATGCAAGAGTGAGCAAACAAACGCTCATTGGAATACAACAATAATAAGGATATAATTGAATAGTTTCAATAGGTCTGAATAACTTTACTTTCATCAACCATAAAGAATTGAATAATAATTTTTTTTATTAATAACTAGAATTTCGAATATTGAAATCATCTGAGGGTCATAAGACCTTGAACTTTTGTCCTAGGTCATAAATATTTCTATTTAAAACCTTTAACAGTCACTTAGACTATGGACCTTAACTCGTACTTAGGGGGATCAGCCCTTCGTACCATGTATTATGCACAAACATCTTAACGTTTTTGCATAGTAACCTCCCCTAATAAATAGGGTTGTTCATCTCAGTATTTGAGTACAAGTCCGCACCAAAGAAGTTTGATTTGGATAAGCTTAAAGGGTAATTTAGGATTCAACGTTCATCTACTAAGAAATAGTTGAATCGACTTACAATAATTCAATAATAAAGAATTACGAAACAATTTATGCTTTAGAGGTAACTTAAATTATTTGAAAGACTTAGTAGACCTTACTTGAACAATTAAGTCAAGGTCACATCAATTCATAAATGAACTTCGCTAAAATATTTATACAATATATAAATTATAGAGAATACAATAATTGGCATAAACAAAATCAAGAAAAGATAGAACAACTTACCTCGAGCGCAAGCTACAGTTACTATCACGTTCCTAAACAATTCCTACAAATATATAAGTAATCACAATAATCTAAATTAGTTAACACGTAACTAATTCTCATAATTGGTTAACCCATATAGATTAACTCTTTCTAGTTTAATTAATAAGTTAATAATTAACCGTCACATAATTAATTACACCACATAGGCATGCTCACATAATTAAATCAATAATAATTATGTGTTTCATATTAATTAAATTATAATTAAATAAATAATAATTTAAACATTTAACCTAATTATAATTACTCAAATTATAATCATATCTTATATTAATTAAATTATAAATAATTTATAATTAATTAAACTACATCATGCATTTACTAAATTATAATTACACAAATTATAATTAATCATGCAAATATTGAATTATAATACACAAATTATAACTTATAATTAATTATGCATTTATTACATAAATTATAATTTAAATTAACATTTACTTGATTAAAATAAATCAAACAATATTCATTATAATTTAACAAAATTATAATTTAAATTACACCTTTACTCTAATTATAATTATTCAAAATTATAACCACACTATATATTTTATTAATATAATATATTAATATTCATTTTCATGTCATCAAATTATCACCTTCAATTAGCCTTTTATGATACAACAAAATACATAAAAGAAATAACCCATCTTTACTTTCTGCACCCCACCCCCAACCGGGGCGGGGGTTTTACTCTTGATAGGCCGGCCGGGGCTGACCCCTTGTAGGGTCGGCAGACATGCTCGCGAACTGTGCAGAGAAAAAGCTAATTTGGCTTATTTCTCCACACTAAATTTCAATTCCAGTTAATACAATTCATATCAATTTTATAGAAAACATAAACATAAAGCTTCTAACATGATTTTAACATATATACACATTACAACACATAATCAAAACAACCAATTTCATGATATTTGAAGAAAAGCTATTGTTAAGTGTTCTTCATGAAATTGAACACTATATTTTTGTTTTTAAACCAATTCACACAATTTCAAGCATAGTCAATTAATTTCTAAACATGCTATCATCACCTACCATTAATTTAAACACAATGAACAATCAAACATGAATTCAATTGATTTTTAAGAGAAAACTATACATATATATAAATTTTTAAAATACTTTCACTATAACTCTTTGAAGAACATAAATTTCTCATGTTTATCACATATGCATGAATTAATAACTAAACCAAGCATTCAATCATACATAAACATGCTACAAAATAAAATATATGTATATAAACCATGATCATACAATTTTTATGAAATTTCATGTTTACAGAGAATCAACTATATGAAAAACATAAAACAAAATATATAAACTGAATTTAGAGGTTATATCATTTGATTAGTGCTAGGAGAAAAGATGAAAATGATAGTGTTAAATTTCTCAAACGTGCTTCTCCTTCTATCTTCTTCCCTTTCTCTCTATCTTTTCTGTATTATATTTTCTTTGTTTTGTTCTAACACTGACTAACCTTTCTAACTAACGTATAATATAATACATATATTATACAAATAACATATATATATATAACTGACAATCATATAATAATTATAATTACTGACAATTAAATCCCATACTAATTACATCAGTTATAAATTTTTGAAAATCAAAAGCCATAGGGCTTTGTTTGGCAAAAACAATTTATTTTTAAAAACTAACTTTTTGAGCTTAAGGCCCTGTTTGGTAAAACGATATTAAAACAAAAGTAAGGGCCTTGTTTGGTAAAATCCTTTAAAATTCTTTTCTTTATTTTAATACATCCTTTTAACACATATTTTAAATGTTACACTTTAATTAATTAAATCTTTAACATTCTTATTTAATTAATTAAAATCCAACATCAATTAATCACATAAAAAATTTATCACATAACAATTATAATTACTCGCTAATTATAATTCATGTAACACTCATCACATAACTCATCTAATTTAATTATCTCAATTAAATTAAAACTATACTATAAAATCAATACATATTAATTAAATTAAATATTAATTATTCACTTAATTAATATATAACTCTTAATTAAATTACTCCATAACAATCGCATAATTTATTTATTTAACTCAATAAATTAATAAAATAAAATATTTATTTAATTCAATAAATATTTAAATTACTATATAAAATCTCATTCGTTACAATCTTCCTTCCTTAAAAGGATTCTGTCCCCAGAATCACACTTTAAAAAAAAATCCATCTGTTACATTCTTCCCCACTTAAAAGGATTCTGTCCCAGAGTCGGTACATAAGGGGTTACACAAAAAGCTAAGCAATTAATTGAGGATATGATTTTCTCATTACATCTTCGAGTTCCCACGTGGCTTCTTCAGCACTATGGTTCCTCCAGATTACCTTAACAATAGGTATCACTTTATTTCTAAGTACTTGTTCTTTTCTATCGACTATTTGAACAGGCACTTCTTCATATGTTTAGTCTTTATCGAATTGTAAAGGCTCGTATTCTATTATATGTTTGTAGTCGTGCTTGTAAGGTCTCAATACAGAAATGTGGAAGATGTCATGTATATTCTCAAGCTCCGGAGGTAATGCAACCTCGTAAGCTACCTCGACCACCTTTCGTAGTACCTCGAAAGGTTCAATAAATCTGGGACTCAACTTCCCCTTCTTGCCAAATCTAATCTTTCCCTTCCAGGGAGATACCTTCAAGAAAACGAAGCTCACTAGTAAGAATTCTCGGTTCTATCGATGTTGATCGGCATACTTCTTTTGTCTGTCTTGAGCAGCAACCAATCTTGTTTTGATTAGCTTCACAATTTCGGCTGTTTGTCGTACCAGTTCCGGTCCCAACAGCTGACGTTCACCGACTTCATCCCAGCACAAGGGAGTTCTACATTTTCTACCGTATAACGCTTCGTAAGGTGGCATGCCGATACTCGCATGGTAACTATTGTTGTAGGCAAAATCCACCAACGGTAGATGATCATCCCAGCTTCACTTGAAATCCATTACGCAAGCTCTCAGCATATCCTCAAGCGTCTGAATCGTTCTTTTGCTCTAGTTATCAGTCTGAGGATGGTATGCCGTACTCATTCGCAATTGTGTTCCCAGACACTCTTGCAAACGCTTCCAGAAATTCGACGTAAAAAGCGAATCTCTGTTGGACACTATCGAAACTAGAACACCGTGTCGAGAAACAATTTCCTTAACGTATAATTTCGCTAACTGATCCAAGTTATACTTAATCCTGATCGGTAGAAAGTGGGCTGACTTCGTCAGTCGATCCACTATAACCCATATCGCATCAAATCCCTTCTGAGTCGCTGGAAGACCAACCACGAAATCCATCATGATGTGCTCCCACTTCCACTCTGGAATTTCTAACGGTTCTAGCAGTCCACTTGGTCTCTGGTGTTCTGATTTAACTTTCTGGCACGTTAGACATTTTACAACGCATTCAGCAACGTCCATCTTTATGTTCAGCCACCAGAAATGGTGCCTGAGATCTTGGTACATCTTCGTACTCCCAAGGTGAATCGAATATCTCGAACTTTGAGATTCACTCAAAATCTCCTCTTTGACTTCTGGTACTGGCGGTACCCAGATTCTCCCTTCAAATCGTAACAGTCCTTCGTTATCGATGTTGAACTTAAACTCTTCGTCGTCGGCTATTCTCTTCGAAATCTTCTCGCATTCTTCGTTGTGAAGTTGTGCTTCTTTTACTTTGTCTACCAGAGTAGAACCAGTAGTTACTTGAAACAAATTCTCATCTTATTCCTTAGAAAACTTCACTTCCAGTTCTAATCTAGCCATCTGTTCTATCAACTGATCTTGATCAGTCAACATGTTCAGCTTTTCCCGACCTTTTCTGCTCAAAGCGTCGGCAACGACGTTAGCTTTACCCGGATGGTAAAATATCTTGCAATCGTAGTCCTTGATCAGTTCCAACCATCTCCTTTGGCTCATGTTCAAATCCTTCTGGGTGAAGATATACTTCAGACTCTTATTGTAAGACCCCAACTTTTATGAATAAAGATTTAATTTTCTTTATATATTATTTCGAAATAGTAAGGTGTTGATTGATAAATGTGAAAGTTATGGGTAAAATGTGCAAATATTTTAAAATGAGCAAGTGGTTATAAAATATTCTTGTTGTCGGGGAATATTCGTTTGGTCGTGGAATATTCTTGTTGTCGGGGAATATTCGTACGACGGCGCAGCTATTTGTGGGCCCCACAACGGAATAACTGTCGGATATAGAAAGCGACAGAAATAACCTTTTTATAAAATAACGGCATAGTTGTTACCATTAGTACTGTTGAAATACCCGGTGGTTAAAATACAGTGATACGCGGTGTTGCACAGTAGCACACGGTATTGCATAGTATTTCAAATTATTGAGTCTTACGTGAGAAGAAACTTACTCAATTATTGTTACAGTAATTACTGTTCAATATTTTATATTATTGACTCAATAATTGTTACATTGATATTTTATTGACTCAATAATTGCTACGTTGCCATTTTATATGATTGATTCAATAATGGCTACAGTTGATATTTTGGTATTATTGATTCAATAATTGTCATTGCACAGTTTTTCACATTATCAACTCAATAATTCATATTATTTGAATAATATTATTAGATAGCATTATTGACAATGTCTAAAGAAGTTCTGTCTAGGAGGGGTTATTTAATTGCGTGCCAGTAAGGAGAAGTCCTTATCGGAAGGCCCCCTCTTTCCTTGGAACGACCTGGTTGTCAATATTGTAGTTCTGTAATATTATTTGTGAATAATTAATTATTGATTTATATGATAAGAAAATATTTATTTTGTGGATATTAAAGAAGGAATTAGTGCTGATGTGTTTTTATCAGTATTTTGGTGTGAGAAATCATCTGTTTATGGATTTCAGATAATTTATGTTTGGAATTTGGAAAAACTTCCTTCTACAAAGTTGTAGAGAATTAAATTTTCTATGGAAGGACATAGAATTTGTATTTTTCTGACAAAGGGGCTATTTGTTATGAATTATTGAAGTTTCGGAAAATAAATATTTTTTTTATGGGTAGGCCGCACTTTTGTTGAAATTTTTTAGCCGCCAGGCGGCGAATTTTTTTTTAAAATAATAATATTTTATTATTTTAGTCTCCTTTGGCATCCTAAGTTTTTTCTATAAATAGGGTACTTAACTTAGAATTGAAAATCACACCAGAAATCAGAAGTTTTCTCTCTCTATAATATCGAGCGTATTTTTGTGAGTATTTCAATACTTTGAGTGTTGCTATTCAGTGCAAATTTTCTTCGGTATTATATCCGATATTCCAGTCAGAGGTACTATTCTTTTGAGGTAAGGGATGTTATTTCTTTCGTAAATGATGTTATTCTTTTCAATATTATTATACCAAAATATTGTCATGGATTTTATGTTGAAATTCTTACTTTTTCCGTCGGGGTTACTATTCACGTATACGACACTATTCATGGAAAAATTAAATTTTCTTCTATTTGTCCAGATTGTTTGTTAAGGTTACTATCTTTGGTTGAATCTAAGTTTTGAGCTTTATTCTTGAATTTTGCTCCACAATTGATTATTACGAAGTATTTTTAAATTTGGATAAACTAAAATACGAATCCTTAATCTTATCCTTTATTTCACTGGATTCGTTATTTATATGGTTTTTCATCATCCTCAGTCCTAAAAGGTGATGTAACTGAATATCTTTGGCCTGTAGAGCAAAGAGAAATGATTACCTGATGAATATCTTTGGCCTGTAGTGCAAAGATGACAGGTATTGAGATGAACATGACCACTGATGATACAAATGAATATCTTTGGCCTGTAATGCAAAGATGAATATTTGATTCGAGATGTATATTGTTTGATGTTACAGGGATAAAATATTGATGATGGACTTTTAAATCATAGAAGATAGTAGACTTCATTCTCTGCTTAACTCTTCTAATGAATTGTTATTTTCGCTGCGAATATTGATCTAAAGTTGGTTGTCCATTATATTTTATCTGAATTGTTGAAGACTAACGATAATTTATTTTCCATTATCTTAGTCATAATATTATTTACTGGGCTAGTTGAGCTCACCCTTTCATCTGTTGTCCTCTTCAGGAAATGAGAATGTTGCGGGAACTAGTAAGCGGACAGAGTGATGGTCCGAGTTAGAGCAGTAGTAGTCCTCACTATTTCTGATAAATAGTGTGATAATAATTGTAATGAGGACTTAGTTTGAATATTAATATTTTCTACATATTTGTATTGACACTCACAGTTGTGTGGTCGTATTTTGCACGACCGTATGATATAAAGTTTGTATTTGAATTCTGTACCATGTATTTGGCGACTCAGAATGGGTTGGGTTGACTGGACCTATTCTGGGGGCGTCACACTTATGATCTGTATATATCTCACACTTTTCTCTATATAAGTAGTGTCTCCAAATCTTCAGAGCAAACACTACTGCCGCCAATTCCAAGTCGTGAGTTGGATACCCTTTCTCGTAATCCTTCAGCTGATGTGATGCGTAGGCAATAACTTTGTCATTCTGCATCAGCACGCAACCTAATCCCTTATGTGAGGCATCATTGTATACTCAAAATTCCCCGTACTATCCGGTAAAGACAACACAGGCGCAGTACTAAACCTCTTCTTCAATTCCTGAAAACCTTCCTCACACTTTTTCGTCCAAACAAACTAACTGTTTTACGAGTCAAATTCGTCAATGGAGTTGCGATCTTGGAAAAGTTTTGGATAAATCTCTGGTAATAACCTGTCAATCCCAAGAAACTCCTAACTTCGGACGGCGTCTTCGGCTGATCCCAATTTATTACAGCCTCAACCTTCGATGGATCTACTGAAATCCCATCCTTGTTGATCACGTGGCCAAGAAATTGCACACGTTCCAACAAAAATTTTCATTTCGAGAATTTAGCGTAAAGCTTCTCTTGTCTCAGCAATTCTAAGGTCAGCCTTAAGTGTTCCGTATGTTCCTTCTCGGTCTTGGAATAAACCAGGATGTCATCTATGAACACCACTACGAACTTATACAGGAATGGCTTAAACACCCTATTCATTGAGTCCATAAATACAGCTGGTGCATTCATTAGACCAAATGACATCACTAAGAACTTGTAAGGACCATACCGAGTTCTAAAAGCCGTCTTCAGTATATCTTCCCTTCTCACCTTTAACTGATGACTTCCACTTCTCAAATCGATTTTCGAGAAGTATCTAGCACCCTTCAATTGATCGAACAAGTCATCGATCCTAGGTAAAGGATACCTATTCTTGAACATAACTTTGTTCAACTCCCTATAATCAATGCAAAGCCGCATCGCTCCATCCTTCTTCTTCGCAAATAAAACTGGCGCTCCCCACGGTGAAATGCTCGACTGAATATACTTCTTGTCCAGCAATTCTTGCAGTTGAACCATCAGTTCCTTCATCTCGATCGGAGCCATTCGGTACGGAGCTTTTGAAATTAGAGCAGTTCCTGGCGCTAAGTCGATCACAAACTCTATCTCTCTATTTGTCGGAAGTCCTGGAAAATCGTCCAAAAATACGTCCACAAACTCCCTAACCACTGATATCTCTTCTATCTTCGGGCTCTCCTTATGCGTATATACTATATAGGCTAAATATCCTACACAGCCTTGCGTGAAAAGTTTCTTGGCTTGCATAACCGTCAGACAATTGGCTTATCTAAGCGATTTACTACCATAGAACACTACTTTCGAAGGAGTCGTAAGGTTTACCGACTTCTTCTGACAGTAGATTACCACCCCATGATTGAACAACCAGTCCATCCCCAATATGACATCGAAATCCCCAAGTTTTATCGGAATCAAATCTACCCTCAGCTCCTGATCCTTGATGTCCAATCGACAGTTCTTGTATACCAACCTGTGACACCCCCAAATCCGGGTACTTCGTTTCCATATGATTTGGTGTTCACTTTCTAAATAGAACATACATCTACCCATAATAAGGAATGTAAAATAAATTACAACCTTGAATAAATAATAAAATCTTCCTTAAAAAGGAATTACAACCTTATTCAAAATCATCCTAGGGTTTATCTAACCTTAACATAAATAATAATGTGAAAAAAAACATAAGATAAAGTCTTATTACAATCAAAATCAAAAGATAACAAGTCTTCACTTGTTCATCTTGCCTTTCCCTTTACTCGTTGACGGTACGTCAACGTTCTCGGCTTTAACTGCAAGTGATTATTAAATATGCAAGAGTGAGCAAACAAACGCTCATTGGAATACAACAATAATAAGGATATAATTGAATAGTTTCAATAGGTCTGAATAACTTTACTTTCATCAACCATAAAGAATTGAATAATAATTTTTTTATTAATAACTAAAATTTTGAATATTGAAATCATCTGAGCTTCATAAGTCCTTGAACTTTTGTCCTAGGTTATAAATATTTCTATTTAAAACCTTTAACAGTCATTTAGACTATGGACCTTAACTCGTACTTAGGAGGATCAGCTCTTCATATCATGTATTGTGCACAAACATCTTAACACTTTTGTATAGTAACCTCCCCTAATAAATAGGATTGTTCATCTCAGTATTTGAGTACAAGTCCGCACCAAAGAAGTTTGGTTTGGATAAGCTTAAAGGGTAATTTAAGATTCAACGTTCATCAACTAAGGAATAGTTAAATCTAGTTACAATAATCAAGAATAATTCAATAATAAAGAATTACAAAACAATTTATGCTTTAGAGGTAACTTAAAGCATTTGAAAGACTTAGTAGACCTTACTTGAACAATTAAGTCAAGGTCACATCAATTCATAAATGAACTTCGCTAAGATATTTATTCAATATATAAACTATAGAGAATACAATAATTGGCATAAACAAAATCAAGAAAGAATAAAATAACTTGCCTCGAGCGCAAGCTACAGTTACTATCACGTTCCTAAACAATTCTTACATATATATAATTAATCACAATAATATAAATTAGTTAACACGTAACTAATTCACATAATTGGTTAACCCATATAGGTTAACTCATTCTAGTTTAATTAATAATTTAATAATTAACCATCACATAATTAAGTACATCACATAGGCATGCTCACATAATTAAATCAATAATAATTATGTGGTTCATATTAATTAAATTATAATTAAATAAATTATAATTTAAACATTTAATCTAATTATAATTACTCAAATTATAATCACATCTTATATTAATTAAATTATAAACAATTTATAATTTATAATTAATTAAACTATATCATGCATTTACTAAATTATAATTAATCATGCAAATATTGAATTATAATACACAAATTATAACTTATAATTAATCATGCATTTATTACATAAATTATAATTTAAATTAACATTTACTTGATTAAAATAAATCAAACAATATTCATTATAATTTAACAAAATTTAAATTTAAAGTAAACCTTTACTCTAATTATAATTATTCAAAATTATAACCACACTATATTTTATTAATATAATATATTAATATTTATTTTCATGTCATCAAATTATCACTTTCAATTAGCCTTTTATGATACAATAAAATACATAAAAGAAATAACCCACCTTTACTTTCTGCACCACCCCCCCCCCCCCTCTGTCGGGGCGGGGGTTTTACTCTTGATAGGCCCGCCGGGGTGGCCCCTTGCAGGGCCGGCAGACATGCTCGCGAACTGTGCAAAAAAAAAAGTAAATTTGACTTATTTTTCCATACTAAATTTCAATTCCAGTCAGTATAATTCATATCAATTTTATAAAAAACATAAACTTAAAGCTTCTAACATGATTTTAACATATATACACATTGCAACACATAATCAAAACAACGAATTTCATGATTTTTGAAGAAAAGCCATTGTTAAGTGTTCTTCATGAAATTGAACACTATATTTTTGTTTTAAAACCAATTCACACAATTTCAAGCATAGTCAATCAATTTCTAAACATGCTATCATCACCTACCATTAATTTAAACACAATGAACAATCAGACATGAATTTCTTTGATTTTTAAGAGAAAACTATACATATATATAAAATTTCAAAATACTTTCACTATAACTCTTTGAAGAACATAAATTCCTCATGTTTATCACATATGCATGAATTAACAACTAAACCAAGCATACAATCATATACATAAACATGCTATAAAATAAAATATATGTATATATAAACCATGATCATACAATATCCATGAAATTTCATGTTTAATTTAATAAATATTTAAAATTACTATATAAAATCTCATTCGTTACAGGCCCACCGTCTCAAAGTGTGTTCCTTTTATTTTGGTTTGGAGGAAGTTGACCTGCGCAGATCGAACTTTCAGAAAGCTTGTGCGGAATGAGGCAGAATATAATCGAGTCTGACTGAGTCGAGGTCCGGGAAGTTGATACTGATAGCTGAGAAGTATCTTCTGGTTCCCGACGGCTGTTAGCTGGTTTATCATTGATGGCACGCATTTCGAAGTTTACTGAGTTGGTTTCCAACAGACACTGTCTTAGCTTGGCGATCCTTGTTCGATTCACGACATATTCGGACGTCAATGGTCCTTTAAATCTTTCACGGGGTCATCTCCGGGATGACGTGGCTCTTTTGCCTTTCTCGGGGTTGTCTCCGAAGTAAAATTATGCTTTTGCCCTTCTACAAGGTTAGTACAAAGAAAGCAAAATTTTGAGTGTCTACACTTGTCTCATTTACAGGAGAACAGTATACTATAGCCATCAAGCTGCAATTTGTCAAACAGCCTTGGTACCAAGCTATAAAAGAATATCTGCGAGATGGATATGCACCCGCTGAGGCAAGTCAAGCTGAACGAAAATGGATTCATAAGATGGCTATGAGATTCTATCTAAGCGAAAATGCACTCTATAAAAGGGATGTTGGAATAGGCCTTTTAAGATGCTTGGATAAGGACCAAGCCCAGAGACTGATGGATGAAGTACGCGGTGGAGTCTGCGGTCCACACATGAGTGGTCATTTGCTGGCCAAGAAAATATTGAGAACAAGGAATTACTGGATCTCTCTCAAAGCTGACAGTGATGATCACGTTAGGAGATGCTACCAATGCCTAGTCCATGGAAATGCCATCCACGCTCCTCCAAACGAACTGCACAACATTAGTTCGCTATAACCTTTTTCTATGTGGGGAATGGACGTGATTAAGCCAATAATGGTCATCGATTCATCTTCACCATGATCGATTACTTCACCAAATAAGTTGAAACTGCCTCTTATCCCAAAGTCAGCAAAGAAGTCATCACTGGCTTCATCAGAAATAATGCCATCTGTCGCTATGGACAACCGGAGGTGTTCGTATCAGACAACGCCAAGAATTTAAATAATCAGATGATGAGATAGTTATGCAACAAGTTTTATATCACGCATCTCAACCCTGTCATATATCGTCCCAAGATGAATGGTGCTGTCGAAGCTGCCAATAAAAATATCAAGAAGATCATACAGAAAATGTTCGCCAATCACAAAGGGTGGCCTGACCTATTACCTCTAACTTTGCTTGCATACAGAACATCAATGCAGACTTCTACTGGGGCTACTCCCTACTCATTGGTCTATAGCATGGAAGCATTACTTCCCATAGAAGTAGAAATGAAGTCCCTGAGAGTGTTAATAGACTCTCAGATGGAAGAAGATCAGTGGTTGCAAGAGTGGTACCAGCAATTGTCCCTGATAGATGAAAAAAGGGCTACAACCATCTTTCATGGGCAGTTATATCAACAAAGGATTGCTCGGTCAAACAACAATAAAGTTCAACTCCGGCAATTCAAATAAAATAACTTGGTACTGAAGAAAGTCTATGCCAACCAAAATGAAGCCAAAGGAAAGTTTGCCCCAAATTGGGAAGGTCCTTTCATTGTCAAAGAAGTGTTGACAGGAGGAGCCGTCATATTGTAAGAAATGGATGGTAAAAAATTTCCCCAGCTCATCAATTCAGACACCGGGAAACAGTACTATGTCTGAAGCACCTTCAAGCCATCATACTGGTCTTTTGAAAAAATCAAATTAGCTCGGGTTTTCACTAAAAGCCCAAACTACGAATGACCTGATCTCCCTCAACCCGGGAGTACGTAGGCAGCCATTTACGGTGAGGTCAAACCAACCAAAAAATTTAAAAACTCATCAAACCCAATCTCAAACCCCAAATAAACACTTCTCAAATCATTCAGGAAAAGCCTGAACTACAAATGACTTGATCTCCCTCAACTCGTGAGTACGTAGGCAGCAATTCCTAGTGCGGTCTGACCTTCAAAGAAAAAACAAAAACCAATAAAAACCAGTCCCAAGACACCGAAACCCTATAAAACCTAGATACTATCAAGCCTCCATATGCAACAGGCCCTACTGAGATACTCTACGACATCTCAATGTCAATCCATTAAGGAGTAACTCATAATACATCAACACAGCAAGTCATGAAAAAAGTGGTAATCACTCAACAATGACAATACATAGCCAACTAGGAAGTGAATCAAAATATATTTTTCTGCTATATAATACTGTTTGATATATACAATGTATCCTGTACATGATAAAAATGGTTGGTCTAGTATATGCAGCAAAATCAAATCTAGTCTATAAACCCATGGATAAACGGGATAATAGGGCCAACATGGCATCCCTCTCAAAAGAGGGAGGAGCATCTGTAAGCTCATGCCCCACAGTCTCAATGCGAGCAAGAAGATCCACAACCATCTGCATAGTGCTGCTATGACCATCTATGAAGGCACTCATATCTGCAACGATGCTGTGTGTATATGACTTGAGTGTAGTGCTATCATTAATATAAACATCCCTGGTAGCTATGGCCTCATCCCTCTTAATATAAGCGGCATCTCGGGCTACTAAAGCCTCTTCAATCTCAACAAAAGTTGCATCCCGGGTAGCTCGAGCCTTACCTCTATCAGTAAAAGCAGCGTCCCTGTCAGAAAGGGCTGTCAACATCAGCGCTCTAGCCTGACCCTTCTCAAAGGTCATCCAAGCTAACGAATTGATAAGAGCTAGATCTATCCAAGTAGGAATGCTCGAGGGGTCACTGACCAAAGATGCTGTCAAATCAGCAAATAAATCATCCTTAGTGGGAGAATCGGGATACTCCATAGGCTCCTCCTCATTAGAATCAATAATCAGCTCTGAAAAAATAACCGCAGCCAGTGCAATATATACCTCCAATTATGCAGAATACTCTAGAGAACGATCCGGATGGCTAGTAGAAAAATCAGCCCTCCCACGATGAATCCAACATTCATAAGACTTGGTGAGGTCAGCTGACGAAAAAGATGAAGCTGATATCCACTGATCCATATCCCCCTCAAAGTGGTGGATGCTCTGAAACTTATCAAACTGTCCCATGATAGCCAACGGATGATATGTGGCCAACCCTCTCAAACCTGCCAAGGGCAGATAATCCATGCCGACTGCATGAGTAATAATGCTATAAAGGGAGCTAAGCCCTGAGCAAGGTAGGATTGAAAAGGGATGCTAAATCGGCATCAAAAAGGGCAACCATGATGCCGCATCTTTACACTTTGTCGTTCAAAAAGAGTAGGACATGGCTATCTCATTAGTAAAGCAATACCCATGATGTCTGAAGGTGCCGATGGGTCTCAAGTGTGTCATGAACCACACGTACATCAAAACGACACTGCCCTTAAAAAACCACTGGATGGGTATGGAAAAATGTGTCTTATCTCAAGGTCTCGGCTAATATCATTGGCAGGATAGTGCAACCTTGTCTGAGAGCACAAACTACTAACATCAGGTCGATGTCCAAGTGGTCCATATATAGGGGCATGTACAAATAAACTGTGACACACATTAACAGAACGTCCACGGGTGCAAACTGCCACTCATCTGGAGGGATGATAAAGTCTCCTGAATATCGCTCATAGCTGTCCAGTCGGCCAAAGAGATCGATCAAGAAGTCCAGGGACACCACATGCCCCACAGTAATCTCATTAGCAACGACTCTGCGTCTCAGACCAGTCACGGTCATAAAAGAAAGTCTTATATCACTAATAGTCATCCTAGCACAAGGTAGATCTAATGCCAAACCCGTGAGGTGCATCATACTCCTCCAGTGTACAGGTCAGCTCATGAAAGCCGAATCTAAAAACTTGGCGCTCGGGTATCCAACAGGATAACATGCTGTCCACAAAGCTCAGTCAAACCTGAAAGCTAAAATGGCCAAAGAATGCCCCGACATCTGATCAACTGTGGGAGGCAAACTGTCATACCAAGATCGCAAAGAAGATGCTATCAATGAATGTGGCATGTGCTCAATACGGCTGACGGTAGATGAAAACATTTGTAAAATCGTAACATGATCTAAACTCATCTGTTTAAGTGCATATCCATGACAATAAGATGCAATAGATAGGAAATAATATACATTTCTAAAATACATTATCTACTGAAAACATCATCCTTGTCTGCTCAAAAAATACAAAATAAAAAGTACATGGAAATGGGGCACAACCGCCCAATAACTAACAGAGGCCTATCAAAATATATAATAAGAAATGGGGCACAGCTGCCCGATATCTAACCGAGGCCTATCAAAAGATATAGCGAGAAAGCTATCAGAAGAAATCTATAATATCTACATCCAGGCGATCGACCTATTGCAGCTCTTCCTGAGTCACTGAATCTCGGCCAATGGGTATGTTCGGTTGATACAGAGGAGGATCGGCACCTACTTAACTACAAGAATATGGATTTGTTGAGGGGCCAGCTCCGGAGCTGGAAAGATCAAACGAATCTACCTCTAAAGGATCCCTGCAAAGGAGCCTGATGAAAAAATGAGCCCGCTCTAACCGCTGGGTCAATCTTGAAATCTGGTCCAAATGAGTGGGCTCTTTGAGGCAAGCTATCTAGTCTGTCATCATAACAAACCCCGACACCATGTCTGCCATAAATTGGATAGTACGAGTCTGAGCCCCAATAGTGCGAGGACTCCACCAGCGATGAAATGCTTCCTGAGTATGTGTAATGCCCGAGAAATGCAGATGTTATAAAAATGGAATTTTTATTGGCTTGTTTGAATAAAATTATATTAAATATTTATTCAAGTGAGTAAGCTAATTCTTGGTCGTTTTATGACCTATAAGATGTGAATGTGGTTAGTATTCTGGCTTCGTGCTAGAATTAAATCATATGAATTTTCAAGACGAAAACGAAGGTTTTTTGAGAAATTTCAAAGAAATCACTATTCATCAGTTTCTGATCGGGAATGAATTTTGACATTTCGAGAAATGCGTAATGAAAGGATTTGATGACGAGATGGAATATCTGATAAAATTCCAGTTATGGCTCATGAAGTTTTCAACTGGGGACATATAACCCTAAGGGTTGGAAAGATTAAAACCTAAAAATGAATAGGTTATGTAGTATAATAAGGATTATTATACGGTATGAATATGAGTATAATGCAAGTTATTATACGAGTATAATATGGAATGAATACGAGAATTGGTACTACGTATAATCAGAATTTTATACAAAGCTAATACGTTTATAATGAATTAAAGTTAATTATTAAACCCGTAGGTCGAACCAATGGGTTAATGGGTGGGTTAAACCCATAAGGGCAACCCATGTGATGAGTCATTAAGCTTGTGATGTCATGTAGGTGATGTCATAAACTTGGTGGCTAAGTTAAGTTAAGGCGGTGGTCAAAGCTTGGAGCCAAAGCAAGATTAAGGAGGTTTGGGCTGAAAAGATTATTTTACCCCAAGTCTTACAAAGTCTATAAATAGAGAGTTTTCTAGTTCATTTGTGGGTTGTTTGATTTGAGAGCAAATAGAGAGAAAGCAAGATAAGCTAAGTATTTATAGGAACCTAGAAGAAGAGCTACTCCCTTGATCAATCAAGAACTACTAAGAACACAAGAAGGTATACTTCCTTTACTTCAATTCTTTCATCTTCCTTATATAAGTTTTGGTATAGAAATGTGATTGATGAAGTAGGAAGCCTATGAAGTGATAAGGTGATATTAGTGATCTATAAATTCTTAATAATAAGAATGATGGAACCATGACTAAGTGATGAAGAACCTAATAATGGAACCTTAGAAGGTAATTGACCTAAACTATGATTTCATAAAGAAATGATTAAGGAACTTGAATGATGAACATGTAAATCATGGAACATAGATAACCATAATGGTTAGAATTGGTAATAATCAACCATTGGATTGATTCCAATTAGTTTGAAGTAAGAATAATGAAAAACGAAGATTCGACGGAGGATACGCGATTAGACGATAATCGTCGAAAACGTATTTTTCTCGGATTAGAAGTTAAAAGTCGTCGTGTGAGTCAAAAACATTGGTTTTTGATTGCAATACGTGTAATTAGGTAAATAAGACTTGCGGGAGCAAGAACGGATTGATTCCGGCTTAAAATAAAGAATTGAGCGTCGAACGTTCACGAACGTTTATCGAAAACGTAATAATGGACTAATCAGCTAAAATCTCACCGACGAATTCCAAAATGAATTCCAAAGTAATAGAATGATAGAACATGGTGTTTGTGAACTATCAGCTTTGGAATGAGCTAATTCCGAGATAAAATGATCATGTTACGAAGCTTGGGAAAAATTAGAATTTTCAGCACTTTAGGAAAATTTTCTGCTGCAGAGGCAGCGCAGGCCGCACTGCCAAGGCGCGGCGCGCGCCGGGCTGGGTGGAATTCTCTGCAGGGGTAGCGCGGGGTGCCCCTCTTGAGAGAGGAAGGTGGCGCGGGGCGCGCCGGCAGGAGGGAAATGTTAGACAATTTCAAACATGAACTTAACCTCTTTCATAACAATTAAGGGGTAGTCGAGAATGGTTAAAAAGTGTTCGGATTATTATACCTAAATCGTTAATGAGCCGTAACAAACGTTAATAACTTGAACGAATGTTAACAAAGTATAACTCGATTAAGTTATACGAGAAGTAAAAGATAGGTTAGACAACGTCTATCACTTGTGATAATCTAATAGATATGCTTCGTGTTTATATCTTGTAGAAGAATAAAGACAAGTGTATCCGTCAAGATTAAAGACGCGAAGGCAAGTGTTCTAACTCCATTCATTTCATATGAATGCAAGTTCCTAACTCTTGTATTAACGATATGTTATGCAAATGTTCATGAACTCTTGTCTGTACACGAGGTCGGACAAGTTGTCATTATGCATGGTCATCCATGTATAAACTGTTATTGGATAGTTGATGCCATTTGTTTTGGCTAGACAAATATGTATAGTACTTTGATTGATTATCATAAATCCTTCAAAGTATTATTGATGAGCTATCCTACGCTAGTTTATTTGGTACAGATTCTGAATGAAAACCTGAGTATGAATACACAAAGGTTTTATCATCGTTAATTCGACTAGGCATTGTGTTGCCATGTGAACGTGAAAATGTTTACGAAAGTAGTGTTGATCAACACAGAGTACTACATGCTGATCACCTAGACGTGCTCGTAAGTGATGCAGGCTTACGGTCTTGTACCAGTTTGCCCTTTTTAAAAGATGATGTTTATGGTCATTAACCAACTCAGATTCTTAAGCGACTTTGTGTCCTTGAGAATGTTTTAAAGGAATTCAACAACCTTATTTTGCTTATTCCTATTTCTTCATAACTCTTATACATTTATCGAAGAAGAGACATACGATTCTTAATTTTGTGGTTGCAATATAAATTATTAGACTTGCTGAGCCAGTTATGCTCATCCTTGCTTAAAATCATATGTTTTCAGCTAATAGCAGTCGGACCAAAAGCTCTGGTAACGACAATGGCAAATCCAAGATGAATGCTTAACTACAGTTGTAATAGTATAGTATTCTATTGTAATACATGATACTATGAAACTGAAAGGATATAAAGGTTAATAAGATTTTAGGAAGGAAGTTTGTAATGAAATGTTAGTTGAACTTATGCAAGCTATTAAATAATTTAGTGGAATGTATGAGTAGATAGTTGTATAGTAAAGCATCATATCCTGGGTGAAGTTACCTAAATTTGGGGGCGTCACAGTATGAGGACCCTCTGACAAAGTAAAGCCATCGATGCCCATTAGGGAAATATCTATGATTGGCTGACCCAAAGGCTAATGATGCCAAGCAGGAGGAACAAAGGGAATGCGGATATCTCCTGTGACACTCCAGATAGCACGCTCTCCCAAATAGAGCTCCCAACCTCCCTCGGTCAAAAAGGATATCCGACGAGTGGACAACGTAAACTCTATCCCGATCGGAAAGCCATCCTTGAACCCAACTGTCAGATAGTCCAGGGTGTAAGGAACCCACGTGATAGAGTCGGCAGTCAACAGCTCTAGCTACGAACGGGAATGGGTAAATCCCTCTGCTACAGGGACCTCCGTCAAAGTGGAATGATGCCAACGTCGTCAAAGTAGGCAAGGGAGCCTCTCATATGCCCAAAACTGGCTAGGTAAAGATCAAAAGTCCTCAGTGGTAAAGATTGATAAACACAAATGAAGAAAGTTAAAAGGTGAAAGAGAAATTACTCACCAGCAGAAAGGGATAAAAACCTAGCCAAGCCTCTGTCACGCCCTTTGAGCAAGAAAGTAGGCGAAGCTGTAGGTGCCCCAATTAAAATCCCTGAGGAGCTCCACGTATCGAGTAGCGTTGACCAGAGCGAAAGACACCGTCGAGGAGTTGTCTGTAATGAAACAACCCCTGATGATCACCAAGAACATTCGCCAAAGAATGCGATCTCTAACCCTCTATTCATTAGACAGAGGCTTAATCAAAGCCCCGCTCTGGGCATCCACACTCAAGGGACCTGAACTGACAGTTCGACCCTTGATGGCTGTCGCAGGAACTTCCAAAAGGGATCTAACGGCAGCAGGTGAAATGTCAGCCACCAAAGGCACTAGCTCCCCTGCAAACTTTATCCCTGTGATGAACGGCCAATCCATCGGTGTCATCATTACCTCGCAGTCCAACAGATGAAGAGACTGAATCTGGTAGAACCAGCACTCAAATAAAGCCCTCAGATAACCCCAGGGGAAATAGCGGGGGGAGGGGGGGAATAGAAAAGAAGGCCTCGAAACCCCAAGTGTTGACGATGGCCTGATACTCTGGATGCAGAGTATGATATAAAGAGTGTAAGTTGAACCAGTTCCCTCTAGGATGTGTAAAGCCGGGAACCTCCATTAAATACCCAGTCCAGATTAAACATGTGCCCAGAAATGGAAAAAGAAAGAAAAGTCCAAAATAAAAACTTCAGTCACCTCATTGGCGTGAAGGTATATCGAGGGATTGCATCTCAAATCGCCCAAAAGCTCCAAAATTGGCACAATCATGGTTCGAAGCTACCTACGTGGAGCACGAGCTGGATCAGGATCCACAAATAGGACATCCTCATCATTCACATCATCCGGCATCTCAGCCCGGATCGGACGAATCACATACTCAGCCAAACGACGAGGTAGACCAGCTGGACGAGGTTAGGGAACATCACAAGCTTTCCTCCGCCTCACACCTGAAGTGAACTTGCTAGCACTGCCTGGTCTATCTGGCTCTATAACCTGGACAAAGTCACCAAATCACCTCAACAAGGGTGAGACAAGCCTTAAACTTATGGCCTGTTAAGATTAAATCATTGCTTCATGCATATTTTAAGTCCTAAAGCATGCACTGGTTAACATACGTCCCTAGTAGAGTTAAAATTACTTTTTCATTAAATGCTCAAGCTTTTGAATTTTTTTTGCCAGAGTCTCCTTTGTAAAATGAACTGTCCGCATGCATATAGGCATGACTAGGTGGCCATTCAGTAGCACACCTACCTAAAAACATGAACAGTTCATATATATAAAAAAATCAAAACCAAACTCCCTATGGCAACTAAATTACCATGTGTATTTTTAGTTAAAAATTCAGGCTCATTTGCCATCAAATAGGATGGGTAAACTAGCCAAAAAGGGCGCCAAATGACTGTCTCAAAAATTAAATTTTTTCATATCAAAACGTTCAGCATAGTAAAACATGCATATTTACTAAGTCTAAAAATTTTTATCAAGCTATATAAGCATGCCAATTCGCTATATTGTGTCTAGAAGCATACTATATGAAATCAAACATTCTAACAGTCAAAATTTGAAAAGAAAGGATGTTAACGTTACCAGAGATGTGCAGAATGATTGTACGGTGACGGAATTTGAAAAAAGAAACCTGAACTCAGTAGATCTGAAGAAGAAATCTCGGATTTTCTTTACAGTTCAAACTTGAAAATAAATTATGAAAGCCACGGGTGCCTAAGTTATACTCGAAGGGAGTAGCAACTCCACCTGCGACAGTCACAAGTGGACCTGTGGCTCCCTAAGGTGGGTTCCACCCCCTTCGTTTTGGTCCATTTGAAGTCAAAGCGGAGTTTACAGAAGTTAAAAAGTCAAATCAGGGAAAAAATTGCTACACGATTGAGCGGAATGACCTGAAACCTTGATTCTAAGGGCCAACCTCCTGATGAAGTAAGGAAATTCCTGTGAGCCATTGGCAGAAGCCATGATGTGGTATTCAGAGTGCCGATGATGAAAACCTGATGGAAACTACCCCTGTCAAAGCATTGGGAAAGTCCAGCATTGTGAACAGCAGGTTTTGAATGCATTAAAGTATCCAGATTTGTCCAAGGGTATGAGTTATCAGAAAGATACCCTCACGTCTAGATCGATTAGGTCTAATATTGCAAGCCGTTGGCGACAACTCCAACGAATCATCGGGAATGAGCCGGTGATGATAGCAGTTGAAAACTACTTCAGCGAGGGTCAAATTGCCTAACATTGTAGCCGTTGCCAACAACTCCAACGAAGCATCGGGAACGAGCCGATGATGATAGCCGTTGAAAACGACTTCAGCGAAAGTTAGAGCATCTGACATTGCAAGCCATTGGCGACAACTTCAATGAAGCATCGGGAACGAGCCGGTGATGAAAGCCGTTGATAACTGCTTTAACAAAGGTCAGGACATCTGACATGATAAACCATTGACGACAACTCCAGCGTAGCATCGGGAGAGATCCTATGATGAGAACCATAGAGAATTTTTTCCCCACAGAGGACAGATAATAGAATCTATTATACAAATCCCCAGTAGGAGTGGTGAAAACAATCAGTGGTAAAGTACCATGGCAGTTAACACCACAAGAGCATATAACATTCATAACATGGCATATCATGCATTTCATTACATTTACATGTGTCAGGTTTCCAGAGTCTAGCAGTCTTTATCCTGTTCATTCCATTGCATTGCATAAACAAGATAAATAGGGGCATTTATAGATACTCAAAATTTTGTATTCCTGTTACTAACCCTGTAGGAGGGAAAAATCATCTTTTACCTTCCAGAGACAACCCTGGAAGTCCACATCACCAAAAATCAGCCCCGGCGACAACACTGAGATGTCAAGGCAAGCCCCAATGACAACCATGGGAGGTACAGAGACCCCGACGATAATACTGGGATATCAAACTCAGCCCCAACGATAACACCAGGATGTCAAGGCAAGCCCCAGCGACAACCCTGGGAGGTACAAAACCCTGACGACAACACCGAGAGACCAACTCAACCTTCAAAGACAAACCTGAAGCATCAAATCAACCTCAGAGACAACCTTGGGAGACCAATTTAACCTCGGAGACAACCTTGAGGAAGAACAGAGTCGGTTGGGATCAAACCTCAAAGACAACCCTGAGAAAATAGTCGAAAACCTTCTCAATCCGGGAGACAACCCCTAGAAGCGTAAAATGGTCATTTTACTGACTTGATGCCAAATCAAGTTAAAATCAAGCCAAATCGATGCAATGAGGGTCAAAAAGAGCCATAACATCAATCCCGAGTGAAAATAACACAATACAACTCAACGGATGGACTGCAAAAAATGAAGATCTGGTCATGGACCCATCTTCTTGGATTCAAAAAAGGTTAAATCCCATGTCATTGTGTAGCTTTCGTAAAGGGCTTTTCGAAAAGGTATAGCACGCCTCAAACGGGTTCTCGAATTAAAAGTTATTAAGGTTTAAAGCATACCTAGCGTTGATCGGAGTGCACGTACTTCGAGATAATGGGACCCACAGGAGCAGGCCCCACTCGGGGAGCCGTACCTCTACATGCGGCTACTGCGGGTAGACCCACTACAATTTTGGTCTATAAATAAGACCCCCCACCCTTGTAAAAAAAAAAGAAAAAAATTAAAAATACAGAGAAACTCCGTCCATTTCGACCTTTAACCCTACTTCTAGTACTCCAAACTTTAATTTTATTCTTTCAATACATTTGCATACGTATATTCTACAACATATCAAATTTTAACCGGTTGAAACGGAGATTTGAAGCCCTCCGAGTGGCAAGAAGCCCGTAGAGCTGCCTATTATAAGTTTTTTTACGATCAGAAGTTATTTCCTGCTTTATCATACATATGTGAACCTGCATATGAAATTTTAGCTTTTAGTTTTGCCCGGATCTCAAATCTGTGGCCTTTCTAGCTTACTTTTTAGTATATATAAGTATATATATATATATATACATTTTTCTTTGTTTGCACAACCTGAATTGTTAATCCGTGGCTTTTACTCTCTTATATATATATATATACTAACTTGTTTGGCCTGGATTGCTAATTCGTGGCCTTTTTAGCTTTATTATATATAATTGACTATATATATATTAACATTCAATTCCGTCAAGCCTGGATTGTAAATCCGTGGCATTTACTACTTATATATATATATATATATATATATATATATTCTAATATATTTGGCCTGGATTGCTAATTCGTGGCCTTTTCAGCTTTAATATATAAATACTAACTGTATATATTAACATTTCATTCAGTCGAGCCTGGATTAGAAATTCGTGACTCTTTATAGCTTTTACACACACACACACACACACACACACACACACACACACACACACATATATATATATATATACATTTCAGTGGAGCCTGTATTAGAAATTCGTGGCTCTTTACAGCTTTTATATAAATATATTTACATTTCAGTCGAGCCTGGATTAGAAATTCATGGATCTTTATCGCTTTTATATATATATATATATATATATATATATATGTACACACGATAAGGATCTTGGGCTCACCCAACTAAAAGCTCACCCAAACTCACCCACCTTTAGCGACAGATCGGGCGTCGGTTCGTCTGTCGCTATATATACAACCGTCGTCTATATGTTGTCCGTCGCTAAAAGCTAAGACGACGGTTGTATATATAGCGACGGACCAAACCGTCGCCAGGTCCGTCGCTAAAGAGGGGTGAGTTGGGTGAGCTTTTAGTTGGGAGAGCTTAAGATCCGAACCGTATATATATATATATATATATATATATATATATTTACATTTATCAGTCAGGCCTGGATTGGAAATTCGTGACCCTTTACAGCTTTTATATATATATATATATATATATATATTATTTATTCTTTGTGGTTAAATATTTGCTTTAAATATTCATTTGATATGAATCTGTACTAGTGTAAATTTTATAGATTAGATTCATCTAAATCTAGCCACTTCTAACTTTCAAACGGTTCAACATCGGTCAAACCAGAATCGGGACGCTAGAATGACTGGAATTTATTTAAATCTAGATTTCTTTCTAGTTTTGGTACATATTAAAGTGACTACGCGACCCTAGATCCATATCTAGTGAGAATGGGAAGCTTTGGCTACGCACATGCAAGGATTTGACTGATAAATCATTTGTTTTGCGACGTCTAGAGTATAATTTGTATTATATATTAATATATGTGTTGTGCATGTTTCTTGATCATTTTCTGGGAGCCTAGGAATCATGGGATTAATGATCAAACACACGGATCTAAATCCGATTCCCATGATGGATAATTTCAAATTATAAATACATCCTGCCAGTTTTTCTGTAAATGTAAATTAGAGGGACCTTAAAACAGTTATCTGAATTTAAGGTCTCAACATAGTGAAATGTGGTTTATAGTGCTAGTGTCACTTGGATGACTTTCATGCCCATAAGAAGACCGACACTTTTATATATATTTTGTGGTCGAGGATGCTTCGCATCCCGACAATCAACATCCAAATCAAGCCGAATGCAGAATATAATAAAATGAAAGTATCAAAAGGCTTCAATTCCTATGCGAGCGAAAGGGTTTGAAAACCGTCTTTCCGAACGTTATTTTCATATCTTTATCTAAAAATGGACTTTTTCAAACAAATCAAACCCTTCGTATATAGGTCCAACGAAGCACGGCACTACTTGCAAATCAAACACGTAGGCTCAATTACTTCCATCACACACACACAATTGCAAATAAAAAGAAAAATATTAAAAAGATACGGTAACTATGTTTCACGGAAGTCGGGGGTACCTAACACCTTCCCCCCACTTAACCAAGCCCTCGAACTTTATGAATCTCGATTTTAAGGCCAAGTTTTGACAGCGTCCAGTAATTGGGCCTACTTGCAAAATCAAATAAAATTCGGTTGAGTTGGTACAATTATTTCAAAAATATCAACTGGTGACTTTGTAAACCTTTCAAATCGTCGACATGATACATGTTGGCCTTTTCCTAAAAATCCACCGTTCAAAAAAAAGATAAAATAAACAAGGGTAGAAAAAAACAAAATTTAGGGAAAGAAAGATCTGTCCGAAAGATTTCTTTTGACGTTGACAATTGCATCGGCTGTGGTTGTTCTCTCGGACCCGAGTATTGATTCTGATGAGGAGGAGCCTATGGAGGACCCTGATTCTCCCACCGAGGACGAGTTATTTGCTGGTTTGACAGCAGCTTTGGTCGGTGACCCCCTAGCACTTCTACTGCTGTGGATCCATCTCTCGTAGATTCTTTAGCTCGAATAACCTTTGAGAGGGATCAAGCTAGACTGATGATGTTGATAGCCCTTTTTGGCAGGGATACTTCTTTTGTCGAGAGGGACGATGCTCGAGCTACTAGGGACGCAGCTTTTATTGAGAGAGATGAGGCTTTAGCTTCCCGGGATATTGCTTTTTGTTGGGGGGGGTGGAGGCTCTAGCTGCCTGGGCCGCTTCCATTGCTGATAGTACTGCACTTAGATCATACGCATATGGAATTATTGCAGATATAGGTGCATTGATAGATGATCATAGTAGCACTATGCAGATGACTGTGGCTCTTTTAGCTCGCATGGAGACCTTAGGGTAGGAGATTACAGATGCACCACTATCTTCTAAGAGGGATGTCATGTTGGACTTGCTATCCCGTTTATCAGCGGGTTTATAGACTAGCTTTCATTTTCCTGCATAGACTAGGTCAGCCATTTTTGTCATGTACAGGATACATTGTATATATTAAACAATACTATATGGCAAAGAAATATATTTTGATTAACTTCCCTTCTGGATATATTTTGTCATTGCTGAATGGTTACTACTTTTTTCATGACTTGTCGTCTTAATGTATCATAAGCTTTTCCTTAATGGATTGATATAGAGATGTCGAAGAGTATCTCAGAAGGGCCTGTTGATCAGGGAGGATTGATAGTATTTGAGTTTTATACGAGGTTTGATATCTTGGGACTGGTTTTTAAAAAAGTTTTATTTTTTAAGGTTAGACCGCACCATAAATAACTGCCTACGTACTCCCGTGGTTGAGGGAGATCAGGTCATTTGTAGTTCAGGTTTGGCCTGAACGGTTTGAAAAGTGTTTATTGAGATTGGTTTAATGGGTTTTTGGATTTTCTATTTGGTTTGACTGCACCATAGATGGTTGCCTACGTACTCTCGTGGTTGAGGGAGATCAGGTCATTCGTAGTTCAGACTTTCGCAGTAAAAACCTGATTAGATTGATAGTTGTTGTTCCTTTCACATGATCTGAATGGCAGTTTGCAGGTGACTTAGACATAGTACCACTTCACGGTGTCTGAATTAATAAACTTGGGGAATTGTTTCCAATCAATTTCTTGAAATCTGACAGCTCTTCCTGTCAACACTTCTTTGATAATGAATGGGCCTTCCCAATTCGGGGCAAACTTCCCTTTGGCTTCATCTTGAGTGGTAAGGACTTTCTTCAACACCAAGTCATTTTCTTTAAATTGCCGAAGCCGGACTTTTTTGTTGTATGAACGAGCAATCCTTTGCTGATATAATCGCCCATGAAAGATGGTTGTAGCCATTTTCTCATCTATCAGAGATAACTGGTGGTACCGCTCATGCAACCATTGTTCTTCTTCCATCTGAGCATCTATTAATGACTCCATTTCTACTTCTATGGGGAATACTGCTTCCATGCCATAGACTAATGAGTAGGGGGTAGCCCCAATAGAAGTGCGCATTGACATTCATGTAGGCTAGCAGATTCAGAGGCAATAAGTCAGGCCATCCCTTGTGATTGGAGGACATTTTTTGCATGATTTTCTTGATATTCTTGTTAGATGCTTCGACAGCACCATTCATTTTGGGAAGATAGATGATGAAATTAAGATGTTTGATCTGAAACTTGCTACATAATTCTTTAATCATCTAGTTGTTTAGATTCTTGGCATTGTCTGATACGATCACCTCCGGCTGTCCATATCGACAGATTACATTGTTTCTGATGAAACCAAAGATTACCTCTTTCCTGACTTTGGGAAAAGAGGCAACCTCTACCCATTTGGTGAAGTAGTCAATCATGGTGTAGATGAATTGATGAGCATTTCTGGCTTTGGGTTCTATTGGCCCAATCATGTCCATTCCCCACATGGAAAAGGGCCACAACGAAGTTATGCAGTGCAATTCATTCGGAGGTGCATGGATAATGTTTCTATGGACTTGACATTAATAACTTCTTTTAACATAATTATCACAGCCAGCTTTGAGAGAGATCCAGTAATACCCTGTTCTCAATACCTTTCTGGCAAGTAAAGGACAGCTTATGTGTGGCCCACACACTCTGCCATGGACTTCATCTAGGAGTCTTTGGGCTTAATCTTTATCTAGGCATCTTAAAAGGCCTATTCCAGCATCCCTTTTATAGGGTGCGTCTCTGCTCAAATAGAATTTATAAGCCATTTTATGCATCCATTTTCTTTCAGCTTGACTTGTCCCAGCGGGCATAGATCCATCTCGCAAATATTCTTTTATATCCTGGTACCAAGGCTGTTTGATAAGAGGTAGTTCATCTGATACTTCTCCAATGTAATTCCCATATACCGAGGCCTTTTGGCTTGCAAATTTGATGTCAGGAATTCCCATCCTATCAGATATATGGATCAAGGAAACCAACATTGCCAATGCATCAGCAAAGACATTTTTACTTCGGGAAATGTGGATGAAAGTTATTTCGTCAAACTCTAGAGCCACCTTGATAACTTATCAATGATAAGGCAGCAAATATAATTCTTTGGTACAATATGCCCCTATGGTTTGTCTGATGAACAACTCAAAATCTCCAAAGGCTGCTAACCGTTGGATACCCATGGATTGGGCCAGTTTAAGTCCCATTATACAACCTTCATACTCGGCTATGTTGTTGGTGTTGGCAAACTGTAGCTAGGTGGCTATAGGATATTGTTCTCTTGTAAAGATACAAGAACTACCCCTGCTCCGGCACATTCCATGTTCACGGCTCTATCAAAATACATTTTCCAATATTGGACTGTATTTTCTCGAGGGATTTGTTGAATTGTTATTATCCCATCATCTGGGAAAAAAGTTTCCAGGAGTTTGAAATTCCCTGATGGTGCTTAAGCCAATTGATCCGCAATTCCTTGACCTTTGACGGACTTTTGAGTCATGTAGATGATATTCAACATGATGTCGACGTCGGGAAAAAATCCGTTGGTCTCGTCAAACCCAGATCTTTCTCTCTTCCTAAGTTTTGTCTACACTTACTCTTTTTATTTGTGAAAAAGGTTTTGAAGGATTTTTTAGGAAAAGGCTAACATGTATCATGTCGACGATTTGAACGTTTTACAGAGTCGCCAGTTGGTAGATTTGAAACGGTTGTACTAACTCAACTGAGTTTTGTTTGAAAGGAGGCCCAATTGCTGAACACTGTCAAAACTTGATATTTGAAACTGAAGTTTTGAGTTCAGGGGCTTGGTTAAGTGTGGGGAAGGTGTAAGGCACCCCACAACTCCAGTGTAAAAACGGTACCACATCTTTTCAATATTTCTCTTTTAAATCTGCAATGTGTGTGTGAATGCTGGAAGAAATTAGGCCTATGCTTTGATTGGAAGTATGTTTATTCATCGTTGAATCTATATACGGAGGGTTTGATTTGATATGCAAAAAGTCTTTGATTTGATTTGCAAAAGTGTTTGATTTGATTTGCAAAAGCTTCTTTTTTCGATAAGATTATTGAAATGATGGTTTGAAAGCAAGTTTTTAAACCCTTACGCTAACATAGGAATTGAAGCATATCGATACTTCAATTTTATCTTTTCAACGTTTTGGCTCAATTTGAATGGTGATTGTCGGTCTGCGAATCATCTTCGACCACAAAATATATACAAGTGTCGGTCTTCTTATGGGCATGACAGCCATCGAAGTGACTCTGACACGACAAACCATATTTTCACTATGTTGAGACCTTCAATCCGAATAACCGTTTTAATGTCTTTTGTATGTACATTTTTATAGAAAAACTGGCAGGGTATATTTGTAAAGTGGAGTTTGTCCATCGTGGAAATCAGATTCTGAACAATTGGATAATGAATCCCACGATTCTTAGGCTCACATAGGAGGTCAATAAAACCTGCACAGTTCAAATATGCACAGAAATATATCCAAATATTGCCAGAACCAAGGATTCATCAGTAAATCCTGGCTCGCACATTGCCGAAGCGTCTCGTTCTCACTAGATAGTGATCTAAGGGCCGCGAGGTTGCTTTCATATCTGAAACTAAAAAATTACTAGATTTAAATAAATCTCAGTCATTCTAGCTTCCCGATTCTGTCTCGACCTATTTTAAACCGTTTGAAAGCTGGAATTGACTAGATTTAAAGAAATCTAGTTCGGCCGAAGAAATGTCAGTGCCGATTCATATCAAATGAATATATAAAGCAACAATTTAATAAAATGAGTAAAGCAATTTATATATATAATTATATATATGAAAGCTGTAAAGGACGATGGGTTTTCACTCCGATGCCCGGACTAGAATGTAAATTTATATATATTTATAAAAACTATAAAAAGCCACGAAGTGATCCAGGCTTGAAAGAATGGAAATATATATATAAAAGCGGTAAAAGGCGACGGACATTCTATCCTTTGCCCCGGACTAGAATTGAAATATATATATATATATATAAGATGTAAAAGAGCCACATAATTAACCAGGCTCGACAGAATTAAAATATATATATATATATAAGCTACAAAAGGGCAATGAACATTCCATCCTAGGCCCATATATATAAAAGCTGTAAAAGAGCCACAGAATTAACCAGGCTCGACAGAATTGAAATATATATATATATATATAAGCTTGTAAAGGGCAATGGACATTCTATCCTAGGCCCGGACAAAAATATAAATATTTATATAGACAAAAATTAGTCAAAACAGGACTGGGAAGATAACCCAGTCCGGTGAAGGGTGCATATATATAAGTAGTAAACTACTACGGATTTGACATCCGGGCTTGACAGAATTGAAATGTTAGTATATATATAGTTAAATATATACAAAAAAAAAAAAGCCAAACCCGGACTGGGAAGATAACCCAGTCAGCCGAAGTTGCTCAAAACAAATATATTAGTATATAAAAGCTGTTAGAAGTGACAGATCGTCAATCCGAGTTGTAGAAATGCCAGAAAATGCATTTAGGTACTAAAATATACCAAAAGTTAACAAAAACGGCCACGAGACTGAGTTTCAGGCATATTTAGAAAACGAAACTTGATATGCAAGTTTATAACAGCGTAATGAAATAATATAAACTTGTTGATCGTAAAAATACATGCAATGGACTGCTACACGGACTTTTTTACAAATCGTAGGCGTTAAACGTCCGATTCTACCACTCAGTTTTTGATATGTGGTAGTAAATGGGTATATCTACGTGTTAGAGTGCAAAAACTTGGGTTTGGAAGACAAGAAAATGGCTAGAAAACCAAAAGGGCAGGGGTTCAGAGCGTTTTTGAATTATGAAATGAGCTGGGGGGTCACCTCATATATATAGACTCGGGAGAAGCGGGTCAACCCGCGACTTTCATGGTCCACCTGCGGCTCCACGTGGCTGGGATCCCATGGTGGGTCCCGTCATCTCAAAGTACCTGCACTCCGAGAAATGTGAGGTCCGATTCGAAACTTTCTAACTTTTGATTGGAGCGTCCGTTTGAGGCATGCTATACCTTTCCGAAAAACCCTCGCTGAAAGTGTCTCAATGACATAGGAGAAAGCCTTTTCCGAATCCAAAAAGACGGGTTTATAACCAAGTCTTTGATTCCTCACAGTTTGTCCGTTGAGCTGTTTGCTTTATTTCCACTTGGTATTATTGTTATGGTTCGTTATGACCTTAATGGCATTAATTCGTCTTAAGTTTGACTGAATCAGCTTTAAGTTGGTAAAATAACATTTTTTCCCCTCCCGGGGTTGCCTTCAATGTTGGCATGACCTTTGGCTGACTTCCTAGGGTTATTTCCGAGGTTTGGATCTAATTCGAGTCTGTTTGTCCTCAGTGTTGTATCTGAGGCTAACTGGGTCCTTCCAGGTTTTCCTAGGGAGATGTTGTGATGTTTCAAGATTTTTTTTGAAGTTGACCTGACCTCCCGGGTTGAGAATGGGGCTGACCTGTACTTCCCGGGTTGAGATCGGGGTTGACCTGTACTTCCCGGGTTGAGACCGGGGCTGACCTGTACCTCCCGGGTTGAGACCGGGGCTAACATGTACCTCCCGGGTTGAGATCAGATTTGACTTGTACCTCCTAGGTTAAAACCGGGGCTGACCTATACCTCCCGAGTTGAGACCGAGGCTGACCTGTACCTCCCAGGTTGAGACTGGGGCTGACCTATACCTCCCGGGTTGAGACTGAGGCTGATATGTACCTCCCGAGTCGAGAGCGGGGCTGACCTGTACCTCCCGGGTTGAGACTGGGGCTAACCTGTACTAATAAAAGAAAATTACAAAATGATGAAAGAATTACTGTTGGAGAAAATGTATCTGCTGTCCTTCAAAGAAAAATGCCTCCTAAATGTAAAGATCCAGGAATGTTCACAATCCCATGCAAAATAGGAAACACCAGATTTGAAAAGGCCATGCTAGATTTAGGAGCTTCAATTAATGTTATGCCTTTATCTATTTATGCCTCTTTAAATCTAGGTCCTTTGAAAAATACTGGTGTGATTATTCAATTGGCAGATCGTACTAACACTTACCCCCGAGGGGTAATTGAAGATGTCTTACTGTAGGTGAACGAACTAATCTTTCCTGCAGATTTTTACATTGTGGACATGGAAGATGATATATCACCAAACCCTTCCCATATCTTGTTAGGAAGACCATTCCTAAAAACAACAAAAGCCATGATTGATGTGCATAATGGGACCTTGACAATGGAATTCGATGGAGAAAAGATTCAATTTAACATCTATGATGCCATGAGGTACCCTAGTGATATAGGACAGGTTTTTGCTATTGATGTGAGAGATTCCTTAGTGCATAGAGCTTTGGAAAGAATACATAGGGATAGTTTGGAGGTTGTCATCATCAACAGTATAGATATGGACAAGGAAGATGAAGTTGAGCGAACTCAGGAATTGAATGAAATTGTGGCTGCACTACACTCATTGCCGAAATTCTCAGATAAGTCAGCAGTACATTCTATTCAATTACCTGTTACTCATCAAAAGTTACTACCATCTGTTGTGCGAGCTCCAACCCTAGAATTGAAACAATTACCTGCACATTTAAAATATGCATATTTGGGGACTAATGATACTTTGCCTGTTATTATTGCTAGCAATCTAACTAAAATGCAAGAAAATAAATTGTTGAGAGTCCTAAGGGACCATGTCACAGTTTTTGGTTGGACGATAGCGGATATCAAAGGTATTAGTCCTGCGATGTGCATGCATCGAATATTGTTAGAGGATGGAGCTATGCCCACGAGGGACGCACAAAGAAGATTGAATCCACCCATGATGGAGGTAGTGAAAAAAGAGGTGCTCAAACTGCTTGATGCCGGCATAATCTATCCCATTTTCGATAGTCAATGGGTGAGTCCAGTGCAGGTAGTCCCAAAGAAATCCGGAATCACCGTTGTCAAGAACGATGATAATGAGTTGGTGCCCACACGGATGCAAACAGGATGGAGAGTGTGTATTGACTATAGGAAATTAAATGCTGTAACAAGAAAAGATCACTTTCCTCTTCCTTTTATTGATCAAATGTTGGAAAGATTAGCTGGGCACACTTATTACTGTTTTCTAGATGGTTTTTCAGGATATAACCAGATTGTGATTGCACCCGAGGACCAAGAAAAGACCACATTCACATGTCCCTTCGGCACATTTGCATACCGACGTATGTCATTTGGACTCTGTAATGCTCCCGGTACTTTTCAGAGATGCATGGTAAGCATTTTTTCAGATCTTTTAGAAAACTGCATTGAGGTCTTTATGGATGACTTCACAATACATGGTGATTCTTTGGATGCGTGCTTAGATAATTTGAGTCGTGTTTTGGATAGATGCATGGAAACTAATCTTGTTCTAAACTGGGAAAAATGTTATTTTATGGTAGAACAAGGAATAGTACTTGGTCATGTTGTATCATCTAAGGGTCTCGAAGTTGATAAAGCTAAGATAGATATTATTTCTGCTTTGCCTTACCCCGTCAGTGTGCGGGAGATTCGTTCTTTTCTTGATCATGCAGGATTCTATCGAAGGTTTATCAAGGAGTTCTCAAAGATTGCATTGCCCTTGTGTAAGTTGCTACAAAAGGATGTAGACTTTCAATTTAATGATGAGTGCAAGGAGGCCTTTGATATTTTAAAGAAATTGCTGACCTCTGCCCCTGTGATCCAACCACCGAATTGGAAGTTTCCATTTGAAATCATGTGTGACGCAAGCAACTATGCAGTGGGGGCTGTTTTGGGACAAAGGATTGACAAAGTTGTTCATGCTATCTACTATGCTTCTAGAACTTTGAATGGAGCTCAGATAAACTATTCTACAACTGAAAAGGAACTTTTATCTGTGGTTTTTGCTTTAGATAAATTTCGATCATATTTGCTTGGTACTAAAGTTATAGTTTATTCTGACCATGCTGCTCTCAGGTATTTGCTAACTAAGAAGGACTCTAAACCTAGGATTATTAGATGGATTCTCCTTTTGCAAGAATTTAACTTGGAGATCAAAGATAAGAAGGGTGCGGACAACTTGGTAGCGGATCACCTGAGTAGGTTGTTGAGAGAAGAGGATGAATTTCCCTTGCGTGATTCCTTCCTAGATGAGCAGTTACTTTCCATCCATGCTAAAACTCCATGGTATGCAAATCTGGTGAACTATTTGGTAAGTGCATATTTTCCTAAATAATTTTCCAAATCCCAGAAGGAAAAGCTAAAGAGTGATGCTAGACACTATGTTTGGGATGATCCATACTTATGGAAATTTTGTGCTGACCAGATAATTAGAAGATGTGTGCCAAATAATGAATTCCAATTTATTCTAGTTTTTTGCCACTCTCAGGCTTGTGGAGGACATTTTGGTCCAAAAAGAACTGCTAACAAAGTTTTGGAAAGTGGTTTTTATTGGCCGTCACTTTTTAAAGATTCCTATCTGTTTTGTAAAACATGTGATAATTGCCAAAGGACAGGGAATATCTCTCAAAGAAATCAAATACCCCAAACTCCTATTTTAGTTGTTGAGATTTTTGATGTTTGGGGTATATATTTTATGGGACCTTTTCCTTCATCCTTTGGGTATATATATATTCTTTTGGTTGTTGATTATGTCTTAAAATGGGTGGAAGCTAAAGCCACTAGGACTGACGATTCTAAAGTTGTTGCCGATTTTGTCAAGACTAACATATTTGTCAGGTTTGGAGCACCACGGGCCATCATTAGCGATCGCGGAACTCACTTTTGTAATAGGGTATTAGCGGCTTTGTTCAAGAAGTACAATGTTTTGCACAAGGTTTATACATCCTACCATCCGCAAAGTAATGGCCAAGCTGAGGTGTCCAACCGGGAGATCAAATCCATTTTGGAGAAGGTAGTCAACGCAAGCAGGAAGGATTGGAGTTTGAGACTAGATGATGCACTTTGGGCCTATCGAACGGCATTCAAAACTCCTATTGGGATGTCACCATATCGGATTGTTTTTGGGAAACCCTGCCACTTACCAGTTGAGTTAGAGCATAGGGCTTTTTGGGCAATCAAGCAGTGCAACATGAGTTTGGAAGTAGCTGGAGTACACAGGAAGTTGCAGTTACAAGAATTGGAATAATTAAGGAATGAAGCCTATGAAAGTTCAAAGATTTACAAGGAAAAGACCAAGGCCTTTCATGATAAGCAAATTGTGTGGAAAACCTTTGTTGTGGGACAGAAAGTTTTGTTATATCATTCTCGGCTTAAGTTATTTCCAGGTAAATTGAGATCTAGATGGGTTAGTCCTTTTGTTATCACTAATGTGTTTTCTCATGGTGCAGTCGAGATTCATAGTCCAAGTACAGGAAAGATTTTTAAAGTGAATGGACATAGATTGAAACCGTTCTATAAAGGACATCAGGTGGAAAATATTGAGATGGTGGAGTTAGATGATCCGGTCTATGAAAAATGAGAAGGGAGACATGATGTCAAGCCAATGACAATAAACAAGGGCAGCTGCTTGGGAGGCAACCTAAGAATCCAGATTTGATCTTTCTATCCCTTTACTATTTAGTTTTTTTTTTAATTGCATGTAGTTTTTTTCTTCTTTGCATGATTTTCTTACATTGAGGACAATGTAAGGTTTGAGTGTGGGGGGAGAGATTTAGGTTTTTTATTTTTTATTTTTAGTGATATTTGATCTGTCGATTTTGATAGAAAATAGGACCATCTTGATGCCTTAGAAAATTTTTGAAAAATTTGGATTCCATGATTCTATTTGCCTATGTGTTTGAAAGTTAAAGTCAAAAAAATGGGAATCAATGCTAAAAATTCAAAATCTATTTAATGCTTAATTGGTTAATGATTGAGAAAAACTAAGTCATGATCCACAGTAATTGATTCGAGTTGAATTTGTGTCTCATGAGTACTTGAAACATGTGATATATGCTTAGTTGGCTAAGTTATCTGTGGAGTTGTCTATGTGCACTAATCTCATGCTCTAGAACTATTGAACTGCTTATTTTTTTTTTACAGGACCATATAAAAAAAATTAGAAAAGTTAAAAAATCAAAAAGATTGTTGAAAAAGAGAAAAAAAAATAAGTAAAAGAGAAGTCATGTGGCAGGATGAGATGGAGCGTAAAGCGCACTCTCCCATAAACACGTGCGGATAAGTGAGATGGAGCATAAAATGCACTCACTTACAAAAGAATGATTGAGGAAGGTGAAACGGAGCATAAAATGCATTCACCGATAATAAAAAAAATTAAAATGAAAAGATTCTGATAAAAAAAATAAAGCAGAAAAAGTATGTTTTGAGTTTTTGAGTGGTGTGCACGGTTTTTGCTCCATGGTAACTAAGTTGAGTAAGTATGTGGATCATAGACGAGGGCTTATGTGGTTACAATTTAACTTAATGAAATTCATTGGTGAAGTGGCGAGGTGCTTATCTCGAGTTAATTGATGAAACATTGATTATGTTTTTGTGGGTTTAGTGTTGATAATCATGATTTGATCTTAAAATCTTTTGAAATAATGGTTGAACAGAATTTTTTGGAAATCAAACTTTTGGTTTACACGAGGACGTGTAAAAGCTAAGTGTGGGGGAATTTGATAAGTACATAATATCCTATGATTATTATTCCTTTATATTTAGTTTTATTACATGTTTCATGTAGATATGAGCTTATTACTGTGTTTATTGATTTCAGGATTATGTGAAGCTAATATATTGAAACGGGACGAATTGGAGTTTAATTTGAGATCAATTGGGCTGACCCAATTCGGCACATGAGCTCTTGGTTCAGCAGCTAGCTTGAATAAATAATAAGAAGCCCACGAAATCAGCTTGCTAAAGGAAAAAAAGAGCAACTTGAATCATTACATAGGCCCACGGTTTCTAGCTTGCAAATTAGTGTTACATGTGGGCTTCGGTTTCAGCAGCCCATTATCACACTATAGCACCTCACGGATCCAAAGAAACATGGCAACTAACGCATATTCATATTATGTGGGTATTTCATATGTGTGGGCCACGTTAGAGTAATTCATAAGGATTATGGCAACAAAAGCAACCAGCTTGCAAGTATAGCAAAAATTCAAAAAAGGATTAACATGGGGCCCACGGTTCAGCATGCTTTGGAAAGTTGAATTCAACAAGGAAGGAGTGCATGCATTCATCAACTTTGCCACTGTTTCAGCTTGCTAAGGAATGCATCATGTGGGCCACGCCTTTGATATATTACTAATTGGATGAGCTAAAGTCCTAGCATATCTAGGATTTTAACAACATATATGTATTGGCAGCCATCCGAAATAGAAGAGGAGAGAAGGCTGGACAGTAGCCTGCCCCGCTGGGGCGGGGCTTGAAGCTTGAAGACTCCCGCTGGAGCGGGTAGGCGGGATATGGGTCAGCTACACTTCTCCTTTTCCCACTCGGACGGAGCAATAAGGAAGGGGAGATGAGGGCTGCAAACTTAATGTTATAAATAATTTCTTTATGGAAACTAGTTATAATCGTAATTCCTTTTAGGATTTGGATTCCTAGTTCTTATAGGATTTAGGCCCTTGTCTAGCACTATAAATAGAGGATGATAGTTAAGGTTTTATTCATTCAATCTTCTACCAACTATCATACCTCATTGAAGTGCAGACTTGGAGCATGTCAGGCTAGTTTCTTTATTCAGTTCTAAAGGGAGGTGGAACCTTGTTACAAGTAATTAATTAATTGAGTATTATTATTTATTCCTTCTTGTATGAAATTTCTTCTAATAATCTGTTTTCATTGATTGCATGCTAATTGATCTAATTAATTTGATATGGCCAATTGAGTTAATTTAATCATTATCATATGCTAGATTAAGATTGGTATTGCGTGTAATTGATATCTGTCTTCATCACAAGTAGTAAATTAGTAATACTAATTGTGGACAAGCTTTTGTGTATTGCTAAGATTATCAGAAAATAAGTTAAACAAATCGAGCTTATGTGTTTGTTGCTTGGATTAGCCTAATTCTCTATTTCTTAATGCTTCTATCATATTAAATCTAGAGAGCTTGTTCTAGGTTATATGCTAGTTGAATCTGGTGAAGAGCTTGTTTCATACAGTGAATATCTAAGGAAAATTTTAGATAACAGAGCTTATTGTTATCTAGGGTTAATAGTTTCATTGAAGGGTAAAGAATAATAACTTGATTAATTGATTGTCGTGCTTGGTGAAACTGAACTACAGAACTGAAGTTTTTACATATTTGGTTAATCTCTTTATTTAAATTCTATTTTTCTTAGTTTAAAATAATTTCAAAAATCCCCCATCTTTATTTTCTGTTAAAATAGTAGAATAAATCTAAAACAAACTTACTCTCTGTGGGATCGATCCTTGCTTACTACTGTGCTAATTATTTAAATTCGTGAAGTGAAAGTGAGGTTAATTTAGGAGTGTAAACGACAGTTCCCAAATTTTGGCCTCGTTACCGGGGAGTAATTGTGCGTTTTGTTTTTATTCTATTATTTCTTTTTTCTTTTTTTATGACTCAATCTTCTCAGGCTACTATATTAGATTTTGATCCAGAGATTGAGAAAACTGCAAGGAGGCTAAGAAAGCAAAAAGTTCAACAGTCTACTGCAGATTTAGACGAGGCTTCTGCATCATCACCGGGCCTCAACTTAGCTTTGGAATTTCTTTCTGACAAATCATTCACCGAATCAGACGAAGAAGAAAAGATGGCGGAGCCCAACAACAATCGGACATTGAAACAATTGGCTACTCCTAATCTTATTCATCAACCTTTGTGCATTGAATATCCTGCTTTAAATGCTGTATTTGAACTTAAATCCGGACTAATTCATATTTTGCCTACTTTTCGTGGTCTTACAGGGGAAGATCCATACAAGCATTGGAAGGAGTTCCATGTGGTGTGCTCGACCATGAAACCACACGAAATTTCATAGGAACAAATCAAATTAAGAGCCTTCCCATTCTCCCTAGCAGATTTAGCAAAGGATTGGTTGTACTATCTCCCATCCGGATCAATAAATTCATGGAGCGACATGAAAGGGCTATTCTTAGAGAAATATTTTCCTGCTTCAAGAGTGGCCAACATAAGGAAGGAGATTTGCGGGATCCGACAATTTAGTGGAGAGACACTGTACGAGTACTGGGAGAGATTCAAGAAATTATGCTCCAGCTGCCCTCCCCACCAAATCGATGAGCAACACTTGATTCAGTACTTCTACGAGGGATTGATACTAATGGAAAGAAGTATGATCGATGCGGCTAGTGGAGAAGCATTAGTGGACAAGACACCAAAGGCTACAAGAAATCTGATTGCAAACATGGCTGCCAACTCACAACAATACGGAACAAGGAATGATCATCCTCCGAAAAAGGTAAATGAGGTAAGCACAAGTGAATTGGTACAACAGATTTCTAACTTAACTGTTGTGGTGCAACAATTAACAACAGGAAAGTGCCGGTTGCGAGGGCTTGCGGATTATGCTTAATGGCAGGGCATACTACTGATGTGTGCCCAACATTGCAAGAGGATGAGAATGCACAGCAAGCCAATGTAGTAGGTAACTACCAAACACAACCAAAAAAATATGATCCCTACTCAAACACTTACAATCCAGGCTGGAGAGATCATCCGAAACTCAGTTATGGAGGGAACAGGCCACAAACACAAGGAGTGTTCCCACCGAGGCAGCAGGGCTTCCAACCAACCAAACCTCAATATCAACTTAGCAAGCAACACCTGCACCTACTGGAACAACATTGGAGGATATGTTCAAAGCATTTATGGGACATACACAACAGTTCATGAATCAGACACAGTAGTTCCAGCAGGAGACAAAAGCTTCGGTTCAAGATTTGAGAAACCAAGTAGGACAGCTGGCTACAACTGTGGGGATATTGCAATCCAAAGACTCGGGAAAATTACCATCTCAAACAGTAGTCAACCCAAGGGAGAATGCAAGTGCCATAACTTTGCGGAGTGGAACACAGTTACATACACCACCTACCCCCGTAGAGTTTGAGGAGGAAGCAGCTGAGGAAACAGAAAAATCCAAGGTACAACTTGACCCTCCTAATCAGCTTAAAAACATTCCTCTACCATTTCCTCCCAAAAATTCTAAAACCACAAAGAAAGATGAAAAAGAAAAAGAAATTCTGGAAACTTTTAGGAAAGTAAAAGTAAACATCCCTCTCCTTGATGCAATCAAACAAGTGCCAAGATATGCAAAATTTTTAAAAGAATTATGCACTAATAAAAGAAAATTACAAAATGATGAAAGAATTACTGTTAGAGAAAATGTATCTGCTGTCCTTCAAAGAAAAATGCCTCCTAAATGTAAAGATCCAGGAATGTTCACAATCCCATGCAAAATAGGAAACACCAGATTTGAAAAGGCCATGCTAGATTTAGGAGCTTCAATTAATGTTATGCCTTTATCTATTTATGCCTCTTTAAATCTAGGTCCTTTGAAAAATACTGGTGTGATTATTCAATTGGCAGATCGTACTAACACTTACCCCCGAGGGGTAATTGAAGATATCTTACTGCAGGTGAACGAACTAATCTTTCCTGCAGATTTTTACATTGTGGACATGGAAGATGATATATCACCAAACCCTTCCCATATCTTGTTAGGAAGACCATTCCTAAAAACAACAAAAGCCATGATTGATGTGCATAATGGGACCTTGACAATGGAATTCGATGGAGAAAAGATTCAATTTAACATCTATGATGCCATGAGGTACCCTAGTGATATAGGACAGGTTTTTGCTATTGATGTGAGAGATTCCTTAGTGCATAGAGCTTTGGAAAGAATACATAGGGATAGTTTGGAGGTTGTCATCATCAACAGTATAGATATGGACAAGGAAGATGAAGTTGAGCGAACTCAGGAATTGAATGAAATTGTGGCTGCACTACACTCATTGCCGAAATTCTCAGATAAGTCAGCAGTACATTCTATTCAATTACCTGTTACTCATCAAAAGTTACTACCATCTGTTGTGCGAGCTCCAACCCTAGAATTGAAACAATTACCTGCACATTTAAAATATGCATATTTGGGGACTAATGATACTTTGCCTGTTATTATTGCTAGCAATCTAACTAAAATGCAAGAAAATAAATTGTTGAGAGTCCTAAGGCACCATGTCACAGTTTTTGGTTGGACGATAGCGGATATCAAAGGTATTAGTCCTGCGATGTGCATGCATCGAATATTGTTAGAGGATGGAGCTATGCCCACGAGGGACGCACAAAGAAGATTGAATCCACCCATGATGGAGGTAGTGAAAAAAGAGGTGCTCAAACTGCTTGATGCCGGCATAATCTATCCCATTTTCGATAGTCAATGGGTGAGTCCAGTGCAGGTAGTCCCAAAGAAATCCGGAATCACCGTTGTCAAGAACGATGATAATGAGTTGGTGCCCACACGGATGCAAACAGGATGGAGAGTGTGTATTGACTATAGGAAATTAAATGCTGTAACAAGAAAAGATCACTTTCCTCTTCCTTTTATTGATCAAATGTTGGAAAGATTAGCTGGGCACACTTATTACTGTTTTCTAGATGGTTTTTCAGGATATAACCAGATTGTGATTGCACCCGAGGACCAAGAAAAGACCACATTCACATGTCCCTTCGGCACATTTGCATACCGACGTATGTCATTTGGACTCTGTAATGCTCCCGGTACTTTTCAGAGATGCATGGTAAGCATTTTTTCAGATCTTTTAGAAAACTGCATTGAGGTCTTTATGGATGACTTCACAATACATGGTGATTCTTTGGATGCGTGCTTAGATAATTTGAGTCGTGTTTTGGATAGATGCATGGAAACTAATCTTGTTCTAAACTGGGAAAAATGTTATTTTATGGTAGAACAAGGAATAGTACTTGGTCATGTTGTATCATCTAAGGGTCTCGAAGTTGATAAAGCTAAGATAGATATTATTTCTGCTTTACCTTACCCCGTCAGTGTGCGGGAGATTCGTTCTTTTCTTGATCATGCAGGATTCTATCGAAGGTTTATCAAGGAGTTCTCGAAGATTGCATTGCCCTTGTGTAAGTTGCTACAAAAGGATGTAGACTTTCAATTTAATGATGAGTGCAAGGAGGCCTTTGATATTTTAAAGAAATTGCTGACCTCTGCCCCTGTGATCCAACCACCGAATTGGAAGTTTCCATTTGAAATCATGTGTGACGCAAGCAACTATGCAGTGGGGGCTGTTTTGGGACAAAGGATTGACAAAGTTGTTCATGCTATCTACTATGCTTCTAGAACTTTGAATGGAGCTCAGATAAACTATTCTACAACTGAAAAGGAACTTTTATCTGTGGTTTTTGCTTTAGATAAATTTCGATCATATTTGCTTGGTACTAAAGTTATAGTTTATTCTGACCATGCTGCTCTCAGGTATTTGCTAACTAAGAAGGACTCTAAACCTAGGATTATTAGATGGATTCTCCTTTTGCAAGAATTTGACTTGGAGATCAAAGATAAGAAGGGTGCGGACAACTTGGTAGCGGATCACCTGAGTAGGTTGTTGAGAGAAGAGGATGAATTACCCTTGCGTGATTCCTTCCTAGATGAGCAGTTACTTTCCATCCATGCTAAAACTCCATGGTATGCAAATCTGGTGAACTATTTGGTAAGTGCATATTTTCCTAAATAATTTTCCAAATCCCAGAAGGAAAAGCTAAAGAGTGATGCTAGACACTATGTTTGGGATGATCCATACTTATGGAAATTTTGTGCTGACCAGATAATTAGAAGATGTGTGCCAAATAATGAATTCCAATCTATTCTAGTTTTTTGCCACTCTCAGGCTTGTGGAGGACATTTTGGTCCAAAAAGAACTGCTAACAAAGTTTTGGAAAGTGGTTTTTATTGGCCGTCACTTTTTAAAGATTCCTATCTGTTTTGTAAAACATGTGATAATTGCCAAAGGACAGGGAATATCTCTCAAAGAAATCAAATACCCCAAACTCCTATTTTAGTTGTTGAGATTTTTGATGTTTGGGGTATAGATTTTATGGGACCTTTTCCTTCATCCTTTGGGTATATATATATTCTTTTGGTTGTTGATTATGTCTTAAAATGGGTGGAAGCTAAAGCCACTAGGACTGACGATTCTAAAGTTGTTGCCGATTTTGTCAGGACTAACATATTTGTCAGGTTTGGAGCACCACGGGCCATCATTAGCGATCGCGGAACTCACTTTTGTAATAGGGTATTAGCGGCTTTGTTCAAGAAGTACAATGTTTTGCACAAGGTTTATACATCCTACCATCCGCAAAGTAATGGCCAAGCTGAGGTGTCCAACCGGGAGATAAAATCCATTTTGGAGAAGGTAGTCAACGCAAGCAGGAAGGATTGGAGTTTGAGACTAGATGATGCACTTTGGGCCTATCGAACGGCATTCAAAACTCCTATTGGGATGTCACCATATCGGATTGTTTTTGGGAAACCCTGCCACTTACCAGTTGAGTTAGAGCATAATGCTTTTTGGGCAATCAAGCAGTGCAACATGAGTTTGGAAGTAGCTGGAGTACACAGGAAGTTGCAGTTACAAGAATTGGAATAATTAAGGAATGAAGCCTATGAAAGTTCAAAGATTTACAAGGAAAAGACCAAGGCCTTTCATGATAAGCAAATTGTGTGGAAAACCTTTGTTGTGGGACATAAAGTTTTGTTATATCATTCTCGGCTTAAGTTATTTCCAGGTAAATTGAGATCTAGATGGGTTGGTCCTTTTGTTATCACTAATGTGTTTTCTCATGGTGCAGTCGAGATTCATAGTCCAAGTACAGGAAAGATTTTTAAAGTGAATGGACATAGATTGAAACCGTTCTATAAGGGACATCAGGTGGAAAATATTGAGATGGTGGAGTTAGATGATCCGGTCTATGAAAAATGAGAAGGGAGACATGATGTCAAGCCAATGACAATAAACAAGGGCAGCTGCTTGGGAGGCAACCTAAGAATCCAGATTTGATCTTTCTATCCCTTTACTATTTAGTTTTTTTTTTAATTGCATGTAGTTTTTTCTTCTTTGCATGATTTTCTTACATTGAGGACAATGTAAGGTTTGAGTGTGGGGGGAGAGATTTAGGTTTTTTATTTTTTATTTTTAGTGATATTTGATCTGTCGATTTTGATAGAAAATAGGACCATCTTGATGCCTTAGAAAATTTTTGAAAAATTTGGATTCCATGATTCTATTTGCCTATGTGTTTGAAAGTTAAAGTCAAAAAAATGGGAATCAATGCTAAAAATTCAAAATCTATTTAATGCTTAATTGGTTAATGATTGAGAAAAACTAAGTCATGATCCACAGTAATTGATTCGAGTTGAATTTGTGTCTCATGAGTACTTGAACATGTGATATATGCTTAGTTGGCTAAGTTATCTGTGGAGTTGTCTATGTGCACTAATCTCATGCTCTAGAACTATTGAACTGCTTATTTTTTTTTTACAGGACCATATAAAAAAAATTAGAAAAGTTAAAAAATCAAAAAGATTGTTGAAAAAGAGAAAAAAAAATAAGTAAAAGAGAAGTCATGTGGCAGGATGAGATGGAGCGTAAAGCGCACTCTCCCATAAACACGTGCGGATAAGTGAGATGGAGCATAAAATGCACTCACTTACAAAAGAATGATTGAGGAAGGTGAAACGGAGCATAAAATGCATTCACCGATAATAAAAAAAATTAAAATGAAAAGATTCTGATAAAAAAAATAAAGCAGAAAAAGTATGTTTTGAGTTTTTGAGTGGTGTGCACGGTTTTTGCTCCATGGTAACTAAGTTGAGTAAGTATGTGGATCATAGACGAGGGCTTATGTGGTTACAATTTAACTTAATGAAATTCATTGGTGAAGTGGCGAGGTGCTTATCTCGAGTTAATTGATGAAACATTGATTATGTTTTTGTGGGTTTAGTGTTGATAATCATGATTTGATCTTAAAATCTTTTGAAATAATGGTTGAACAGAATTTTTTGGAAATCAAACTTTTGGTTTACACGAGGACGTGTAAAAGCTAAGTGTGGGGGAATTTGATAAGTACATAATATCCTATGATTATTATTCCTTTATATTTAGTTTTATTACATGTTTCATGTAGATATGAGCTTATTACTGTGTTTATTGATTTCAGGATTATGTGAAGCTAATATATTGAAACGGGACGAATTGGAGTTTAATTTGAGATCAATTGGGCTGACCCAATTCGGCACATGAGCTCTTGGTTCAGCAGCTAGCTTGAATAAATAATAAGAAGCCCACGAAATCAGCTTGCTAAAGGAAAAAAAGAGCAACTTGTAATCATTACATAGGCCCACGGTTTCTAGCTTGCAAATTAGTGTTACATGTGGGCTTCGGTTTCAGCAGCCCATTATCACACTATAGCACCTCACGGATCCAAAGAAACATGGCAACTAACGCATATTCATATTATGTGGGTATTTCATATGTGTGGGCCACGTTAGAGTAATTCATAAGGATTATGGCAACAAAAGCAACCAGCTTGCAAGTATAGCAAAAATTCAAAAAAGGATTAACATGGGGCCCACGGTTCAGCATGCTTTGGAAAGTTGAATTCAACAAGGAAGGAGTGCATGCATTCATCAACTTTGCCACTGTTTCAGCTTGCTAAGGAATGCATCATGTGGGCCACGCCTTTGATATATTACTAATTGGATGAGCTAAAGTCCTAGCATATCTAGGATTTTAACAACATATATGTATTGGCAGCCATCCGCAATAGAAGAGGAGAGAAGGCTGGACAGTAGCTTGCCCCGCTGGGGCGGGGCTTGAAGCTTGAAGACTCCCGCTGGAGCGGGTAGGCGGGATATGGGTCAGCTACACTTCTCTTTTTCCCACTCAGACGGAGCAATATGGAAGGAGAGATGAGGGCTGCAAACTTAATGTTATAAATAATTTCTTTATGGAAACTAGTTATAATTGTAATTTCTTTTAGGATTTGGATTCCTAGTTCTTATAGGATTTAGGCCCTTGTCTAGCACTATAAATAGAGGATGATAGTTAAGGTTTTATTCATTCAATCTTCTACCAACTATCATACCTCATTGAAGTGCAGACTTGGAGCATGTCAGGCTAGTTTCTTTATTCAGTTCTAAAGGGAGGTGGAACCTTGTTACAAGTAATTAATTAATTGAGTATTATTATTTATTCCTTCTTGTATGAAATTTCTTCTGATAATCTGTTTTCATTGATTGCATGCTAATTGATCTAATTAATTTGATATGGCCAATTGAGTTAATTTAATCATTATCATATGCTAGATTAAGATTGGTATTACGTGTAATTGATATCTGTCTTCATCACAAGTAGTAAATTAGTAATACTAATTGTGGACATGCTTTTGTGTATTACTAAGATTATCATAAAACAAGTTAAACAAATCGAGCTTATGTGTTTGTTGCTTGGATTAGCCTAATTCTCTATTTCTTAATGCTTCTATCATATTAAATCTAGAGAGCTTGTTCTAGGTTATATGCTAGTTGAATCTGGTGAAGAGCTTGTTTCATACAGTGAATATCTAAGGAGAATTTCGGATAACAGAGCTTATTGTTATCTAGGGTTAATAGTTTCATTGAAGGGTAAAGAATAATAACTTGATTAATTGATTGTTGTGCTTGGTGAAACTGAACTACAGAACTGAAGTTTTTACATATTTGGTTAATCTCTTTATTTAAATTCTATTTTTCTTAGTTTAAAACAATTTCAAAAATCCCCCATCTTTATTTTCTGTTAAAATAGTAGAATAAATCTAAAACAAACTTACTCTCTGTGGGATCGATCCTTGCTTACTACTGTGCTAATTATTGAAATTCGTGAAGTGAAAGTGATGTTAATTTAGGAGTGTAAACGACAGTTCCCAGGTATTGAGACCGGGGTTGGGTTGATGGTCCGGTATTAAGACCAGGGTTGATTTGATGGTCCGGTATTGAGACCGGGGTTTATTTGACGACCCGGTATTGAGACCGAGGTTGAGTTGATGGCCCGGTATTGAGACCGGGGTTAATTTAAAAAGACATTATTGCCCTCCTACAGCGTTAGTAACAGGAAAATGAAATTTTAAGTGTCTACACATGGGCTTACTGAATACGTACTTCTGAGGATCCATGCGGGATATGAGATAGGTTGTATGCGCATGAAGGTAATGTTGTAACCACATGGCGGCCCATGCTAACGCACAACAGGTCTTTTCAATCAAAGTGTACTTCTGCTCGCCGCTACTGAATCTTTTTCTAAGGTAATAGATAGCTCTTTCCATGTTTCTATCATACTTCTGCCCCAGTATACAACCCATTGCATTGGCATTGTGACACCCCCAAATTCGGGTACTTTATTTTCACGAAATTTGGTGCTCACTATTTAAATAAAACATAACTACTGCCCATAATTAAGGAATAAATTACAACCTTAATAATAAAATAAAATCTTCCTTGTAAAAAGGATTACAACATATTCAAACGTTCCTAAGGTTTGCTAACCTTAACATCAATAAATACGAAAAGTAAAACATCATATAATAAAATCTTATTACAATCATATCATAATTATAAACAAGTCTTCACTTGTTCATCTTGTTCTTGCCTTTGCTAGTTGACGGTTCGTCAACTTTCTCAACTTTAGCTGCAAGGGTTATATAATGCAATAGTGAGCAAAGAAAATGTCACTGGAATAACAATCAATAGTGATGACATAATATTGACTATAGTTTCAACTGAAGTGAATAATATTTCATTCATCGAATATCAAGAATTGAATATACAGTTTAGAAATCTTCTAAGAGTCATAAGACCTTGAACTATGTCCCAGGTTATAAAAATTTCTATTTAAAACCTTTAACAGTCATTAAACTATATGGACTCTTAACTCGAACTTAGGGGGATCAACCCTTCGTACCATCTATTGTGCACAAACATCTTAACGCTTTCGCATGGTAATCCCCTATTGAATAAGGTTGTTCATCTCAGTATTTAATAATAAGTCCGAACCAAAGAAAGTTTGGTTTGGATAAGCTCAAAGGTAATTTGGAGTTCAACTATCATCAACTAGTTGAATCAACTTATAATAAGAAGATATTGATAATAAAGAATTTATGAAATAACTTATGCTTTAGAATTAAACTTAAAGCATTTGAAAGATAAGATATACCTTGCTTGAACAATTAAGTCAAGGTCGCATTAACTCAATAATTAACTTTAATAAATTACTTGTCCATTGCAGCAATAAAAGGACAAGCTCATGTAAGGATATAATTAGGAACTTTCATATAAATAACAAGTTAGGGATATGAAACTTGCCTCGTGCGTAAGCTATAATTTACAATCATGTTCCACAATTTATCCTAAGTACACGTAATTAACAATAATATCATACATTAGTTACCATATAACTAACTCACATCCTTAGTTAACCTATCTAGGTTAACTCATTATTAGGGTAAATCGCTTATTATCACATAATAGGATCAACCACATATTCACATCAAACTAAATAATCAATCAAGTTATAATCAAATTTAAATTATACACTCATATTAATTAAATTATAATTTAAATTATACATTTCATATTTATAAATACAATTCATTTCTGCCGAATTAGCATTTAATTTCATTAACATGCTTTTATAGTTATTACATTATCCTTCTCATAAAGTTTTACATTGAAAAATAGTTTTCTGGCAATCTGCATACCCGGCGCGGCCGTGCTCTAAGTAAGCTTTGGAACGGCGCGGCTGCACTGCATAGCGCGGGCGCGCTCCTCTTATGCCTTGGAGTGGCGCGACTGCGCTGAATGGCGCTCTCCTCTTATGCCTTGGAGCGGCGCGGCCGCACCACTGCGCAGACCATTCTGACAGTTCGCGACTTTGTGCAGGAAAAAGAAAATTTGGCTTATTTCCTCGCACCAAACTCATAAATCAGTATATATAATGCATATAAAATTTCACAGAATGATAACGTCATGATTCTAGCATGCTTTAACACTTATATATATCACAACACATGATTAAAAACCTTTAATTTTGTTATTTTAAAGAAAAAGCAATTGTTAAGTGTTCTTGATAAAAATCAACACTGTGACTTTGTTTTTAAACCAAAATACATAATTCAAATCACGTATTGTTTGTTTCTTAACATATTATCATAATCTACCCTCAATTTATACAACATATCACAATCAAACACAAATTTTGATTTTAAAGGAACCATTTTTCAAAATAAGTTCACTCTAAATTACTATGAACATGATTTCTTCATGTTCATCATATTTACATGAATTTAATCATTTAATTTGTCATATAACACATATAACAGTTTATATACATAATCTAACACATATAGATCAATTTCATATAAATTCTCATGAAAACTAAGTTACAAAGAGTTAATATTATGAAAATATAGAAGAATATAAAAACATAATGAACATGGTTTAGCAATTGTAGAGTTAGATTATACCCTTTTTGTTGATTTAGGAGAAGAAGATGATGGTGAGTTTTGAATTCTCAAGCTTCCTCCTTCTTCTTCTTCTTCTTCTTTCTTCTTCTTCTCTCTTTTCTTTCTCTGTTTTCTCTCTTTCTCTGTTCTTCCTAACTCTCTTATTATCTAACGTATAGCTATATTATACATATAACTGATATACATATAATACACATATAATAATATAATATATAATTGACATATGTATTTAATCCCTTGATAAATATATCAGTTATTATTCTTAAAAATCAAAAGCCATAAGGCTTTGTTTGGCAAAAACTCCTTAATTTTAAAAACAGATTTTTAGTAGTTAAGGCCTTGTTTGATAAAATAGGATTAAAATAGATTTAAGGGCCTTGTTTGGTAAAACTAATTTAAAACTCTTTTGATTTATTTTAATACATTATTTAACACATAGTTTCTAATGTCACACTTTATTTAATTAAATCTCAACATTCTAATTTAATTAAATAAATCTAACACCAATTTATTAAATCACATTGCCACATAAACTATATCGCTACACAATTATAATTTACTCATTAATTATAATTCCATGTAACAAATACGGAAATCAAATACCACATAATACTCATCTAATTTAATTATCTCAATTAAATTAAAACTATACCATAAAATCATTACACATCAATTTAATTAATATATTGCACTTAATTAAATTTCTTATAACATAATCACATAAATTATTTATTTAACTCAATAAATAATTCAATTAAAATATTTAATTAATTAAATAAATATTTAAAACTAATATACAAAATCTCGTTTGTTACAATTTTCCCTCCTTAAAAGGATTCTATCCCCAGAATCATAACTAAAAAAACTCATTCGTTACATTCTTCCCCCCTTAAAAAGATTATGTTCCCAGAATCGATATACCAGAAATTAATCAAATAGTTGGGGATAAGTTTTCATCATTACATCTTCGAGTTCCAACGTAGCTTCTTCAACACTGTGGTTCCTCCAGATTACCTTAACAAAAGGTATCACTTTATTTCTAAATACTTGTTCTTTTCTGTCAACTATTTGAACAGGAACCTTTTCATATGTTAGGTCTTTATCAAACTGTAACGGCTTATACTCTATCACATGTATGTAGTCGTGTTTGTACGGTCGCAACATGGAAATATGAAAGACGTTATGTATATTATCTAGCTCCGGAGGTAACGCAACCTTGTAAGCTATCTCGCCAACCTTTCGCAGTATCTCAAAAGGTCCAATGAATCGGGGACTCAGCTTCCCCTTCTTGCCAAATCGAATCTTCCCCTTTCAGGGAGATACCTTTAGGAAAACGAAGCTTCCTACTCCAAACTCTCGATTCTGTCGATGATGATCGGTATACTTCTTTTGTCTGTCTTGAGCAGCAACCAATCTCGTTCTGATTATCTTAACGATCTCAGTAGTTTGTTGCACCAATTTCGGTCCCAACAGCTGTCGTTCACCAACCTCATCCCAACATAATGGAGTCCTGCATTTTCTGCCGTACAATGCTTCGTAAGGCAGCATGCCAATACTTGCATGGTAACTATTGTTATAGGTGAACTCCACCAACGGTAGATGATCACCCCAGCTTCCTTTGAAGTCCATAACACAAGCTCTCATCATATCCTCTAAAGTATGAATCGTTCTATCGCTCTGACCATCAATTTAAGGATTGTACGCCTTACTCATTCACAACTGCGTTCCCAAACACTCTTGTAATTGCTTCCAAAAATTCAATGTGAAACGCGGATCCCTATCTAACACAATTGATACTAGAGCATCGTGCCTCAAAATAATTTCCTTAACGTACAACTTCGCCAACTGATCTAAGTTGAATCTAATCTTGATCGGTAAGAAATGCGCTGACTTCGTCAGTCGATCCACAATAACCCATACTGCATCAAAACCTTTCTGAGTCGTTGGAAGACCGACAACGAAATCCATCGTGATATGCTCCCACTTCCATTCCAAAATTTCCAGCGGTTGTAGTAATCCACTTTGTCTCTAGTGTTATGCTTTGACCTTCTGGCATGTTAAACATTTTGCAGCGCATTCAGCAACGTCTCTCTTCATATTCGGCCACCAGATATGTTGCCTGAGATCCTGGTACATCTTCATACTCCCAGGGTGAATCGAATATCTTGAACTATGAGCTTCGCCCAAAATTTCCTCCTTGATTTCTGGTGCTGGCGGTACCTAAATTCTTCCCTCAAATCGTAGTAGTCCTTCATTATCAATTTTGAACTTTATTTCTTCACCATCGGCTATTCTCTTCTGGATCTTCTCACATTCCTCATCACGAAGTTGTGCCTCTTTCACCTTGTCCACCAAGGTTGAACTGGTAGTTACTTGGAACAATTTCTCATCTATTTTCTTTGGATACTTAACTTCTAGTTCTATCTTAGCCATCTCATTTACCAACTGTTCCTGATTAGTTAATATCATTAACTTCTCTCAACCTTTTCTGCTTAAGGCGTCAGCAATAACGTTAGCTTTACCCGGATGGTAAAGAATCTCACAATCGTAGTCCTTGATTAGCTCTAACCATCTCCTTTGGCGCATATTTAAATCTTTATATGTAAAGATATATTTCAGACTCTTATGATCTGTGTATATCTCACACTTTTCTCCATATAGGTAGTGTCTCCATATCTTCAGAGAAAACACTACTGCCGCCAATTCCAAGTCATTGGTCAGATACCCTTTCTCGTAATCCTTCAGCTGACGTAACGCATAAGCAATAACTTTGTCGTTCTGCATCAGCACACAACCTAATCCATTATGTGAAGGATCACTGTATACCACAAAATAACCTTTACTATCATGCAATGACAACACAGGTGCAGTACTCAATCTCTTCTATAGTTCTTGAAAACTCTCCTCACACTTTTTTGTCCAAACGAATTTAACCGTCTTTCAAGTCAAATTTGTCAATGGAGTTACGATTTTGGAAAAGTCTTGAATAAATCTTCTGTAGTAACCTGCTAATCCCAAGAAACTCCTCACTTCTGATGGTGTCTTCGACTGATACCAACTCATCACAACTTTAACCTTCGACGGATCTACTGAAATCCCATCTTTGTCAATCACGTGGCCAATAAATTACACACGCTCTAACCAGAATTCGCACTTACGAGAATTTCATGTATAGCTTCTCCTGTCTCAGCGATTCCAATGTCAGCCTTAAATGTTCAGTGTGTTCCTCCTCAGTCTTGGAGTAGACCAAAATGTCATCTATGAACACCACTACGAACTTGTCTAAAAATGGCTTAAACACCCTATTCATTAGGTCCATAAATGCCGCTGGTGCATTCGTTAGACCAAATGACATCATCAAAAACTCGTAATGTCCATACCGAGTTCTAAAAGCCATTTTCGGTATATCTTCTCTTCTCACCTTCAACTGATGATACCCACTTCTCAAATATATTTTCGAGAAGTATCTAGCACCCTTCAGTTGATCGAATAAGTCATCGAACCTAGGTAAATGATACTTATTTTTTATCGTAACTTTATTCAACTCCCTATAATCAATGCATAGCCGCATCGATCCATCCTTCTTCTTCACGAACAATACCGACGCTCCCCATAGTGATACGCTCGGCTGAATATACTTCTTGTCCAGCAATTCCTGCAGTTGAACCATCAACTCCTTCATCTCGACTGGAGCCATTCTGTATGGGGCTTTCGATATAGGAGCAGTCCCCGGTGCAAAGTCAATCACGAACTCTATCTCTTTATCTGGCATAAGTCCTGGAAAATCACTCAGGAATAGGCCCACAAACTCCCTAACCACTGATATCTCTTCTATCTTCGGACTCTCCTTACGAGTATCCACTATGTAGGCAAAGTACCCTACACAACCCTGTTTCAATAACTTCTTGGCTTGCATAATCGTCAGACAACTCACTTGTCTAGGCAATTTGCTACCATAAAATACTGCCTTCGACGGAGTCATAAGGTTTACAGACTTCTTCTGGCAATCAATTACTGCCCCATGGTTGAACAATCAATCCATACCCAGTATGACGTCAAACTCCCCAATTTTAATCGGAATCAAATCTACCCTCAATTCATTACCCTTAATGTCCATCCTACAGTTCTTGTAAACAAACCTAACAGGAATAACCTCCCTATTTGCAATCTATATGTTCAAGGAATAAACTAATTCCTCTTTAGGTTAGTCTAAGGTCTTAGCAAAGTCATCAGATATGAACGAACAAGTAGAACCCGAATCAAATAATACGTATGCATTAATATTATTGACATAAATAATACATGACACCACATCCTTTGACTGCACAGCATCCTGCACCGTCATGTTGAACGTTCTGGCGGTGGGTCGGATCACCTGCAGTGGTCCAACGATAGTCAAAGTGCTGCCGCTGCCATTTACTACACTTCTTGTTGTCCCTCTTGCTGGCTTCCTCGGGCAACTTCGGGCCATGTGATCCTTGGATCCACATGTATAGTAGGCTCCCTTCTTCGGGTTAGGATAATTCGGCGCAATGTGGCCTTCTTTACCATAATTGAAACATACTCGCCTTCCCCTCAAGCACACTCTAGTGTGATTCTTTCCGCATATAGCACATGCTTCAATCCTTCTCTTCTGCTGGCTTCCCTATTGACTTCCAGCAGATGTGTTGTCGTTCCATTTACTTTTCTGGTTGTTAGCACAACTACCACCAGTCTTAATTTCTGTCTCATTCTTTTTCTTCTTCTGATCCTGATTATACTTTGTCAAGGCATCGCCCCTGTAATAACCCAATATTTTTATATAATTAAATAAGAAATTTTGCGTATAAATTTTTTTTATATTATCTTTATCAAAGATAATATGTGAGAATATGTGTAAGGTAACGAATATGTATTAATGTGATAAATATATATTTATTTATTGCACGAATAATTTTAAATAAATTTTTCAATAAAGGAATTATAGATTACTATAAATTATATCCTTATAATAAACTAATTTTGATAGTAAAATATTTTATTATTTATTATCCATGAAAATATGATTAATATATTATTTCAATAATATAAGAAAGGATTTTTAGAATTATTATAATAATTATTTTATTATAGGAATTTATCAAGATTAGTTAAGTTATTTATTTTAACTTAATTAATAGTGGTATATTAGGTAAAGTGGGATTATAGATCAAAAACCCTAATTTTTGATCTATATTATGAAATTTCATGAATTAATACAATTATTGTATAATTGTATTTAAAAACGAAAGTATAATTATATTATGAATAATAAGAAATTATTTTCTTAAGGAATTTGGATATTAAATATAATTATTAATTATATTTATATTCAAATATATGTAAGTATATTAATACAAGTTATGATTATGAATTTTAGTTATAATTATGATAATTAACATAATTATATGAATATATTTTAAGAATTTATTTATTTTGTTTAAATTTTAAACATAGTATTTAATATGTTGGTACTTAAATGAATGTGTGTATACTATGTGATTAAAGAAAATAATTAGAAAACCCTAATTTCTAAATTAAAAAGCTTAATTTTCTATTTTAAAACCTAATTAGAAATTCTAAAAATTAAATTACAAAACCTAAGGTTTAAACCCTAAGGGTTAAACCCTAAAGGTCAAAACCTAAGGGTTAGGGTATATGACAAGAATGCCATTAAAATTACAAGCCAATTGTCCAAAATGCCCTTTTTCATTTCTTTAATAAGTAGCTTGCAAATCTTGCCATATAATGAGTTGTTCATCAACTCTAGATCACCCATGTGCCTTAAAACAACTCAAAACAGCCAATACTTGACCACTTTATCAGCCAAATACATTGCATAAATAATATATATATATATATTAAAGAGAGAGAAAATCACAAAAGCTAGCTCATTTGTGATCTTGCACTCAACCAAGTCCCTCTCTCTCTCTAAACCCACGAATTTCATTAGTGGATCAGTCCCTTATCAAGTCCCTATCACACCAAGAACATATTAAGAAGCCAAGATCCAAGCATTGTTCAAGAGAGGTATAACCCTAAACCAAAATTTTGATCCTTGTATGCTATGTTAGATTAGGTGTTTTGATGTTTAAATATGTTATACGTTATGTTAATAAGTGATCTGGGTTGTTATATTATGGATCTATAACATCTAGATACACGAAATTGAAGATTTTAAAAATCTGACAAAACTTGAAAATGCTGTCTGACAGTCGAAAGTCAGGCCTCATAGATCGGTGACTGTTAATTGTTTTAGTGTTTTAAAGCTTTGTAGTTGTAATTTGTAATGTTGTTAGTGTTCTGTAACTCGAATCAGGGTTAGATCATGTATATATTGCAAGTTATGGATGGTCAAACTGCATTGACCGGCCATAACTTAACAATTCTAGGTAATCCAGAACTTACCTAGCAGTGTCTGACAATGAGTTCATGAGCCCATATCTTTCTTGTGTTTGTTGATTTGATTCTGCTGTTGGAATAAAGTTGTAGTATGGTAGATGGACTTTAGATTAATGCTTTTAGATCACCTAAATGACAAACAGGATTAATATATTGGATGGTCAAAGTAGGCAGGATGATCACGAAATCTGTTTTCTGGTAACCCATAAAACTCAAGAACACAACCTCTGACATGGTTTGACCAGCTTAGATCTGGTGATGTTAATGTAGTTAGATTGATATAGTGTATTAGATCTGTTCTTTGACATGTGGACTACGATCTCGAACCTTTAAAACACAAAATCATTAATAGGAAATCAAGTTGTGGAAGCCCAAAAGTGACCACTCGAACTATTCTTATTTTATGGGTAACCCAGAAAATGAAGAACAGCTCTGACAGTTACTTTGGAAGCTTAGATCTCATTTGTGTGATGTTGTATGACCTGGATGATTGTTGGATCATGTAGTATTACATCAATACTACACGATCTGACCATTAGCTAGCCTAGAAACACTTTGAACAGTGAATTAATGTTAGTCAAAGTAGGCATCAAGAATTTGACTTTGAATGTTCTTGAAGGCTCAAGAACACCTATAGCGACAGTTTTCGTTGCTATAAGCTTTTAGCGACGGTTTTAATAAAAATTAATTATATTAATTAAAATAAATAGAAATTAATTATTAAAAATTCATAAAATTATTTTAAGTTATAAAAATTAACTTTTAATAGTTTGACATAAATTTTATTAATATTTTAATTTAATTAAATATTAATGATATTAAATTTATTTAATAATTATATTAAATAAATAAGTTAAGAATGATATTAATATATTAAAAATCATTTTAAATGATATTAAAGTATTAAAAATTATTTGAAGTTATAATAAATGACTTTTAATATTTTGAGATAAATGTCATTAATATTTTAATATTAATGATAATAAATTTATTTAATAATTATATTAAATAAATTAGTTAAAAATGGTTTTAATATTTTAAAAATTAAATTAAATTTTTAAAAAGTATTTTAATTTATAATAAATAAGTTATAATATGTTGATAAGAATTTTATTAATATTTTAATATTAATGATAATAAATTTATTTAATAATTTTATTAAATAAATTATTTAAAAATGATTTTAATGCTTTATAAATCATTTAAAGGTAAAATAAATGTTTTAAAAATATTTTAAGTTATAATAAATAACTTTTAATATTTTGATATGAATAACATTAATATTTTAACATTAACGATAATTATTTAAAAATGATTTTAATATTTTAAAAATCATTTTAAAGTAATATTAATGTTTTAAAAATATTTTAAGTTATAATAAATAACTTTTAATATTTGGAAATGAAATACATTAATATTTTAATATTAATGATAATTATTTAAAAATGATTTCAATGTCTTAAAAATTATTTAAAGGTAATATTAAGGTTTTAAAAATATTTTCAAGTTATAATAAATAACTTTTAAAGTGTTGACATGTAGTTCATTAATATTTTAAATTATTTAATTATTAATGATAATAAAATTATTTAACAATTAATTCATTAAAAATGATATAAGTGTTTGAAAAAAAATCATTATAAATGATTTTATTGTTTCAAAAAATATTATAAATGATAATTAAATTATCTAATTTAATATTTAACTTCTTGAACAAAGTTTCATTAAAAATAAATTCATTAATTATCCGATAATGCAATTAGGATGCCAAAACGATACCGAACTCAAACCAAATTGACATAGTTTGATTAGGTATACGTTCTGACGCCCCCATAATTGTTCCAATCAACCCAACCCATTCTGAGTCACCAAATACACTCAACAAAATCCAAATACAATCTTTTATATCAAACGGTCATACAAAATACAACCACACAACTGTGAGCGTCAATACAAACATGTAAAAAATATAAATATTCAAACTAAGTCCTCATTACATTTATTATCACACTATTTTACAAAAAAATAGTGAGGACTTCTACGGCTCTAACTCGGACCATCACTCCATTCTCCGACTAGTACCCGCGATATTCTCATTTTCTGAAGAGAACAATGGAAGAAAAGGGTGAGTTCAACTAGCCCAGTAAAGAATATTATGACTAAGATAATGGAAAATAAATTATCGTTAGTCTTCAACAAATCAGATAAAATATTTTGGACAACAAGCTTTAGATCAACAACTGCAGCGAAAATAACAATTCATTAGAAGAGTTAAGTAGAGAATGAAGTCTACTATCTTCTATGATTTAAAAGTCCATCATCAATACTTTATCTCTGTAATATCAATCGATATACATCTCAAACCAAATATTCATCTTTGCACTACGGGCCAAAAAAATTCATTTGTATCACCAGTTGGTCATATTCATCTCAACACCTGTCCATCTTTGCACTACGGGCCAAAGATATTAATCAGATAATCATTCATCTTTGCACTACAGGCCAAAAATATTCATCAAGTAATCATTCATCTTTGCACTACAGGCCAAAGATATTCAGTTATATCACCATTTAGGACTGAGGATGATGAAAAATATTTTAAAGAACGAATCTAGTGAGATAAAGGACAAAGATTAGAGATTCGTAATTTAGTTTATCCAAGTTCAAGAATACTCCATAATAATCATTTGTGGAGCAAAATTCAAGAATGAAATTCAAAACTTGGATCCAATCAAATATAATTTGGAAAGATAATTTTTTTTTCGTGAATAGTACCGTGTGAATAGTAACTCATGAATAGTAACTCGACATGAAAAGATAAAAAATTTCACAAGAAAGTTCAGACCAACATTCTAGTAAAATGATATTACATGAAACGCAAAACTCAAGAAATTTCTAATCATTTTAGGAATTATAGAAGCAATACTTACCGTAGTAAGTTTAGAGTTAGGAATCTGAAATGAAACAATATACGAAACTGCAATTGGATTTTCACCCGTCAGGAGGTAATCCGCTGAAACAAATTATTTCCACAATTTAATAATAACTGAATACGAAGGGTTATTCACCAGGCATGCGGTAGTCCGCGTAGACAGGTTATTCCCACAAAATAATAAAGAATGGAATAACAACAGGATTTCACCATGCATGCGGTAGTCCGCGTAGACAGGTTATTCTAACAGAATAATAAAGAATGGAATAACAACCCTTACGAGTATTGAAATAAAATAACTCTCTTTATGAATACTAAAGAAATAATACCCCTTACCTTAATAAAAATTTAGAGACTGCACTAGTTTAATAGCAGAATACTCTTCTTCTTTCTCTCTTACTCTCTCTATACTTTCTCTCTTTATAGCTTTAGTGAATTGGTGAAAAATAATGAAGAAATGAGTTTCTATTTATAGGCTTGGCAGAGTAAGGGTAAAATAGTCTTTTTGCTATAATTTATGACATCATCGCTTACATCATCGATCCTATGACATCATTGCTTACCTCATCGTTCTGATGACACCATTGCTTACATCATAAGAATTCAAATTCAATTTGTTCTCTTCCACCTCATTTTACTTTTATACCATGAATTTATTATAATAATGTTACCATTCAAATTATAAAAATCATACTATTATATAATCACATCATACTACTATAATGTAACATTATAATAATATATTTGAATGAATTATTTTATTAGAAAAGATAAAATACCAACGTTCAACAAATGTTACATGCTAAAAATTCCTCTGTTTAAATCCACATTGAATAAATATTTTCTTATCATATATATCAAAAATTAATTATTCACAAATAATATTACAGAACTACAATATTGACAACCAGGTCGTTCCCAGGAAAGAGGGGGCCTTCCGATAAGGATTTTTCCTTATTGGCGCGCAATTAACTAACCCCTTTCCTAGACAGAACTTCCATAGACATTGCCAATAATGCTATCTAATAATATTATTCAAATAATATTAATTATTGATTTGATAATTTGAAATACTGTGCAATGATAATTATTGAATCACTAATATAAAATATCCACGTAGCAAATATTGAATCAATAAAATAAAAAAATGAATAGTAATTATCGTAACAATTATTGAGTAGTGACTTCTTATGTAAGAATCAATAATTAGAATTACTGTGCAATACCGTATGCTACTGTGCAACACTGCGTATTACTGTATTTTAACTACCGGGTATTTCAACGATTTTAACGGTAAAAATTTTACCGTTATTTTTGTAAAAGAGATTATTTCTGTCGCTTTCTATATTCGACATGCATTTCGTTGTGGGGTCCATCAATAACTGCGCCGTCGTACGAATATTCTCCAACAAAAAGAATATTCCTCGACCAAACGAATATTCCCCGACACAACGAATATTTTATAATCATTTGCTTATTTTGTAAAATTTGCACATTCAAATCAATACCTTACTATTTCAAAAGAATATATATAAAAAAAATTAAATCTTTATTTTTAAAATTTTGGGGTCTTACATACGTTCTTATGTGTTTTAATGACTGACATAAATATGTGACAACATGTTTAAACAGTATTATGTGTTAAATTGTATTATTCTAATTAAAAGAATAATTCTACTTATGATAGGACTTCATATTAAAGATAAAAGCGTAAGTTATACTACGTAGCTGTAATCAGCTATCAAGGTAAGTACCCTAACTTTACTCAAATTTATATTGAGCAAGTATTTGAACTATTCACTTTCATTGTGCAAGTTTCTTATCTCAATTTCTTATTGAGCATGTATTTCTACTCATTGTATTTACGTTATGCGATGGATTCCAATAAGCGAAAAGCAGGTTCATGAATAGTTTTGGTCAATTATTCATATCCATAAAGATATCCAGGATACGTTTATGAAAATTATTCTTATATTGTAAAATTTTATTCAATTCAGTTATTATTTATTAATATCCCATTATTGTCTGTTATTATACAAGTGTCCCCACTTGTATAAACTACTGTATTCAAACAAGAACTCTTGAACTTGAAATTCTTTGATATGACAAACCCTATTAAATACTATCAAACTTTAGTAGGTATTTATGGCTGTTTAAGCTATGTGACTCGGCTAGACATAGTTTGAATTGTATTATTGAATAGCATTGGTTATGATAAGGTCATCCAACTGAATTGTTTAGTTAGGATTCCAGACTGAGTATGAACAACCCGTAATCAGGAAATTGTTTTTGTGCCTAAGTCAAACAGAGTGAACGAATTATCGTTCAAACAGATAGTATTAATCAATACAGGACATAACGGGGCTGATCACCCTACATGTCCATAAGACCAGAGCGGTTTACAGATGAATTTTTGTTTAAACCTTTTCAAAAATAAAAAATAAAAGTTCATGGTCCATTGACCGCTCAACATTTATAGTCACTACGTCGTTTCAAAATTTTGAACGATTTGATATGTTATTAAAATATGTTTCGAAAGACTTCACAACTATTGATTTGTTGTAGAAGTATACCTTAAAGAAAACATTTACTTCTTTCAGCTAAAGTTTATTAACTGTTATTACTTGCTGAGCAATTGAATGCTCATTCTTGTTTTAAATTAAATATTTTCAGCTAAGCGTGATCAACTAGAAGGCTCTGGCAAAAACAAAGGGAAAGGAAAGCTGCAAGAATAAGTTTTATGGTATCTTGTGTAATAGTTAAACTTTATTAGGACGACAATATTTACTATCTATCATGTAATGAATGTTTTCAAGGTCGTGTACCTGGGATTAGACAACTCTAAAATATAAAATTAAGTTTGTTTATCTATTTTATAATACTACTCCGCTCAAAGAAATGATATCGTGTAGCACCAAGTTCGGGTTTCAAGTACCTGAATTTGGGGGCGTCATAGCCCCCACCTTCTGCGATGATCGCCTTTTCCAATACAGTTGTAAATGTATTCAGCTGGAATATGGAGACCCTACTATATAACCAGGTCTTCAATCCCTGCTCCAATCTTGTTGCCTTTCTCTCGTTAGTACTGACCGGGTAAGTTGCAAACCTTGCCAGCTCGTTGAATTTCACCGCATACTGCTTCAGCTCTAGAAACTGAACCTCCATCTGGTTCTGCGAGCTTATGGAAAGAACATTTCTTTGAATCGGTCCCATGCTATCACACCCTCTCCTTCCCTAGTCTTGTTCGCCTGCCACCAAAAGCTAGATTTCGACTTCAGCATGAATGTCGCGAAAGACGTCTTCTGGTCCTCGTTAACTCTGGCCACATCAAAGACTTTCTTCATCTCCATCACCCATGTTTGGGCCTCTATCAGGTTCACCGATCCCTAAAATTCTGGCTAGCCTACCGCTTTCAATTCCTTAAATGTCGTGTTCTAAACTTACGGCTGATTTACAAGCACTCCCGTCAGTAAATTCACCAATTGTTGAACCGAATTAGCGTTCGTCCCATCATTGTCATTATTGTTGTTATTAGTTGAACCCTGTGGGTGTTGACGTGTAGGTCTTCTTCTTGGATGCATCTTTCTGTTAAGACATACTCTTATTAGATCCCTTACTCATTTCCTAAATATTCAAGTTCAATTTAAACATTTAAAATAGATTAATTCACATTTGAACAGATATCACGTCAATAAACTTCGTTATTTTATTCATTCATAGTTTTAAAATATAGAATAGATAGCATCTCTGCTATTTACATCATCCTTTCTGAACTGAAACAAGTTGCAGGATTACATTATTATCTTATCCCATTATTATCTCAAATTTTGGGATTTACATTTATTTATTAAATAAGGAAACACATAGTCTATTACTCTACTATCTAGGTATGTTAAGACGTCGCACAGCCTCTCCACGTTCTTCTTCCATCACCTGAAACGATGTTCTGCGATCCACCATATACCACGGTAAATCCTTGAACTGAGCTGGGTAATAAAAGACACGATCCTGGGCCCTATCTATAGCCGAATAAAATGCATATTCCATCTCCCTCAGCTTGGCTTTCTTCACTTGAACCTCGTCTTCAGCTCGATCTGCACGTTAAGTAGCCCTCAAGCAAGCATCCTCAGCTCTGGCACGCTTTACTGACTCCTCTTTGATGTCGTTCTTTATTTTCGCTAGTTCTACTAGTGCATCATCCCTTTCACTCTCCACATGGACTAGATCCCACTTTGTGTTTCCAAGCTCATCGTCTAGCTCTTGAATCGTCTCCTTTCTCTGTTGTATGGTAGTCAGACTCTCGTCTACCAGTTCCTCCAGTTCTCTGACTCTACCATGTAGATCCACGTTGTGGTCGTAGATCTCCTCGTACATCACAGCGCTAGTCGAGTTAGGTGGAAATTCCTCTTCAGGATCCTCCTCCTCTTCTTCTAACTCATCCTCATCATCTCGGTTAAAGACTGGCTCATGCTCCTGACCAACTACGGTGATCAATGGAGATAACTCTCTCTGAACCAACTGCTCCCAGACTGTATGGATGTCTCAGGGCTCCTCGTCCCTAGGCATCTGGGTAACTCCTCCCTAGCCTGACTGGACTCTTCAACATTCGTCATCCTGACACAAAATTTTAAAGTTTAATTATTACGTGATATCGATCGAAACTCTTCGAATACTTAAACGTAAACACATAGCACATAAGGTAGTTTATTATCTTATCTATCATCACTATCTTTTCTATCTCCTATAAGGCTACTACCTAAGGTTCCCCACCTAAGGTTAACCTAAGGTTCATAACCTAAACACTGCTCTGATACCAACTTGTGACACCCCCAAATTCGGGTACTTCATTTCCACGAAATTTAGTGCTCATGATCTAAATAAAATATAACTACTGTAACGACCCCAAAATTTATACAATAATCCTCATCTTCGATCGTTAACAATACATCTTTAATCTATCTTTCCATCATTATTCGATATTAAAATCACTAAAAATGCGGAATATTTAAAACATTTATACATTTCCTTCTGTATTGCCCTAAATCGCAACCTTTATATTACATCTCTTCGATTCAAATTTATATCATGAATCGATACAACAAAATGTCTATACAAAGTCTTACATCATAAATCAATATCCATATACACCGGATAGCTCAACTTAAAATTCAACAACATGTTACATTCAAAATATTAAATACATTTCTCATAAAATATAAGTAATCTTCGTGAATATATATCTCTATAATTCACTTAGCACATATCCTTACCTTGAAATCTTGACCTGTAAAATTTATTATTTGCAAGAGTGAGCTCAACAGCTCAGCAAGTTCTAACAGTTTTCATGCATCACATAACACATAATAATATGCTCAACATACATATCATAATAATTAAAGTAACATGGCATACATGCTTTAATTTACATAGCAAATATAAAGATTGAGTTCCTTACTCAATCATCATTATTTAACCAAATCAATGTAGTCATAAATTGATTTTAACATTTCATGATTGCAACATGTATAACATGCTCGCTTACAACACATATAACATATCATGCAATTTAAAACATTTCATCAAGTCTATGTAGAAAATAGGAACCGAAAAACTTGCATTGATCGTTGTTTACCAATAACAGATTAACAGCTTACAGCTATCTGCACTTCACATGCCTTACACAATTATATAATCATGCACATCAACTATTAGTCACATAGCAACACATAGTAGTTGTAATGTACACTCTACTCCACATCTCAATCCTTTAATACACAATGTTCAATTAGATTGTTTTAACTTTCAATTTATATCTCACTATATTTCTTATTAGTCATACTCGAAGTTCATTCAAGTATTTAAGTCTTGCTAAGACACCTTATTGATTTTATATTAACCCCATTTCATATCTTATAATATTCATTTCATTTAACTTAAAACACTTTTAACGTTTATTAACACTTGTCACGGCGTTTCGACGTTCATTCGTCACACGCCCGAATCATCTCTCTTGTGTATGCTTAGTGTGCTTATATAACTTATCTAATACATCATTTATTATGTTAAGCATCATTATATTTAATAACATCCATGTTTTATAACTTAGAACAACATCTATTATCGTCGACAGCACTATACTTGCGTATGTACATGTCCGACGCCCTCCGATTGCCTCCGAATACGCATCAGTCATAAAGATAACCATTTTAACCACTGTTAACGACCTCAAAACAAAACAATTAAAGAACAAAAGTTGTAGGTCTACTCGTGCTCGTTCCGGATCATCTTGAATCTCCTCAATCGGAGTTCGTATGGAAACGTTATGGCCATTTTACTAACGGAGGTCAAAATAGTTTTGCATTACAACAACTAAAGCACCCCGGACAAAAAGGGTACCCGCTGGGGCTGGTCCCCCAAGCCTAATACACACGCTGGGGCAGGTCACCCCCTGGTGAGGGTGCTGGTTTGTGAATTGGTGGAGAAATAAGCCAATTTGGCTTATTCCTTCACACTGAATTCGATTTTTTTCCAACATGATAAACATGAAACTTGATAAAAAAAAAATATTTTGAACCTATTAACATGATTATAACACATATAATTCTTATAACACATAATCAAAACCAAGGTTTTTCATGATTTTTGAAGAAAATACAAAATCAAACGTTCTTGACAAAAATTGCTATTACGAATTCGTTTTTCGATCAATTCAAGTAATTCTAATTGTATTAACTTCTAATCTTAACATACTAACATAATACATGATCAATTTTAACAATAACCCATAATCAGACACCAATTTGATAGTTTCAAAAGCTATTTTTAAGAAATTAGTTAACAGAAAATCACTATAAACCCCGTTCTTCTTGTTTATCAAAACTTCATGAATCGAATTGTTAAAACAACCATATAACTCATATATAATTATGATATATCACATATTACACATAACTTCATGCTTTCACCAATCTCTTTGATAATTTAAGAACTATTTTCAATATAACTTCATAATAAAATACTATGAACATGATTTCATCATGTTCATCATGTCCTTGTGAATTGAAACTCTTAAACCACTATAAAAATCTCATGTAAGCATATATATACATATATATACACACACATCCCATTCACGTATCAAAATTATGAAGTTTCACCAAAAGATTTTTTACATAGAATAACTTCAAAAATTGTTTTTACAACAATTGTACTTTGAAAATCCTTTCATGGCAAACAATTACATATGAAAACATATGAACACCATATATACATCTAAATTCATAATCATGAAAACCTAATGTTACAAAGAAGAAACACAACACATATCAATTGAGTATAAGGGTTAAGATTATAACCTTACTTGTTTTGAATTAAGAGATAGATGGAGACGATGAAAGCTTTTCTCTTGTTTTCTCAAGGTCTCCCTTCTTCTTCTTCTTCTTCCTCTTCTTCTTCTCTGATAACTCTCTCTACCCCTTCTCTTGTTTTTTTTCTTTGTTTCTAACAGACTAACTCTAACTCTTTGTTCTTCTACTAACATAATATACATATAATATATTATACATATAAAACATAAATACAACATATATAACTTATATTAACCCTATAATAATTATTGTGACACCCCCAAATTCCAGGACCGCCACTTGGTCTCTCGAATTTGGTTCATCACGTGCTCATGGTAATACATCGCAATAATGATAACTAAATATCACACAACCACAGCGGAAAATCTATTCTAGAATAATTTACAATGATTTATTATAATTATTCCCTCAAGTCTCGCAACCTACAGTACTTAATAGATTACATAGCAATATCAATTAACGACTTGTTATATAATCTAACTTAAGCTTAAACATAAACAAATTCAGTCTTACTACATCATCTTCACACAATATTAATATATTTGAAACATAACAGACATAAGCTAGTTGGTAGCCTTGCCCTTGCCCTTATCAATGCCCGAAGGTTCGCCATGCTCTGCCTTAACTGAAATGTTTTAGGGAAAGCAAGAATGAGCACAAATTGCCCAGCAAGTAATATACAATAAGGGTGAATAATAAGATTCTCAATTCTCGAAAGGGTATAGCAAGATTTGATAGTTCAAGAATAACAAGAATATCAACAGTTCTCAATAATAGTCGCTATGGACAGAATAATATCAATATGATTCAATAATAAGTCAATTCAAGATTTCAAATAACTGAATACTGAGCAGTCACTAAGGACTATGAACTTCTACTAGAATTGACAGTAATAAACTGAAAATCCAATAAAAACAGGTACAACAGGTGATCAGCCTAAAGTACCATCGTTATGCATAACAATCAATCATACTCAAGTGTGCACGTCGGTTCTCCGATAATTATATATTCCCTTCAAAGAAGGTTGTTCTTCTCAGTCAAATACAAGATCCCGCACCAATCAATTAGTTTGGGTCGCTTTTCAATAATATAAGTCTAGCCGAATCAAATGGCATAGACACTTTCACAATATTCAAGAACAATACTAAGTTCAACATGTATAATAGCTTTAATTAATTAAGAGTTCAAGTGTGCTAATTTAATTCAACGATTTAGTAAGAAACTAGTTCACAATATACAAGGATAGAATACTTGCACCGTAAAAGAGTGTAAGTTAGGAAACTTGCCTTATGCGTAGTTTACTGACGTAAAGCTAGCCAACACTTTGGAATCCTATTTATAATGTATTACATGTATAGGATTTTCATTAGTTAACACATCCGTTACACAACTTATTACTCAATATACATACATGTTACTATCTTAGTCACATGTCATACTTATTCTCATATGACATGAAATCAGATTATATGTTATTACGAATCAAGTACATAGTTATAACATAAATGATATTATAGCAACTCATCATGTTCAAGTAGCTATGATCCTTTGACCCATGGGCTTCCATTATATAAGTTAAACATTATCTTGTTACTTAATCATCACCTATGTACACATATCAGTAGGGTGTAAACCATTTCTAGCAATGTAGGCATCATATAAGCTATCTGTCCAAAAATCAGATTGTCAAACTGCATGGCTTCTGATTCCAGGTCGGCGCAGCTGCGCCATGGCTAAGCCTAGGGCCAGCGCAGCTGCGCAGCCTTCTGGCTAAGCCAAGGCTGAGCTGTGCCTTATGGTTTCTGTCCGGTAATGCAAGCCAACAACACCACATAGCATATAAACATATTAAAAGATACTTTTATGTTTGTACAACCTTTTCTCGTTTCAAATATATATGATATGGATTCTAAGTCAATACTTTTAATAACTTAAAGCCATTCAAGGATACGAACTCATAAGGTCTAACATGCTCGCTTTTTTTTTAAAACACTTAAATTATTCATATAACTTGCATTAAACATGTTCATGAGTTTTCATATCACATATATGCAACTATTATTATCATTAGTTTGAAAACATGCTTTATTTACGCAAATTTGATTTCACTACATGTAACATAGTAGGAAAACATGAATGATACCTTAGCAAGTCTACAAGTTCTATCAAACATGTTCATAAGTATCGAAATTTAAATCTCAATGTAACATGTCGACGTTCACGTTCAACACTTATACTCTCATTAATAAAGTTTGCTAATACGCCCTAACACGTTCATGCTACATTATGAAATTTATATACGTAAGTTAATGTGTCCGACATGTATGTCAAGGCCATATAAACATACCCGAAAATCAGAATATATATATATGATCTTTATATGTCAAGGTTTGCCTTTAAAAACTTATATTTTCGCTCGAAATGTTTACTGATCGAGGTTTAGCATGCTCACGTCATACTATGAAACACGTATACACAAGTCAACATTCATTTCATGTGTTTCTAGATGGTACTAACGTGTCTCGAAAGTCAGAATATTAACATGCGTCATATATGTTTCACGTCCGTTTATAAACCTTATATTCCCTTTGAAAACTGTAAGTGCGTTTCCAAACTACATGTTGTTTTGTTAACCATGCATGCTAATATACTAAAACATGCTTACATTGCCTCATTATGTTTATATATATATGTTACACAAGCTAGCATGCTGGTTTAAGCCATATCAATAACTTAACACACAACAAGATTTAAGCAGATTGCAGAAAACTGGAGCAGGGTGCCGGCGCAGCTGCGCCGCATCCCAGGCTTAAACCTGCGCAGCTGCGCCACTACTGGTTCACACCAGACAGCAGGCAGCTACGGCAGTTTCTAGCCCAACTCACAAAATGGCTTCACGAAAACAGTTTTTAAACAACTACATTCCAGTTCAAACATGTATATAAGCCATATAGCAACTAAACAAACTTCCTTCAATCCAATTATAGTCCAATTTGGCATAATCAGAAATTGAAATTTTTGACAGAAAAATGAAAATGAAGAACATGAATCATGTACTTATACCTTTGCTATGAATTAAGCTTGCTGCTATCTCACAATGCTATTATACTGATATATGTATATGCTCTCAACTTATCAACTCAAACAAAATCTCAGCAATGTGAAATGGGAAGAAAGGAAGCCATATTTATAGAGAAAACAAGATACAGACAATGCAATTGCCTACCATTTCAAACTAACAGAAATTTGATTTGCATGCTAGATAAGAGGAAGTTGGTAGATAGTTGTTGAAAGCCATCATTAGAGCCACTCCTCATATAATTATTGCTAGCTAAGCTTGGGAGAAGAATGGGAGAATAGGCCTTAGCCTTTTTGCCATACACGTGAAGGAGAAGGAGAGTGACTATTATATTGGGACAAGGCCATATATCAGCATTCTATAATTTGTATATATACACAACACTTATGCCAAAATATGTTACATGTATATATACTATATAATTAGGCCACAATTATAGTTACAATGTAATTCTAATGATACTAACATGGATTCACATAATGTAATAAGTGTGAATTGTACACATATAATTCATGTACATTTTTATCATACTGGTATAATTTAATCGGATGTTATCACATTACATTATCTCATGTATTATTAAATTGTTCACCATATATTCATAATGTCTCACTTTATTAAAATTAATAGTTTACAATATGTTCATGATATATTATACAGTGTATTCCCACATATTTATTGTCACATAAGTATTATCATGCATTCATAACATATAGTTTTAACATAATCACATTATGCTTCATGTAATATATGGTTTCTATGTGTAATATATTCGCATTGCATTATATAACATAGTTTATGTATATACATGCATGGTCACACTTAAGTGTCTCTCTACACTATATAATATAGTTGTATTCCATATACTTTCTATATTCAAGTATTGCACATTTGCACATATCAATTAATATAATCTTATTATATTAATCACTCACTTATTTATTTTATTATTCATAATGTCAAATAAATAAACTATTTATCTCGTTGATTAATTAACAATAATATTAATTAATTTATTCATCATTGACTATTAATTATACCAAATTAATAATCATAGGATTAATTATCACATTAACAAATATAAATCTCAGCACAATTATAAACAAGTGGATTATGATTATTATATTTCTTGCAATAATAATCACATATTATTAATCAACCATAGTTAATATCCCACAATAATCAATTAATATTCTCTAATAACAATTAACAATTAATTAATTGTTCACTTAAAAATTCTTCGTTAATTAATATAATTATTAATATTTCCCATCACTGTGCCACACTAGGCTCTCAACGAGTTTATCGTAAACTCCACATTTTTCTCAATTGTCATAGATATTCAATTTAATATAATTGAATTAATCATTCTCATAACACAAAATCATTTATATTCAAATAAATTCTCATTTTCATTAATATAATTATTTAATAATATTAGGAAATTATCGGGTATTACATCCTCCCCCCCTTATAAAAATTTCGTCCCGGAATTGCTACAAGGTTACACAAACAAGTGGGGATAATCCCTCATTATCCTATCTTCTAATTCCCACGTTGCCTCCTCGACATCGTGGTTATGCCAAAGTACTTTTACAGACGAAATAATTTTATTTCTCAAAGTTTGCTCTTTCCTATCTAATATCTGGACAGGAATTTCTTCATACGCCAAGTTTTTCTCCACTTGAATGGGCTCGTAAGAAATCACATGTTTGTAGTCGGCCTTGTACGGTCGCAACATGGAAATGTGAAATACGTTGTGGATGTGCTCCAACTCGGGTGGTAACGCAACTTTGTATGCCACTTCGCCCACTCGCTTCAGTATCTCAAATGGTCCTATAAATCTTGGACTCAATTTTCCTTTCTTGCCGAAACGGATTTTTCCCTTCCATGGAGATACCTTCAAGAATACGAAACTGCCGATTTCGAAGTCTCGGTCCTGCCGATGCAAATCTGCGTATTTCTTCTGGCGGTCTTGAGCTGCTACTAATCTGGCTCTTATCACTGTCACCACGTCTGCGGTTTGTTGAACTAACTCTGGTCCGAGTATTCGTCGTTCTCCGACTTCGTCCCAACATAATGGCGTTCTGTATTTTCTCCCGTAAAGAGCTTCATACGGTGGCATGCCGATACTCGCATGGTAACTATTATTATACGCAAATTCGACTAACGGTAGGTGGTCGTCCCAATTTCCCTTAAAATCCATCACGCAAGTCCTAAGCATGTCCTCCAGTGTTTGTATTGTTCGCTCACTCTGTCCGTCTGTCTGAGGATGGTAAGCTGTACTCAACATCAACTGCGTTCCCATTCTTTCTTGCAAACTCTTCCAAAAATTGGACGTGAAGCGCGGATCTCGATCAGAGACAATTGATACCGGCACTCCATGTCGTGAAACAATCTCTTTTACATACAGACTCGCTAATTGGTTCAAACTGTAGCGGATCTTGATTGGTAGAAAATGTGCAGTCTTGGTAAGTCGATCCACAATAACCCAAATGGCATCATAACCTTTCTACGTAACTGGAAGTCCTACCACGAAGTCCATCGTAATATGCTCCCATTTCCACTCTGGTATTTCCAACGGTTGTAGTAAACCACTCGGCCGCTGATGTTCTTCTTTAACGCGTTGGCAAGTCAAGCATCTACTGACGCACTCCGCGACTTCCCGTTTCAAATTGGGCCACCAAAAATGTTGCCTTAGATCTTGGTACATCTTTGTGCCTCCCGGATGAACGGAATATGTCGTATTGTGTGCCTCGTGCAAAATCTCTTCCCTCAACTCGGTTACCGCTGGTACCCACACTCTCCCTTCAAATCTCAAAATACCGTCTTTATCCATTCGAAATTTTTCTTCCTCATTTTCCGTGATCCTCTTTCGGATTTTCTCACACTCTTCATCCTTTTCCTGAGCTTCCTTTACTCTATCCAACAACGTCGGACAAGCTTCCATTACAATTAACTTCCCACCAGACTTTTCTGGTCCTTTCACTTCTATCTCCAATTTCTCCATCTCTCTTATCAACTCTTCCTGAGTCGTCAAATTAAACAACTTCTCCCTTCCTTTCCTGCTCAGAGCGTCGGCAACCACATTTGCCTTTCCCGGGTGATAAAGAATATCGCAATCATAGTCTTTGATTAATTCTAACCACCTTCTCTGCCGCATGTTTAACTCCTTCTGTGTGAAGATATATTTCAGACTTTTGTGGTCCGTGTATATCTCACATTTTTCTCCGTATAGACAATGTCTCCATATCTTTAACGCAAAAACTACTGCTGCTAACTCTAAGTCGTGAGTGGGGTATCGTTTTTCGTAATCCTTCAATTGTCGTGACGCATATGCAATAACCTTGCCATGTTGCATGAGCACACAGCCAAGCCCCTTGTGCGATGCATCACTATACACCACAAAATTTCCCGCATCATCTGGTAATGATAACACAGGTGCTTCGCTCAATCTCCTTTTCAGTTCTTGAAAACTTTCTTCGCATTTGTCGGTCCATACAAATTTCACCGTCTTTCTAGTCAAATTGGTCAACGGGGTTGCTATCTTAGAAAAATCTTGGATGAATCTTCGATAGTACCCAGCTAACCCTAGAAAGCTTCTCACCTCCGTCGGTGTTCTCGGTTGTTCCCAATTACTTACTGCTTCGACCTTTGCAGGGTCTACTGAGATTCCATTCTTATCCACCACGTGGCCTAAGAATTGAACCTTCTCCATCCAAAATTCGCACTTAGAAAATTTTGCATACATCTTCTCCTTCCTTAGTGCCTCCAAAACAATCTTCAGATGTTCGGCGTGTTCTTCCTCTGTCTTTGAGTAGATCAAAATGTCGTCGATAAAAACCACTACAAATTTATCCAAGTTTGGCTTGAAAACTCGGTTCATCAAGTCCATAAATGCTGCCGGAGCATTAGTCAATCCGAATGACATTACCAAAAACTCGTAGTGTCCATAACGGGTTCGAAACGCAGTCTTTGGTATGTCCTCGTCCCTCACTTTCAGTTGATGATATCTTGTTCGTAGGTCGATCTTTGAGAAACACTTTGCTCCCTTCAGTTGATCAAATAAGTCGTCTATCCTCGGTAGCGGATACCGGTTCTTGATCGTTACTCTGTTCAATTCTAGATAATCGATACAGAGCCTCATCGATCCGTCCTTCTTCTTAACGAATAGTACTGGTGCTCCCCAAGGAGAAACACTCGGTCGAATGTAACCCTTATCCAACAATTCTTGTAATTGTATCATCAATTCCTTCATTTCTACTGGCGCCATACGATATGGAGCTTTCGAAATCGGTGCCGTTCCCGGTGCTAAGTCTATTACGAATTCGATTTCTCTGTCTGGCGGAAGACCAGGCAGATCGTCCGGAAACACATCTTGGAATTCATTAACTACGTATATATCCTTAATTTCTACTCCCTTTTTCCGAGTATCAACGATGTAAGCTAAATATCCTACACATCCTTTCCTTAACCATTTCTTGGTCTGCATCATCGTAACGCAACACGATTGCTTAAGCGATGAGCTACCATAAAACACTACCTTAGACTTACTCGGAGTCTGAAGGTTCACACATTTGTTCTGACAGTCAATTATAGCAGCATGGTTATACAACCAATCCATTCCCAGTATTACGTCAAATTCTCCCAATCTAATAGGTATCAAGTCTACGCTCAGTTCATGTTCTCTAATGTTTGCGTGACAATCTCGATAAATGTATTCTACAGGGATCACTTCCTTATTAGCAACTTCTATGATCAAAGGATTTTCTAAAAGTTCTCGGGGTGTACTAAGTCTACTAGCAAATTCTTCAGATACAAAAGAACAGGTGGCACCCGAATCAAATAATACATAAGCATTTATATCATTGATTGGGATTATACCTGACACCACGTCCTTCGCAGCCACGACGTCCTGGACGGTCATGTTAAAGGTTCTGGCGGTTGGGCGGTTGGATTGTGCCGGTCCACCGATCATCAGCTTGTTGCCTCCTTGCTGATTACTTCCCCCGCCACTTCCCTTCTTTGGGCAGTCCTTAATTCGGTGCTCCGTCGAGCCACACGCAAAGCATCCTTGTATCTCTTTTGGTTTCAAACAGTTGGGCAAGATGTGCCCTTCCTGTCCGCAGTTGTAGCAAGTGCCACGTCCCTTCCAGCACTCGCCCTGGTGATTCTTCCCACACTTCGGGCATCCTTCAGCCCTCTTCTTGAAACCTCCACGAAAATTCCCTGATTGATTATTATTGTTGTTTTTGTTGTTGTTGTTGTTCTCCCACTTTCTCTTTCCCAAGTTGCTTCCTCCGCTACTGCTTCCTCCCGTACGATTCTCTCCTCCAGTATTCTTTCCTTTCTTTTCTTTGTTATACAGACTTAAGGCCTCACTGCCGCCTTCCGCAATGATTGCCTTCTCCAGTAATGTTGCAAAGGAATCAATTTGAAGAACTGATACCTTATTGAACAGCCATGGCTTCAACCCTTGTTCAAAGCGTCTAGCCTTCCTCTCTTCATCACCAACTTGGTGCTCCGTAAATCACGCTAGTTCGTTAAACCTAGCCGCGTATTGCGCCACCGTCATCTCACCTTGTTTTAACTCTAGGAATTTCACCTCCATCCTATTCTTCATACTCTTCGGAAAGTAATTCTCGAAGAACAGTGTCTTAAACTTATCCCAAGCTATTATCCCTTCTCTAGCTCTTTGTTGATTAGCCTCCCACCAGTAGTTCGCTTCTCCCCTCATCATGTACGTGGCAAACACCGTCTTCTAATCTTCGCCTACGCTAGCTATAGTGAAAGCTTTTTCGATCTCTTTGATCCACGTTTGTGCGACGATTGGGTCGGTAGTTCCCTCGAACTCCGGGGGTCCTACACTCTTAAAGTCTTTAAAGGTTGTTACTGGCACAGTTTGAGGGTTCGGGCGAACGGGTTCATTGTTCCTTCCCCTTAAGGCTTCTCCTAACAAGTCTACCAGTTTCTGGATCAGGTCTACTTGTTCTCTCTCATTGTTAACGGATTCTTCGGGTGCAGTCAATCTACGTCTGGGCGGCATTATCTGCATCACAATTTTTCATTTTATTATTATTCAAGTATATCACTTAAGTATTTCTTTTAATACTAAAAGAATAAATTTATAACACGTTTCTAAAATCAACTCCATTTATATTCATATGCCATTTCATTTCATTACATGATTATCCTAGCATACTGCTATAAATGTTATCACATATATCCCCTAATATCACAAAAGACGGGGAATATACCAACCTACTACCATACTACCCCTCTAACAAAAGCTAACTCGGGGTTTAATTCATCATCCCACATCTTACACAAAAGATCGGGATTACAACATAGTATATACAATACATAAAGACACAACTAGTACTACCACTAGACTGACTAAGGAAATCTCATCCCATCATCCCGCGCTCCACTGCGCTCTTGTACTCTAACTGTGCTATATACGCAACCAGCTCTCGGCTCAAGGTATGTAGAGTCTGTCCCTGTTCTGCCGGGTAGTGGTACACACCATCAATCACCCTTTCAAAAGCTGAACGGAACACATACCCCATCTTGTTCATCTTTCTCTTCTTGCACCTGACCTCGTCCTCAAGGTCGTCAGCTCTCTCATTGGATGCTTCCCACTTCTCCTCGAAGTGTAACCTATCCATCACCTCCAACCTAGCTGAGTACGGAGTGCCTCTTTCTCAGTTTTCTCACTCAGCTCCCTCTGCTCAACCTCTTCTAGCTTCTCTGCCAAATCTACATTCCTAGCCACTGACCTGTGAAACAGAGTCCCCATCTGGATCCCTGCCTCCCTACGGTAGGCAATCTCCACCTCTAACTCTTGTATAGCCAGCTTCCTCTGGTGGTCCTCGTCCCTCAGCTTCTGGAACTCAGACTCTCTCTCGTGGGCCTCTGCCTCTAGCTCCTGAACTCTGCAGTCCAACTCTAGGATCCGCTCCTCATACTCTCCTAGCATCTGCTCCTCTATAGTAGCCTCATCAGAGTCCTCTACTGGCTCATCCTCCATCGGCTCCTCCTCTGGATCAGACTCTATCTCAATCTCGTCCTCGTCGTCGAACTCGAACGGTACAACAGCCTGCACTGGTGTAGCCTCTAGAGGTGCCTCGTACACTACATGTATATCCCTGGGCTCCTCCTTGGCCACTCTACTAGGTACCCCTGTGTCTGTCATCCTACAATCACAAACACGAGACAAACAAACAGCAACTCCATTAGAATGTTAAATAAACATAAGTTCATTGTATAGAATGAAGTTACATTTCATAACAGACTAAGCCTCTCAAGGAAAACTCTACATGAGTTTTATCTCCTTCCTATCTTCTAAGTTCGCCTAAGTTATAGTCTAAGGACACTCGTTCCTAAGGTTTATAACTACGGCTCTGATACCAACCTGTGACACCCCCAAATTCCAGGACCGCCACTTGGTCTCTCGAATTCGGTTCATCACGTGCTCATGGTAATACATCGCAATAATGATAACTAAATATCACACAACCACAGCGGAAAATCTATTCTAGAATAATTTACAATGATTTATTATAATTATTCCCTCAAGTCTCGCAACCTACAGTACTTAATAGATTACATAGCAATATCAATTAACGACTTGTTATATAATCTAACTTAAGCTTAAACATAAACAAATCCAGTCTTACTACATCATCTTCACACAATATTAATATATTTGAAACATAACAGACATAAGCTAGTTGGTAGCCTTGCCCTTGCCCTTATCAATGCCCGAAGGTTCGCCATGCTCTGCCTTAACTGAAATGTTTTAGGGAAAGCAAGAATGAGCACAAATTGCCCAGCAAGTAATATACAATAAGGGTGAATAATAAGATTCTCAATTCTCGAAAGGGTATAGCAAGATTTGATAGTTCAAGAATAACAAGAATATCAACAGTTCTCAATAATAGTCGCTATGGACAGAATAATATCAATATGATTCAATAATAAGTCAATTCAAGATTTCAAATAACTGAATACTGAGCAGTCACTAAGGACTATGAACTTCTACTAGAATTGACAGTAATAAACTGAAAATCCAATAAAAACAGGTACAACAGGTGATCAGCCTAAAGTACCATCGTTATGCATAACAATCAATCATACTCAAGTGTGCACGTCGGTTCTCCGATAATTATATATTCCCTTCAAAGAAGGTTGTTCTTCTCAGTCAAATACAAGATCCCGCACCAATCAATTAGTTTGGGTCGCTTTTCAATAATATAAGTCTAGCCGAATCAAATGGCATAGACACTTTCACAATATTCAAGAACAATACTAAGTTCAACATGTATAATAGCTTTAATTAATTAAGAGTTCAAGTATGCTAATTTAATTCAACGATTTAGTAAGAAACTAGTTCACAATATACAAGGATAGAATACTTGCACCGTAAAAGAGTGTAAGTTAGGAAACTTGCCTTATGCGTAGTTTACTGACGTAAAGCTAACCAACACTTTGGAATCCTATTTATAATGTATTACATGTATAGGATTTTCATTAGTTAACACATCCGTTACACAACTTATTACTCAATATACATACATGTTACTATCTTAGTCACATGTCATACTTATTCTCATATGACATGAAATCAGATTATATGTTATTACGAATCAAGTACATAGTTATAACATAAATGATATTATAGCAACTCATCATGTTCAAGTAGCTATGATCCTTTGACCCATGGGCTTCCATTATATAAGTTAAACATTATCTTGTTACTTAATCATCACCTATGTACACATATTAGTAGGGTGTAAACCATTTCTAGCAATGTAGGCATCATATAAGCTATCTGTCCAAAAATCAGATTGTCAAACTGCATGGCTTCTGATTCCAGGCCGGCGCAGCTGCGCCATGGCTAAGCCTAGGGCCAGCGCAGCTGCGTAGCCTTCGGGCTAAGCCAAGGCTGAGCTGTGCCTTATGGTTTCTGTCCGGTCATGCAAGCCAACAACACCACATAGCATATAATCATATTAAAAGATACTTTTATGTTTGTACAACCTTTTCTCGTTTCAAATATATATGATATGGATTCTAAGTCAATACTTTCAATAACTTAAAGCCATTCAAGGATACGAACTCATAAGGTCTAACATGCTCGCTTTTTTTTTAAAACACTTAAATTATTCACATAACTTGCATTAAACATGTTCATGAGTTTTCATATCACATATATGCAACTATTATTATCATTAGTTTGAAAACATGCTTTATTTACGCAAATTTGATTTCACTACATGTAACATAGTAGGAAAACATGAATGATACCTTAGCAAGTCTACAAGTTCTATCAAACATGTTCATAAGTATCGAAATTCAAATCTCAATGTAACATGTCGACGTTCACGTTCAACACTTATACTCTCATTAATAAAGTTTGCTAATACGCCCTAACACGTTCATGCTACATTATGAAATTTATATACGTAAGTTAATGTGTCCGACATGTATGTCAAGGCCATATAAATATACCCGAAAATCAGAATATATATATGATCTTTATATGTCAAGGTTTGCCTTTAAAAACTTATATTTTCGCTCGAAATGTTTACTGATCGAGGTTTAGCATGCTCACGTAATACTATGAAACACGTATACACAAGTCAACATTCATTTCATGTGTTTCTAGATGGTACTAACGTGTCTCGAAAGTCAGAATATTAACATGCGTCATATATGTTTAACGTCCGTTTATAAACCTTATGTTCCCTTTGAAAACTTTAAGTGCGTTTCCAAACTACATGTTGTTTTGTTAACCATGCATGCTAATATACTAAAACATGCTTACATTGCCTCATTATGTTTATATATATATGTTACACAAGCTAGCATGCTGGTTTAAGCCATATCAATAACTTAACACACAACAAGATTTAAGCAGATTGCAGAAAACTGGAGCAGGGTGCCGGCGCAGCTGCGCCGCATCCCAGGCTTAAACCTGCGCAGCTGCGCCACTACTGGTTCGCACCAGACAGCAGGCAGCTACGGCAGTTTCTAGCCCAACTCACAAAATGGCTTCACGAAAATAGTTTTTAAACAACTATATTCCAGTTCAAACATGTATATAAGCCATATAGCAACTAAACAAACTTCCTTCAATCCAATTATAGTCCAATTTGGCATAATCAGAAATTGAAATTTTTGACAGAAAAATGAAAATGAAGAACATGAATCATGTACTTATACCTTTGCTATGAATTAAGCTTGCTGCTATCTCACAATGCTATTATACTGATATATGTATATGCTCTCAACTTATCAACTCAAACAAAATCTCAGCAATGTGAAATGGGAAGAAAGGAAGCCATATTTATAGAGAAAACAAGATACAGACAATGCAATTGCCTACCATTTCAAACTAACAGAAATTTGATTTGCATGCTAGATAAGAGGAAGTTTGTAGATAGTTGTTGAAAGCCATCATTAGAGCCACTCCTCATATAATTATTGCTAGCTAAGCTTGGGAGAAGAATGGGAGAATAGGCCTTAGCCTTTTTGCCATACACGTGAAGGAGAATGAGAGTGACTATTATATTGGGACAAGGCCATATATCAGCATTCTATAATTTGTATATATACACAACACTTATGCCAAAATATGTTACATGTATATATACTATATAATTAGGCCACAATTATAGTTACAATGTAATTCTAATGATACTAACATGGATTCACATAATGTAATAAGTGTGAATTGTACACATATAATTCATGTACATTTTTATCATACTGGTATAATTTAATCGGATGTTATCACATTACATTATCTCATGTATTATTAAATTGTTCACCATATATTCATGATGTCTCACTTTATTAAAATTAATAGTTTACAATATGTTCATGATATATTATACAGTGTATTCCCACATATTTATTGTCACATAAGTATTATCATGCATTCATAACATATAGTTTTAACATAATCACATTATGCTTCATGTAATATATGGTTTCTATGTGTAATATATTCGCATTGCATTATATAACACAGTTTATGTATATACATACATGGTCACACTTAAGTGTCTCTCTACACTATATAATATAGTTGTATTCCATATACTTTCTATATTCAAGTATTGCACATTTGCACATATCAATTAATATAATCTTATTATATTAATCACTCACTTATTTATTTTATTATTCATAATGTCAAATAAATAAACTATTTATCTCGTTGATTAATTAACAATAATATTAATTAATTTATTCATCATTGACTATTAATTATACCAAATTAATAATCATAGGATTAATTATCACATTAACAAATATAAATCTCAGCACAATTATAAACAAGTGGATTATGATTATTATATTTCTTGCAATAATAATCACATATTATTAATCAACCATAGTTAATATCCCACAACAATCAATTAATATTCTCTAATAACAATTAATAATTAATTAATTGTTCACTTAAAAATTCTTCGTTAATTAATATAATTATTAATATTTCCCATCACTGTGCCACACTAGGCTCTCAACGAGTTTATCGTAAACTCCACATTTTTCTCAATTGTCATAGATATTCAATTTAATATAATTGAATTAATCATTCTCATAATACAAAATCATTTATATTCAAATAAATTCTCATTTTCATTAATATAATTATTTAATAATATTAGGAAATTCTCGGGTATTACAATTATACTAAATACAATTATTATAATTAAAATATAGGTTACAACTTTTAGAATTTTAAAAGCCCTAAGGCTTGTTTGGAAAAACAACATTAATTTTAAAAACATGTTTTTAGTAGTTAAGGCCTTGCTTAGGTAAAACATGTTTAAAACAAAAGTAAGGGTCTTGTTTGGGAAAACGGTTTTAAAAATTCTTTCAATAAATTCTTTAACACATATTCTTAATGTTATCTTTTAATTAATTAAATCTTAACATTAATTTAATTAATTAAAAGTTTAACATCAATTAATCACATAAAATTGTCACATTATAATAACTCGCTAATTATAACTTCATGGAACAATTACCACATCACTACATCTAATTTAATTATCTCAATTAAATTAGAACTTTAACATAAAATCATTACATATTAATTAAATTAAATATTAAATAATCATTTAATTAATATAATACACTTAATTACATTACTCCATATTAATCACATAATTATTTATTTAACTTAATAAATACTTTAATTAAAATATTTATTTACTTCAATAAATATTAAAATTAACATATAAATTTTCTTCACACCAAATCACATATTTCACAATATATAACACGTATACACATACTCAAACTCAAAATATCAGATAATAAGAATTTTATTTATTAAATTCTTATTTATTAAATCTTAAAAATCCGGGATGTCACAACTACTGCCCATAATTAAGCAATAAATTACAACCTTAATAATTAAATAAAATCTTTCTTATAAAAAGGATTACAACTTATTCAAATGTTCCTAGGGTTTTCTAACCTTAACATCAATAAATGCGAAAAGTAAAACATCACATAATAAAATCTTATTACAATCATATCATAATTATAAACAAGTCTTCACTTGTTTATCTTGTTCTTGCCTTTGCTAGTTAACGGTTCGTCAACTTTCTCAACTTTAGCTGCAAGGGTTATATAATGCAAGAGTGAGCAAACAAAAGCTCACTTGAAATGGCAAATAATAGTGATGTAATGACCGAGAATTTTAAACTCCATTATTAATTTAATATGTGATTTAAATTTTAATAAGTTAGTTTTATGAACTTATTTAAACCTTATGTGATTATGTGAATTTGAGAAATAATTAAAGCGAGTCACTAATGGGTTATTTAAATTAGTGGACTAACCCTAAGACTTTAATATATCAAAGAATTGATAAGGTTGTTAAATAATTAAATATTCAATTTATTTGAATATACTGTAAGGAATTGAACATAGTGATTAATCGCAATTATGAGTAATTAATTAATAATGTGTTGATTAATAATTATTATGAATGAATAATAATTAATGAGTAAGGGATTAATGAATATAATAATATTATATTTACTTGGTTAATTATTTTATACAAGCATGTGATAAGTAAACCTTGCAATATATGGTAGTTAACTATATATTATATATAGTACAAGGTGACATATTAATACGTCTATATATTATATATGTAGACTATATAGTATGATTAATGACATTATGTGAGTTATATGTTATGTATGAATAGACATTAATATGATACCCTATCACTTTATATTAATATCAATAAACTATTGTTATTTGATAATAATTTTTAATAAGTTATTATAATTATAATAATAACAGTTATGGTAATGGAAGAATGGACAATACATGATTGAATTATCTTTAGTGTTAATAGAAAATATACATGGATTATATGTATGTATACTACTTGATATATTATATCAACAATTGCTCATTAGAAGTAACATTATAATATACTATGTGTATATATATATTATACTATCAAGTGTATTTATTATGTAACAAGTATGGGACATATATGATATACACCCATTTACAAGTTGCTGAGTTCTTATTACATTATCCAAATATGAGAGTTCCTCTTCATTCTCCCTCACGTGAACTCTAGAAGCTAGCTACTCTTCATCTAGTTCTCTCAAACTCACCAAAATATAGCTAATCATGCAAGAGGGAGTGGGTTTCATGATGAGTTTATCAACTCTCAACAACTCTCCCCTTAACCATTATACAATCTTGTTTTTCCTTTGTTTGAATTGGGAGTTAAGAGCTTTGTCTGGATATCCATTTTGCTATAAATGAAGCTTCTCTTCTTCTCATTTATTTTGCTGGGAGTTTCAATTGAGTTGAGAGGGAACATTATAGCTGCATTGTAACCATTATATAAACAGAAAGTTCAGTCCATATAACAGAGGTATAAATTAGTTACATTCTTGTTCTTCATGTTTCTGTAATTTTCTAAGTTTTTGAATTCTTGAGTTCATTTGATTTGAATGTTAAATTGATTGAAGAGATGTTGTTAAGTGGTATATAAAGACTATAAGCATGATATCAATGTAATATAGCATGGCTAGATACAATTCGGATGGAATTTTTGGGTTGGGTTTGCAGAACTGCCGAAGTAGTTTAGCTTCTGGTCTGGCCAACAGCCTGCGCAGCTGCGCTAGTATTGAACTGGCCAGCGGCGCAGCTGCGCCAGGACTAGTTCCCAGATTTTAATTTCTGTTAAGCTGCTGTCATGAACTAGCATATGGTACCTTGTTAGAACAAGAATGTAAATTGGATTAGCACACATATATGAGTATATACATATAGTATGAACAAGTATAACAATGTTAGTACACATGATTGACGCAACACTTATAGTTTTGTAATGAAACTTGTAGTTTCGATTTTGCACTTAGACACATACGTAACATGTGCATATTCTGATATTCTAAACATGATCGTATGGTTTATATTGACATGAAATGAGAGTCTAAAGTGTGTTCACACACTAGCATACGTGATTGCAAGATTCGAACGATTTTGAAATAAGAAACTTAAAAACTTTGAAAAGAAAACTTGACCAAGGACTTTGTCTTGTGATTTCTGACCATATGAGAGCTTTCATGTGGTTTAGATATGCATTCTAATACATGTGAGTCATGACTATGAAACGCTTTACTTGTATTATGTTAACCCATGTTGATTTGGTGCAACTTTTAATGAAAACGTAGAATTTGAAGGATAATGACATCAAATACCATGTGGATTACATATTGATCATACAAGCATGTACATTAGAGTTCGTTATGCCTATAAGCATATTAACATGGACCTCGTTTGGTCTAAGTGTGAATTTCGCATATGCACGTATTCATAATAAATGAATTTCTGAAGAATGAACTACGTGATTAAAGTATATGTGTGTAGTATACTCGAGCATACATATTAAATATTATTTAGCCTTGTTATCTGATAACATGACTTTAGTAATCAACTTTGAAGCACGAACTTGTATTAGTTAAAGTATGTGAATTACCGACATGAAAACATGACTTCAAATTGAATATAGAAAGAGCATGCTAGTTTTGAATGAGAAATTTTAACTTGATAAGCATGTATATTGGTTTAATGTCAGTAGTTGCATGCTAGAGTTTCGCCGGGACACTTTCAGGCCCGAACAATTTGCTTAAGTCTGATTTTAACCGTTAGCATATTATGATGCTATAAAGGGTATGTTTGATATTGAACGTGATTTTATAAACTTATACGATAAGTGGATTATCATAAGTATAGACTTATATTAGTTTATAAATGCTAATTGAAAGGCCGACTTATTAATGTTAGGTCATTTCGACGCAAGTTAATTAAAGCTAGAACTTAATCGTAGCTGAGCAATCAGGCAAGTATCCTAAATTCTTGCACTACTTTATTCAATGAATCGTGTAAGCGAATTTCTTAACTTCACTTGATTTGAATGCAAGTTCCCTTACACTTTTTATTGTGCAAGTTCCTATCCTTCTCATATTGTATTGAGCAGGTTACTATCGTATTGACAGTTAATTATTTAAAGCTTGAACTTTATTTCCAAGCATGCTATTAGGTGGTTTAATTACTTTACAAGTATTCCACATCGATTTTATTGATATTCGCACTTGGTGCACTTGAGTTCGTACAGTTTTGGACTTGTACCTTATTTAAAATTTCTATAATTCTTGAACTGTGTTAGATAGAGTCTGAACCCTTGTTCGGTCAGACAGGTATATGAAATTTTATAAAAGCTATCCAAACCAATTGATGGTAAGGATTCTTAGACTGAAAGAACACCCCTTATATATATAGGGGAGTACCCCAGGTATCTATTATAAAGATACAAACAACAGTGTTGAATGTTATGCATATACATGGCGTACGCGAGGCTGATCCCCTCAAGTACTTATTCTGTAGCCAGTAACCAAAGGGTCAATCAGCTATTGATTCCGTTGGAGTTTTATAGTTCGAAGTCTACTTGACTATCACTTATTCTAAAAGCAATCATTATTCTTGCTTCCGATATTCATATTGTTGAATTCATTGTCAGATATATTCCTTTCATCATGATATATCCTTTATTATTGTATTTAAACTTGCTGAGCAAACTTGTTGCTCATTCTTGCTATATCATGACTTATATTGCAGTTAAGCCCGAGACTTCAGGCCTGAAGTACAAGGGTAAATGGAAGATGTAGGATTAGTTTTCAAGAAGCAAACTTTATCTTTATGTTTAATTAAATTACTGTTATATAATATGAACCCTAATGACTATTCTAGGGTAATGTTTGTATGTTTGTATTTAAGGTTATCAAATTTTGGGACTAGTAACACCTTTTGAATGAACGACGTACGTTTATTATATTCCACACTTTAGTTATCATATGTTGTTTAGAGGTGGATGTTTAGTATTGTTTCGTGACAACCGGACTGGGGTCAGAGGACCCGGATTCGGGGGTATCACAGATAACATAATATTGAATAGCTTCAATTGAATTGAATAGTATTTTATTCATCGAATATCAAGAATTGAATATATAGTTTAGAAATCATCTGAGGGTCATAAGACCTTGAACTATGTCCCAGGTTATAAACATTTTTATTTAAAACCTTTAATAGTCGTTAGACTATATAGACTCTTAATTCGTACTTAGGGGGATCAGCCCTTCGTACCATGTATTGTGCACAAACATCTAAACGCTTTCGCAAGGTATCCCCTATTAAATAGGGTTGTTCATCTCATTATTTAATAACAAGTCTGCACCAAAGAAAGTTTGATTTGGATAAGCTCAAAGGTAATTTGGAGTTCAACTATCATCAACTAAGGAGTAGTTGAATCAATTTACAATAATAAGAATTCGATAATAAAGAATTTATGAAATAACTTATGCTTTCGAATTAATCTTAAAGCATTTGAAAGATAAGATAGACCTTGCTTGAATAATTAAGTCAAGGTCGCATTAACTCAATAATTAACTTCAAAAAATTACTTGTCCATTGCAGAAATAAAAGGACATGCTCATGTAAGGATATAATTAGGAACTTTCATATAAATAACAAGTTAGGGATAGGAAACTTGCCTCGTGCGCAAGCTACAATTTACAATCATGTTCCACAATTTATCCTACGTACACGTAATTAACAATAATATCATACATTAGTTACCATATCACTAACTCACATCCTTAGTTAACCTATCTAGGTTAACTCAGTATTAGGTTAAATCGCTTATTATTACATAATAGGATCAACCACATATTCACATCAAACTATATAATCAATCAAGTTATAATTAAATTTAAATTATACACTCACATTAATTAAATTATAATTAATCAAATTATAATTTAAATTATACATTTCATATTTATAAATATAATTCATTTCTGTTCAATTAGCATTTAATTTCATTAACATGCTTTTATAGTTATTACATTATCCTTCTTATAAAATTTTACATTTAAAAATAATTTTCTGGAAATCTGCATGGCTGGCGCGGTCGCGTTCCTCTTATGCCTAGGAGGGGCGCGGCCGCGCCACTGCGCAGACCATTCTGACAGTTCGCGACTTTGTGCAAGAAAAAGCCAATTCGGCTTATTTTCTCGCACCAAACTCAGAAATCAGTATATATAATGCATATAAAATTTCACAAAATGACAACTTCATGATTCTAGCATGCTTTAACACTTAAATATATCACAACATATGATTAAAAACCTTTAATATTTTTATTTTGAAGAAAAAGCCATTGTTAAGTGTTCTTGATAAAAATCAACATTGTGACTTTATTTTTAAACCAAAATACATAATTCAAATCATGTATTGTTCGTTTCTTAACATATTATCATAATCTACTCTCAATTTATACAACATATCACAATCAAACACGAATTTTGATTTTAAATGAACCATTTTTCAAAATAAGGTCACTGTAAATTACTATGAACATGATTTCTTCATGGTCATCATATTTATATGAATTGAATCATTTAATTTGTCATATAACACATATCTAACAACTTATATACATAATCTAACACATATAGATCAATTTCATATAAATTCTCATGAAAACTAAGTTATAGAGAGTTAATATTATGAAAACATGGAAGAACATAAAAACATAATGAACATGGTTTAACAATTGTAGAGTTGGATTATACCCTTTTTGTTGATTTAGGAGAAGAAGATGATGGTGAGTTTTGAATTCTCAAGTTTTCTCCGTCTTCTTCTTTCTTATTTTTCTCTCTTTTTTTTCCCTGTTTTCTCTCTTTCTCTGTTCTTCCTACCTCTCTTATTATCTAACGTATAGCTATATTATACATATAACAGATATACATATATTACACATATAATAATATAATATATAACTGATATATGTATTTAATCCCTTAATAAATATATCAGTTATATTATTTTTGAAAATCAAAAGTCATAAGGCTTTGTTTGGCAAAAACCCTTTTAATTTTAAAAAAAGATTTTTAGTAGTTAAGGTCATGTTTGATAAAACAGGATTAAAATAGATTTAAGGGCCTTGTTTGGTAAAACTAATTTAAAACCCTTTTGATTTATTTTAATACATCATTTAACACATAGTTTCCAATGTCACACTTTATTTAATTAAATCTTAACATTCTAATTTAATTAAATAAATCTAACACCAATTTATTAAATCACATTGCCACATAAACTACATCGCTAAACAATTATAATTTACTCATTAATTATATTTCCATGTAACAAATACGTAAATCAAATACCACATAATACTCATCTAATTTCATTATCTCAATTAAATTAAAACTATACCAAAAAATCATTACACATCAATTTAATTAATATATTGCACTAAATTAAATTTCTTATAACATAATCACATAAATTATTTATTTAACTCAATAAATATTTTAATTAAAATATTTATTTAATTCAATAAATATTTAAAACTAATATACAAAATCTCGTTTGTTACAGCCATTGACTGACATGTACATAAATAGGGGAACCTCATCTCTTAGGGGTACCGAGACAGGGGCTTCAATCAACTTCTTCTTGATGGAAAAGAAGGTTTTTTGACAATCTTCATTCCACTTCATGGAAGAATTTTTCCTTAACAACTTAAATATGGGTTCACACGTTGCCGTGAGTTGAGATATGAACATGCTTATAAAATTGATTCTCCCCAGAAATCCCCGTAATTCCTTTTTTGTTCGGGGCACGGGCATCTCAGTGATTGCTTTAATTTTGGTGGGATCCAATTTAATGCCTCTGTTCCTCACTAGAAATCCCAACAACTTGTCTGATTTGACAGCGAAGGCACATTTGGCCGGATTCAGCTTTAAGTCATACTTGCGTAACTGGTTAAAAAGCTTTTGGAGATAGCTGATGTGGTCGTCCTCCTTCCGAGATGTGACGATGATATCATCCACATCTACCTATATTTCCTTGTGCATCATGACATGAAAACGGACCATCATGGCTAGCTGATAAGTGGCACCGACATTGATAAGGCCAAATGATAAGTGTCTATAGCAAAAGGTTCCCTAATGAGTAATGAAAGTTATTTTCTCCCTGTCTTCCTTAGCAACCATGATTTGATGATACCCACCAAAACAGTCAACAAAAGAATACATGCCATACTGTGCCATGTTATCTATTAGTATGTGGATAAAAGGTACTTGGAAGTTATCGTTGAGACAATTAAGCTTTGTGAAAATCCCGATAATCTACGCATACTCGTACCTTCCCTCCGGGCTTAGGCACAGGAACTATATTGGATAGCCACTCAGTATAGGTTGATACCATGATGATGCCGACTTTGAATTGCTTCACAATTTCTTCTTTGACTTTCAGACTCCACTCAGGTTTCAGTCGATTGAGCTTCTGCTTAACTGGCTTAAACCCCTCTTTAATGGGCAGTCGATGAATGACAATATCAGTAGACAAACCAATCATGTCCTCATGTGTCCATGCAAACACATCCTGGAACTGAGTTAGTTGGCTAATCATGTCTTTTCTTTGGTTTTGGGTAAGGTCCATGCCTATCTGGATTTCTTTGGGGATTTCTAAGGTTCTGATATTGACAGTGTTGGTTTGATCGAAGTTTGATTTGGGTTTGTCTTTGACCCATTCTTTTATCTCCTCAGGTACTTCATAGTCATCTATATCCCCTTGATCAATCCCCATTAAGTCAAAGTCCAGCTCTACATCAAAGTTGTAGTCACTGTGAAAATTTGGCATCTCATTAGCAAGGCCAAACAAATCCAACTCTAGAGTCCTGAAAACAAAATGCTTTCACATAATATATGAAACTGCTTGATCATACAAAGCATTAGCAAAATCATGACAAAAGTAACTACTATTAATGTGCAACAGAAATAAGCAGGCAATAAAACCACACTTCAGGGCAGATGGACTTTGTGACGCCCCCAGAATAGGTCCAATCAACCCAACCCATTCTGAGTCACCAAACACATGGTACAGAATCCAAATACAAACTTTTATATCAAAAGGTCGTGAGCAGGACAACCATACAAGCTATGAGTGTCAATACAAATCGTATATAATACGAAATATAAACACTCAAATTCGATCCTTAATAGTTACAATTATTTTCACACAATTATACAAAAATAGTGAGGACTACTACTGCTCTAACTCTGCCCATCACTCTGTTCCTCGGCTAGTCCTTGCAACATTCTCAATTCCTGAAGAGGACAATAGATGAAAAGAGTGAGCTCAACTAGCCTAGTAAAGAATATTATGACTAAGATAATGCAGAATAATTTATCGTTAGTCTTCAACAAATCAGATAAAATATTATGGACAACAAGTTTTAGATCAACAATTGCAGCGAAAATAACAATATATCAGAAGAGTTGAGTAGAGAATGATGTCTACTATCTTCTATGATTTAAAAGTCCATTATCAATATTTTATCCATGTAACATCAATCAATATATATCTCAAATCAAATATTCATATGTGCACTACGGGCCAAATATATTCATTTGTATCACCAGTGGTCATGTTCATCTCAACACCTGTCATCTTTGCACTACATGCCAAAGATATTCATCAGGTAATCATTCATCTTTGCACTACAGGCCAAAGATATTCATCAAATAATCATCCACCTTTGCACCACAGGCCAAAGATATTATTTGGTATCACCATTTAAGACTAAAGATGATAAAAAAATATTTTAAAGAACGAATCCAGTGAAATAAAGGACAAGATTAGGAATTCAAAAATCAGTTTATCCAAGTTCAATAATACTCCATAACAATCAATTGTAGGAGCAAAATTCAAGAATGAAGTTCAAAACTTGGATCCAATCAAAGATAGGAACCATAACAGCCAACTTGGACAATGAAAAGAAAATTTAATTTTTCTGTGAATAGTACCGTATTCGTGAATAGTGCCGTATACGTGAATAGTATCGTATACGTAAATAGTAATCCCGACATGAAAAAGGTAGAAATTTCATAAGAAAAATCATACTTCGTGAATAGTACCGTATTCGTGAATAGTACCGTATACGTGAATAGTGCCGTATACGTGAATAGTAACCCCAACGGAAAAGGTAAAAAATTTATAATAAAATTCATACCAATATTTCGATGAAATGATATTGAAAGCAATAATATCATTTACAAAAAATAGCATCCCTTACCTCTAAAGAATAGTACTTCTAACTGGAATATCAGATATCATACTGAAGAAAACTTGTACTGTATAGCAACACTCAAAGTATTTAAATACTCACAAAAATACGCTCGATATTATAGAGAGAGAAACTTCTGATTCTGTGTGATTTTTAAATTCTAATTCAGCACCCTATTTATAGGAAAATGCTTAAAACGCCAAAGTAAAAAATTTAATAAAATAATATATTTATAAAAAAAAATTGCACACCTCCTTGACCATTTCATCAGCACACACAAATGGGGCGCACCATCAAAAAAATGTTTTTTATTAAAAAAAATATTTATAACCCAATAAATCAATTATTCCGGAACATCAATAATTCATAATAAATAGCCCTTTTATCAGAAAAATACGAATCTTATGTCCATTCCATAAAAAATTTAATTCTCTACAACTTTGTAGAAAAAGTTTTTCTAAATTCTGAACGAAAAATGACCGAAATCCACATACGGATGATTTTCCACACCTCTATTTTGAAAAAATACTGATAAAACACATCAGCACTAATTCTTTCATTTATATCCACATAAAATAAATATTTCCTAATTATATAAATTAATAATTAATTATTCACAAATAATATTACAGAACTACAATATTGACAACCAGGTCGTTCCCTAGGAAAAAGGGGGCTTTCCGATAAGGATTTCTCTCTACTGACGCGCAATTAGGTGACCAAACCCCTTTCCTAGACAGAACTTTCTTAGACATTGACAATAATGTTATCTAATAATATTATTCAAATAACATAAATTATTGATCTGATAATGAAAAATACTGTGCAGTGACAATTATTGAAACAACAATAATAAAAAATAGTGTGCAATACCGTGTGCTACTGTGCAACGACGCGTATTACTTTATTTTAACCACCGTGTATTCCAACAGTGTTAACTGTAACAATTACGTCGTTATTATTACAAAACTCATTCGTGTCATTTTTTTCATCCGACAGTTTTCCGTTATGGGGCCCACAAATGGCTGCGCCGTCGTACGAATATTCCCTGACAGCAAGAATATTCCTCGACCAAACAAATATTCCCCGACAATAATGAATATTTTATAACCACTTGCTTATTTTGAAATATTTGCGCATTTTACCCATAACTTACCACATCTATCAAATCAACGCCTTACTATTCAAAATAATATATAGATGAAATTCAATTTTATTAATAATAAATTGGGGTTTTACAACCTCCCCTCCTTATAAAATTTCATCCTCGAAATTGACGTACGTACCTGGTGTTTCGAAAAGGTGAAGGTACCTCGCTTTGATTTCCGATTCCAACTCCCATGTCATTTTCTCAATAGCATGATTCCTCCACAAAACTTTGACTTGTGGTATAACCTTTGTGCATATGACATGCTCCTTCCTATCCAAGATCTTGACAGGTACCTCCTCATACGTTAAATCTTCGGCTATCTCGTCTGGTTCTAACTCAATAACGTGGTTTGGGTCTTTCATATATTTACGAAGCACGGATATGTGAAAAATGTTATGAACACAAGAAATGTTTGGAGGTAATGCGAGTCTATAGGCCACATTTCCTACTCGGTCAAGAATCCTAAATAGACCAATGAATCGTGGATTGAGCTTTCCTCTCTTCCCAAATCTCGTAACCCCTTTCCACAGAGCAACACGTAACAATACATGATCCCCAACAATAAATTCAACATCCTTTCGATGAAGATCCGCATAACTTTTTTGTCCTGTGCCGTTTGTATACGTTGTCGGATCATTTGGATCTTTTCCATAGTCATACTTACCAACTCTGGTCCCAACAATGTTGCTTCACCCACCTCATCCCGACATACTAGAGAACGACACTTTTGTCCATACAACGCCTCGAATGGAGCCAGGCCTATACTTGCCTAATAATTGTTGTTGTACGAGAATTCCACCAATGGTAGGTACTTATCCCAACTCCCTTTGAATTCCACCAATAGATCTTCAAAAGTTTAAATAGTCCTTTTCGATTGCCCGTTCGTTTGAGGATGATATGCCGAACTGAATCGTAAATCCGTGCCCATAGCTTTCTGCAAACAAACCCAAAATCGCATCTATGCCTTAAGAAACCTTGGGAAGACAGACCCGTAACGAAATCCATGGTAATGTGCTCCCACTTCCATTTTGGAATCTCAAGTGGTTGCAATGGACCCTTTTGCACTTGATGCTCCGCCTTTACACGTTAACAAGTTAAACACCTCGGAATAAAATCCGTGATCTCTCTCTTCATATTACTCCACCAAAATATATGTCGAAGATCACGATACATTTTGGTACTCCCAGGATGGATTGCAAATGGTGTGTTGTGTGCCTCCATCATGATTTTATACTTTAAATCAGAATCGTTAGGAACAAAAAGTCTGGAGTTGACTCGAAGTATTCCTTCTTCATCGATTCTTGCTTCTAGAATAGCACCTTCTTGCACCTTCTTCCTTATCTTCATCAGCTCCGGGTTTGTAGCTTGAGCAGCTTTAACTTTATCAATTAAAGCTGGTTCTATGCGTATACTTGACATCATCATGTGGGTCCCCGGAGTCTTGAACTCTATCTCCATCTTTTGTAAGTCACACAAAATAGACCTTTGTGTTGACAGCATCGCACTCGTTCCCGCATATGATCTTCTACTCAACGCGTTAGCTACCACGTTCGCTTTACCAGGATGGTATTGGATGGTATGATCATAATCTTGTAACAGCTCAAGCCAACGTTATTGCCGCATATTGAGTTCCTTTTAAGTGAAGAAATATTTAAGGCTCTTATGATCCGTGTAGATCTCCATTTTCTCTCCATACAGGTAGTGTCTCCAGATCTTCAACGCGAAAACGACTGCTGCCAACTCTAGATCATGAGTAGGATAATTCCTCTCATATTCCTTGGGTTGTCGCGAGGCAAAGGCTATAACTTTCCCATGTTGTATGAGAACACATCCTAACCCTTTGCCCGAAGCATCGCTGTAGATAACAAATCCATCCGAAGCAGATGGTATTGTCAGCACAGGTGCCGAAATAAGTCTCCTTTTGAGCTCTTAGAAGCTCTTCTCGCATTCCTCGCTCCATACAAATTTTGTATCTTTCCGATTCAACTGATTTAACGGAGTAGCGATTCGAAAATTCCTTCCACGAATCTCCGAAAATAACCAGCTAAGCCCAGAAAGCTACGCACTTCAGTCACCGACATTGGTTGCTCCCAACTTTGTATTGCTTCATTATTCGCCGGGTCAACAGATACTCCATGTTTTGATACTACGTGCCCAAGGAATGTTATTTCCTCAAGACAGAACTCGCATTTCTTCAGCTTAGCATATAGCTTGCTAGCACGAAGCCTTTGAAGTACCAGCTTCAAGTGGTGCTCATGATCTTCACGACTTTTGGAATAGATGAGGATGTCATCAATAAAGACAATCACGAACTGATCCAAATATTCATTGAATACACGGTTCATCATATCCATGAAAGCAGCAGGAGCATTAGTCAATCCAAAAGATATGACTAGAAATTCATAATGCCCTTATCGAGTTCTAAAGGAAGTCTTTGGAATATCCTCAGTTTCAATCTTCAGCTGATGATATCCAGAACGAAGATCGATCTTTGAAAAGAATTGTGCTCCTTGCAACTGGTCGAACAGGTCATCAATACGATGTAGCGGATACCTATTCTTGATGGTTACATGATTCAACTCCCGATAGTCAATACAAAGTCGCATACTCTCGTCTTTCTTCTTTACGAATAAAACAGGAGCACTCCAAGGAGACGTACTAGGACGAATAAAACCAATGTCTAACAACTCCTGTGGTTGGACCTTTAACTCCTGAAGTTTAATAGGAGCCATTCGATATGGGGTTTTAGAAATAGGTTTTATACCAGGCTCAAGGTCAATAAAAAATTCAACTTTACGTTCTGGGGGTAGACCTGGAAGTTCTTCGGGAAATACATCGGGAAACTCATTAACAATAGAAATATCATTCAAACCTGACGTATTCTGGTTTAGATCAGTGACATGGGCTAAGAAAGCTTGACATCCGTTTTTCAATAAACGAATAGCTCTATGACTTGAAATGACATTGATTGATTATAGTGGTTTGGTAGTTTGAATTCGCACAACAGGTTGGATGTAATACCCGAGAATTTCATATATTATTAAATAAATATATTAATGGGAATGAGAATTTATTTGAATATAAATAATTTTGTGTTATGAGATGAGTTAACTCAATTATATTAAATTGAATATTTATAATAATTGAGAAATTTTGGAGTTTGCGATAAGTTCGTTGAATGCCTTGTGTGGCACGGTGATGAGAAATATTAATGATTATATTAATTAACGAAGAAATCATTAAACAATTAATCTATATTAATTGTTGGTATGTTGAATTATTAATATTGCAAGTAATAGCATGGTAATAAGTATATTGGTTATAAATATAATAAGATTTATATTTATTTAACGTTATAATTAATCATGTAAATATTAGTTAATTATTATGAAAATTAATAATCAATGAGGAATGGTTTAATTAATATTATCGTTAATTAATCAATGAGATGAATAATTTATTTATTTGACATTATGAATAATAAAATAAATAAGTAAGTTATTAATATAATAAAATTATATTGATTGTTATGTACAAGTATGCAACAATTAAATATATAAAATATATGGGATACAACTATATTATATAGTATAGTGCGATATTTATGTGACTATACTATATATAGAAACCATATACTAAGATTTATTAAACTATATTATATAATTGTACATATTGAAACTTTATGTTATGAATACATCATGATGCTTATGTGACGATATGTATATGGGTATACATTAAAATAATATATCATGGATATATTATAAATAATTATTGATTAATACAATTTAATAATAAAGGAGATAATGCAATGTGATAACATCCGATTAAATTATACCGGTATGATAAAATGTACATGGATTATATATGTTCAAATTACCTTTACTACATTGAAGCAACATTTAGTTGGATTACATTGTAACATTAAGATCATAGCCTATGTATATATTGCATGAAATTGTACAAAGCCTTAGTATTAATACACTTCATGTTGCTAGAATACTGAGCTTCTAATTGGCTTGTCCCATATTGATAGACACAATCCTTGTACACGTGAACACTTATGAGGCTATCCTATTCTCTATATCCTCAAACTCAGCACATTCTAGCTAGCATGATTCAATGGGGAGTGGCTCTCATAATGCATTCCACCAACTACCACCAACTTCTCATTAGCCATCAAAGAATACAACAATCCGTTAGTTTAATTTGGAGGCTAGAAGCATTGACTGTGTATCTATTCTTCTATAAATTGGACTCTCTCCCTCACAAATTCAATTGCTAAGAGTTTGTTTAAGATAAATTGAGAGCATATATACATTAGTAATATCATTCTAGAAGTGGGAGAATTCTATAGCAGCAGTTCATTGCATAGCAAAGGTATAATCACATTCTCATGTTCTTCATTGTTGTCCTCTGAAATTTCTTAGATTCTGGATATTAATAGGAATTCATGATTTTAGGATTTGATAATGTTAATTGGTTGTTATATACGTTAATACATGTGTTAGTGAGACAATGCTGTTAGTTAATAGTTGACTTCGTGAAGGATTTCTGTGTTTGGGCTGGGCTACTGCCGAAGTAGACTGCAGTCTGGCACGAACCAGACGCGGCGCAGCTGCGCCGGTATAACACTAGGGCGTAGCGCAGCTATGCCGGCCTCTGTGTCCAGTTTTTGATTTCTGCTATGATTCTGCTAAGAGTTGGTTTATTTATATAACTTAGATGAGCATGCAAGCATGGGTAATATATATATGAGTACATTGAACTAATGTGAGCATGTTATATTAGGATCGCATGCTTGAAAGGTGAAGTTATATATTTTATAATGAACTTAGAGTTTCAAAATGGACATTGACTTATTATATCCGTTTTGACGTTCTGACTTTTGCTGCATGTTAGTATGACCTAGAAACACATGAAATACATGTTAACTTGCATACATAAGTTTCATGATGGAATGTGAACATGCGAACCCCACTATTGAAAATTTCTAACGAAAATGAAAGTTTTGAAAATAAACTTTGACATGCTATAACCATGTTGATATTCTGATCTTGCGAGCATAGTAGTATGGTTTAGAAATGTATGAATAACCCGTTAACTTGTGTTTATATGATGTGTAATGTAACATGGACATGCTATGCCTTATTAGTAAATCTTACTAATGAAAGTATGAGTTTTGAACATAAATCTTGACATGTTCTATCGAGGTTTAGATTCTGAAAATCGTGGACATATTCGATAATTCTTTTAAACCTCACTAATGTGTCATATATATATACATGTGTACATACCATGCTAAGTGCCATGAAAACTAAATAAATGCAAAATGAAGCATGATTTCAAAACCGATAGCGATGCTAGTAATATGTATGTGGTAAAGATACTTGTGAGCATGCCTAAAACAAACTACGTGATCACCTCGTATGCTTAAAATAACAAGCATGATAGCTTACATGATTTCATGATGTTGTAAAGCCTTAATTTGTTCAAAATATAGATCTAGAACCTATATTATGTAAATTAAACGTGAAAAGGTTGAACGAGCATGAAAGTATCCTTTAATATGAATACATGCTATGTGATATCATATGTTGACACTTGAATCCAATTTTGACGGTTAACTTATAAAATTGCCATAACTTACTAAAATAAAATATATTTAGTATTGATTGTGGTCTTACGTGATATTAATGATATGAGAATATGTTTAAACTCAAAAAGAGGAACGTTAAGGATAAAAGTTATATTAATATGATACTATATATGGTACAACAGTGTAGCTAGGTTGAAACTTAGCTTATGTGTCGATCGTATATCCGAAGATAAGATATGATGTTAAACTATATGACTAATGAATATCATATTTATATATATATATACGTAATTATATTACGATAGGGATTTGAAAATGTTGAATTACTTTACGTGGATAGACTACGCTTAAGGCAAGTTCTCTAACTTACATTCTTTTAAAGTGCAAGTACTTGAACCCTACTCTTTATTGAGCATTACTCGAGCTTGTACTATTATTGGTTGTACAAGTAAATAATTGAAAGCATGATTCTTATCTTATGACATAATGCTTCATAAATAGAATAGAGTTGTTTATTCTTGAACGTTGATTCGAGTACTGAACTTATAATTGTTCGCTTATTCATTTAAAGAACCGTCTATGCCAATTGATTCGGCTAGACTTATAACATGATTAGAAAGCTGTCCAAACCAATTGAATGGTGCGGAATTCTTGTGTTAACTGAGTTGAACAACCTTCTTTGAAGAGAAATTATATTGTCGAGAGACCGACGTGCGCACTTTAGTATGATTAAACGATATGCATACCGTAAGGTACTATAGGTTGATCACCGTTGTACTTGTTTATTGGATTTTCAGTATATTACTGTTAAATTCTAGTAGAAGTTCATAGTCCTTAGTGACTGCTCAGTATTCAGTTATCTTGAAATCTTAAATTGATTTAGTATTGAATCATATTGATATTATTCCGTCCTTAGCGACTATTATTACTAATGTTGATATTCTTGTTATCCTTGAACTATCACACCTTGACATATCTTTTTAAAGATTAGAGAATTATATTACTCACCCTTGTTGTTATATTACTTGCTGAGCAAACTTGTTGCTCATTCATGCTTTCCCTAAAACATTTCATTTAAGGCAGAGCCGTGCGGACCCTCGAGTACCGACAAGGGCAAGGGCAAGACTATCGACTAGCTTGTCTCTTTTTATGTTTTAAATATTATAATGTTGTGTTAAGATGATGTAGTAAGACTGGATTTAACTATGTTTAAGCTTAAGTTAGATTGTAATAAGTCGTTATTTGATATTATTATTTAATCTGTTAAGTACTGTAGGTTGCGAGACATGGGGGAATAATTATAATAAATTATTGTATATTATTCTAGATTTTCCGCTATGATTGTGTGATTTTAGTTATTATCGTGTTACCATGAGAACATGACGAACCGAATTCGAGTAACCAAGTGGCGGTCTGAATTTGGGGGTGTCACAGGTTGGTTAGGAATATGAAAACTAACAACCTTACGAAAACAATCAATTTTGGCATGATAAGTGGTTAACCAATCAATTCCTAAAATCACGTCAAATGCAAGTATTTTCAAAGATATAAGATCAACAGGTAGGGTGAGGGTACCAATCTGAATCAAGCAAGATTTGTAAACTGTAGATGTAACGAAGGTTTCTCTCAATGGAGTCTCAACAGATAAGCCAAAGTCTAATTTCTCAGGTGTCAAGTTCAAACGTTGAGCACAAGTAGGTGATATAAAAGAATGGGTAGCACCGGTATCTAACAAAGTGTAAACTTTGCAAGAGTTTATGATTAGCTTACCCGTGATCACCTCGTTCGGGTTACTCGCGTTTTGGGCAGTCACGACAAATGCTCCTCCAGGAACCACTGACTTTGACTTGTCCAAAATCGCCTTTGGAATCACCACCCCCGCTGGACTTGGTTTCGCTACAGGACAATCTCGAGCTATATGTCCATCTTTTCCACAGTTATAGCATGCCTTGAATTATTGTGGGCAGTTTGGGCTGATGTGTCTATCTTTCCCGCATTTATAGCATACGACCGGTGGTCGTTCTCCTCCCCTACAAACAGTTGATGCTGGTGCTGCTGTCGACGTCTTCACGTTATCATTGTTGTATGTTCTCTTCTTGAAATCTCCCCCTGACTCACTTCTTCTAATATCATGGCCACGATTACCACTAGAGTGGTTACCGCTTTTGTCATGATACTTTCCTCCCCGCTGGTTGTCATTGCTCCGATGACTGCTGCCACCGGTACGACCCTGGTTGTGGTCCCTTGGTTGAATATACTCATTATGTCGTTCTAATAATTGAGCCCTATTTACTACATCTGAATAGAGAGAAAATTTATGAGAAATTAGGTATTGACGAATTTCAGGTTTCAAACCTCTCAGAAACATCCGCGTCATACGTTCCTCATTCTCTACCAAATGAGGTGCAAACCTGGACAACTCCGCGAACTTAGCCTCGTACTAGACACAGTCATGTTGTTCTGTTCTAGTCTGATAAACTCCACCTCTTTCATATGATGAATACTTTCAGGAAAGTACTTGTCATTGAATAGTTTTTGGAACGCTTCCCAAGACATCTTGAGTACGACAGGCTAGGTACGCTTCACAGATTCCCACCAGTAATCTGCCTCTCCACTGAACATAAAGGTGGCGAATGGAACCTTCTGTTCCTCCGTGCATCCCAAGATATCAAATACTGCCATAAAACAAGGGTTAATTAAATAAATTAACATATCACATATTAACCCTATACTCCGACCGATTGATTGAAGACTTTATAGTAGAATTGCTATACGAATATGGTACTATGAAATAGTACGAGTTAAACTCAAAAAGAGTTGAAAATGATGATATACGGATTAAATGAAATTCGTATTGAGTAAAGAGAAAGTTAAGCTTATGTGGGATTTCAACTGAGGACTCATGTGATGGCCGAGTAGTACAAACCTTTGTATGGGCGGGGGTTTTGTGCTTGGTCTAATGACTACTTAGTTTATCACATTGATAATCATTGAAATGTTATGTCGCGCTATTCGCTATATGTATGTTGAGAAGGTAATTCTTTTCTCATGTGTATAACGGATAGGTAGAGAATATAAGATTAGGTGCAAGTTCTTTGAACTCATACGTATGGTAAGTTCGTGACTCATAATCGTATGGTGGAACCCCTTAGCAAATGGACGACTTTGGTCTGACTAGGATAAGTTTCTAAACCCATATGATTGTGGTAAGTTCCTGAACTCATAATGTGTGGTATGTTTGATGAACTATACGGGGGTATAGGAAAATTGTGAATGAAGGAGTGAGAATTTTTAACAGATAGAATTATTAAGCAATTGATCAGTAAAAGAATTGATGTTGATGATGGAAGCATAGGTATTCCAAATCTTCTAGCTGTGCTAGACTTCAAATTTTTGACATCAAGCTAAATTCGCACTGATGTGCCTTTAAAAATAAAAATAAATTTTCGTTATCAGCAACACATGGTTACAATTGTGTAGAAGTGGGCTTCAGACTGTTGGGTTTGTACGAAATCGTGACGCAATCAAATTGCAAAAATTAGCGGAAGCATGGTATATCAGAGTTTAAAAATTTCTACAAAACCATTACCCGGATCATCCTTTATGCAAATTATTAATTTAAAACGATAAATAAGAAGTTATGGAATCATACCCTTGTAGAACGAAGCTTCCACAGGTACTAGTTCAACTCCTTGTTCTTCGTGATCTCCTTGAATTTCCGGGTTAGATTCCTTTCTTTGATCAACGTTAGCCACCCAAGTGTTTGGCCTCTAGAGGTGATCCACCAAGGAAGATGAATTATCAAGAAGGAGGGTGTTTGGCTTAGTTTTCTATTCTCTATAGAAAAGGAGTACTCTCCAACAATTGAAATTGCATCAATCTAATATCTATTATAAGACTTCTCTTATATAGACATTGGTCAACCCTTCTAATCCTATTAGACATGGGATTTCTTTTAATTAATTAAACTCCTTTAATTAATTTAGGCTTCCCACCACATGGGAATAATTAATTAAATTCATTTAATTAATTTGTCTCCTAATCTTATTAGGAATAAATGAGAGTACTAAATATTAAATTAATTACTAAACTCCTTTAGAAATTAAAATAATAATAATTGTAATAATATTAATAAGACTCCTCTTATTAATTTATATTTAATATTTCCAACATATTAAATAATAAACATTAAGCTATTTAATTTATTCTATCACCATAGATTAAATTAATTATACTTAATGCATTATTACGATTATGCCATTACCTTCTTAAATAATTATTCTTCCTTTTATGGTGTGACCCTTTAGGTTCTCCATATTAAACCGGTTGTGAATAAATCAATTAAAACAATTTTAATCTTATTTAAATAAATAAATTAAACTAATAATCTATTTAAATAAATAATATTTATTCTACAATAGGGATAAGCCTCCCTAGCGATCAACGACTTTCCAGATAATATAGATTTCAACATTAATCATAAAAGAACCTGTGAGTTAATAGTTACCATACAATTCAATCCTTCCACCATACAATGTCCCAATTAAATATAAGACATGGATTTACTGTCAAGTCTTATTTTATTTAATTATATGTATTTCGATTAGAAAATGCACAACTCCAAATAATGCAAATTAAAAACTCCTTTCTAATTTCATTTCACCTTGGCCAAGGATTCCTGGGTTGTCATTTAACGAATCACATAGGACATCTCTCCTCTTTTACTAGAGGTGGTAGATTCTTTATTGATCATTCATTATCTCCATATGTAACTCATTATACCCAAGCATACCCTATATATGCCTTAAAAGGTCTTAAGGAATAAGTCAAAGTATAATTTGTTACATACAAGATACTATGATGATCTCAAGTCCAAGGATCACTTGTACTACTATCACATTAGGAATTCCTATTGACATGCGAGTAAAACTCCATTAGGTATTCCATAGCGAATCACGTTCAGTGAACTTATTCTCCAATAAGCACCTACATACTTGCTTTAGTGTCTCCACACAAATGATCATGAGATCAATCATCCTCATCCAATGAGCAAGCAACATATGTACCAATCTATCCGGATTTACTAATCCCCTTTTTAGTAATCCCACGATTGGGAACTATTTTAGTTTTAAAACTTTCTAAGAATTTAGATCTCATTAGCATGATCATCATCATGATTCTAAAAGCTTTGCTTAAAACTATGGGTTATTTACATATTATAAAAACAGCAACATGTAGATAATTAAATGCCTTTAATAAATGAATATTTTATTAATAAATAAATAAGATTGTTTACAAAGTACGTGCTTTATCATCATACATGATTGGCTTGTATGCACACTACTATCAATCTCCCACTTGCACAAAAGCCAATCGCCATGGTATCTCATACCCATCTTCTCTAAGTGACGATCAAACTGCTGTTGTGTTAAAGCTTTAGTAAATGGATCTGCAATGTTGTCTTGAGAGTCTACACTCTCCTTTTTCAATGATTTTTTTAATCAAAGTGCCGCAACACATGTTTAGATTCAAGATGAGACTTAGGAACTATTCCTAGTTCTGTAATAAACTTTTCATCCGAAACATCAACTTGCAGCTTCACTTACAGTTATATACTTTGTCTTTGTCACTAACCCAGCAACTTTTGCTGTTTGAAACCTTTCCAATTTACTGCACCACCTTTTAAGGTAACGACTTACCATAAAGTGGATTTTGCTGTCGTCTTGGTCAGTCTGAAAACTTGAGTCTGTTTAGTCTTCTAGTTTAATTCAGACCCATCATGTGTCATGATGACATCCTTAGTGTCAGTTAAGTACTTTGAGATGTTTATCACTGTCTCACAGAGATCTTCTCCAGAATATGACTGATCAACATCAAGTCTTGTATATTTCATTGCATACATAATAGTTACTTATGCGATCTCTCTTTTACTGAGGACAATTTTAGAGAGATACACTCCATGGCTCATCATCATGAGGCACCTTTTGGAGTTGCCATGCTAAACGCCTTTAGCATCTAATGAATATACGTTTCCATGGGTTAAGCCGAACATCCTTTTAAATCTATTAATACAGATTTATATCCCCAATGTGGGATGTTCTACCCAAATCATTCATGGAGGAATGTTTAGACAACTTTATTTTGATCGATTTTAGCATAGAAATTTCATTCTCTATCAGTAATATATCATCAACATATAATACATGGAATGAAACAGCGCTCCCACTAACCTTCTTGTACACACATGGTTCATCGTCATTTTTGATAAAATCAAACTCTTTGATTGTCTCATCAAAACGAATGTTCCATCTACGAGAAGCTTGCTTCAATCCATAAATGGATCATTGCAACTTACAAACTTGATTTATTCCAACCTTTGAAACAAATCCCTCTGGCTGTGTCATATACACATCCTCCTCAAGTTTCCCATTGAGGAAGGCCGTTTTCACGTCCATCTGCCAGATCTCATAGTCGTTATAAGCTGCAATCGCAAGCAAAATCCGAATGGACTTGAGCATAGCTACTGGTGAAAAAGTTTCATCATAGTCAACTCCTTGTCTTTGTTTGAAACCTTTTGCAACCAGTCGGGCCTTATAGGTCTCCACCTTGCCGTCCTCTCCAGTCTTTCTTTTAAAGACCCATTTACACCCAATAGGCTTAATGCCTTCAGGTGGTGAAACCAAAGTCCATACTTTGTTTTCATACATGGAGTCCATTTCGGATTTTATGGCTTCAAGCCATTTCCCTGAGTCTTTATTACTCATAGCCTGTTCGTAATTCAATGGATCATCATCATTCATGATGTGTACCTCATCGTCATCCTCTATAACGAATCCATACCTCTCAGGTATCTTCGGTACTCTTCTAGATTTACGAACAGGGTGTGGTATTGTAGGTTCTTCTACTTGGTCAGGTACCTGACTTTGATCCGTGATAATTTATGGTTCTTAAACTTCTTCAAGATATAGTTTACTCCCACTGACCCCTTCATGGATAAACTCCTTTTCCAAGAAGGCAGCATGTTTCGCAATAAACACCTTTTGATCAGTTGGATGATAGAAATAATACCCTAAAGTTTTTTTTTTTTTTTTAGGGTATCCCACAAATCTACACTTATCGGATTTAGTCTGTAGCTTATCATTTTCAAACTTTTTGATATAAGTTGGGCAACCCCAAGTCTTAACATGCTTAAGATTTGGTTTCCTCCCCTTCCACATCTCATATGGAGTCTTTGGGATGGATTTGGTAGGTACCTTGTTAAGTAGGTATGCAGCCATTTCTAGGGCATATCCCCAGAAAGAAATTGGAAGGTCGGTAAAACTCATCATGGATCGAACCATGTCCAACAGTGTTCGATTTCTCCTTTCAGATACTCCATTTAACTGTGGTGTACCTAGAGGAGTCCATTGTGAGATTATACCATTTTCTTTGAGACAATTGAGAAACTCACCGCTTAAGTATTTTCCACCTCGATCTGATCGAAGTATCTTTATACTCTTACCCGCTTGTTTCTCTACTTCACTTCTGAACTCTTTGAACTTTTCAAATGATTCTGACTTGTATTTCATTAAATACACATATCCAAATCTTGAGTGATCATCAGTGAAAGTAATAAAATAAGAATACCCACCCCGTGCACTTGTTGTCATAGGTCCACAAACGTCTGTGTGAATCAATGCCAACAACTCTGTACCTTTTTCTCCTTTTCCACTAAAAGGAGATTTAGTCATTTTACCCATGAAATAAGATTCACAAGTTGGATATGATTCATAATCAGATAACTCAAGGAGCCCATCTTTATGCAACTTGGATAATCTTGTTTCATTGATATGACCGAGTCTACAGTGCCACATGTAAGTATAATTAATATCATCTCTTTTCTTTTTCTTAGTTTGTTCAATTTGAAAAATATTTTCTTGTAAGTCAAGTGTATAAAGTCCATTTCGCAAATTTCCAATACCATATAAAACATCGTCTTTATAAATAGAACAACTATTGTTCTTTATAACAACGTTAAATCCTTCCATATTCAATACAGAAATTGAAATAATGTTTTTAATAATATTCGGAACATAATAACAATTATTAAGATAAATGAACTTGCCCGAAGGCATTGCTAAATAATAAGTTCCTACAGCTAATGCAGCAACCTTTGCTCCATTCCCCACTCGTAGGATCACCTCATCATTGTTCATCTTTCTACTTGTGACCAGTCCCTTCACATTATTACATATGTGAGAACCACAGCCGGTATCCAATACCCAAGTAGAATTTTGACTTTCTGAAAAATTAATTTCAATCATGAACAAACCTTGATTGGAAGTCGAAGCTTCTCCAAGCTTCTTCTTTGCCAGAAACTTCTTGCAGTTCCTCTTCCAATGACCCGGCTCGTTGCAATGGAAGCACATTCCTTTGCTAGCTGGATCAGATTTCTTTTGTTCCTTTATGTTCACTTTGCCCTTGGTCATCCGAGATCGGAAGAGCTCCTTAGATATCTCATATCTAGCAGTCCTACTTTGTTCACCATACAACTCCTTGAGGTGAATCAACATAGTAGGAGCATCCATGTTTTCGTGCTGACGCTGAAGCTCGTTATTCATGGATGCGAGCATGATGCATTGAGCCACAGATGCATCATCTTGCCACTTTACAATGGTGACAATCTCTTCCTCAGAGGCTGTTTCTGGAACAGTTCTAGGGACAGGTGAGTTTAAGACATAAGAAATCTTTTCAGCAGTGAGAACTATTCTCAGATTTCTTAGCCAGTCCATATAATTCGGCCTTGTAAGCTTATTAGCATCAAGTATGCTTCGCAGTGAAATTAGTGATTTTGACATTTTTAAAATTTTGCATGTGAAAAACAACATTTTAGCAAACATTAATTTTATTAATTTTGCATACCAAAATAAATTTAGGTCTTTATTTTAAATTGGTATCTCCCACTATTTTTATCAAACTATATTACCCTCACTTATATAGTTCGGCAACATCTAATTAAAGATTTGCTAGTGAGAATAAGGATCCCATTTCAAATGTATATAACCTTGTGGATAGCACAACAAGCGATATACAAATAAATAGGTAGACAACTCTTGTCAATTACATCACCATGTAATTCCTTTTATTTTGCCTCTTAAATCATAATGGTCAAGTGTGTGCACATCCGAACTAAAATAATTTAAGTTAAGTCCAGCCTAGCACTTCCATAAATTCAAAAAAGAAAAATTTTCGTCCTTGTGGATAGCACAACAAGACTAGATTGTTCAATTTTCTTGATAAGCATCAAATGTGATTAATTAACATCTTAAATATGCAATACTCGCCTTGTGGATAGCACAACAAGCTCATATTAAATTTTTAATACTCTATTAATTTATCATGCTAGAAGGCGACGTTCGATATTCCAAATATCATTTGAACGCTTCGGACTTAATATTATTTCTTTGAGGGGTTTGTTATTATTTGTCTCATCTTGTTTAGCGCGCATGCACATATATATATAAAATACGCGTTATTTTATTAAACATGCGAAGCATGTTTGCATAAAATATAATATATATAATATTTAGCATGCAATATAGAATACTATATTCTACCCAGATTGATTATGGACTTTTATTCTAGTTTGGTTCACTAGAGCCACCAAGTGAACCAAAAGGTCAAACCTAGGAGTGCAATAATTTAAATTTAAACGTAACTATTACATTTAAACCCGGGCTCCATACAAACGGGTCTTCACGCGCTCCTTGGCTCCTTGGTCTCCAATTTTTTCAAGATAATTCTAACTATTTCTATTACATTAAACTATTTAATTTAAATAGAAACCTTGATCAGCAGTCAAGGGGAAGTACATAGGAGGGAGATAGAATTTTACATCAAGAAAAAAATTAGAGAAGACGAGGTACGCATACCCCATTTAATAAAACCCATTCATTCAAGCATTCAACTAAAATAAAATCCAATCACATTGGTCAAATAGTCCATAATCAATCCCCATTTATTATCATACATATCACCATATATATCAATAAATAAATATTCATCTCATGAATTAAAACATTCCATATATATACGAATATCATTTAATGGGCAATTTTAAATTGCATGAAATCCAATTTCAAGATTAAAATAAACTCTTTATTTTAATTATAAAATTATTTAGAATATAATATATAAATATATCATATTTATTTTTTTAAAAAGAAGTCACCTTCTTTTATTAAAAGAGTCCTGCAGGTTTATTAAAAAAGTCCTTTCCTGATGGGTCACCTTCTTTTTGGAGTAAGAAAGAGACAACACCTTTTCTTTGCAGAATTCAAGATTAGCACCAAAAAAAAATTGTGATTCGTCCAAAAAAAAGTCTTTTTCTTTTCTTTTTTTTTTAAAAAAAAAATATAATTTTATACAATAAAATTATGCCCAATAAATTATTTTAAATACATACCCATATGTATATGAAATCAAAAATAAATTAATAATTGCATAAAGATTTGGCTCTGATGCCACTGTTGGGTTTGTACGAAATCGTGACGCAATCAAATTGCAAAAATTAGCGGAAGCATGGTATATCAGAGTTTAAAAATTTCTACAAAACCATTACCCGGATCATCCTTTATGCAAATTATTAATTTAAAACGATAAATAAGAAGTTATGGAATCATACCCTTGTAGAACGAAGCTTCCACAGGTACTAGTTCAACTCCTTGTTTTTCGTGATCTCCTTGAATTTCCGGGTTAGATTCCTTTCTTTGATCAACGTTAGCCACCCAAGTGTTTGGCCTCTAGAGGTGATCCACCAAGGAAGATGAATTATCAAGAAGGAGGGTGTTTGGCTTAGTTTTCTATTCTCTATAGAAAAGGAGTACTCTCCAACAATTGAAATTGCATCAATCTAATATCTATTATAAGACTTCTCTTATATAGACATTGGTCAACCCTTCTAATCCTATTAGACATGGGATTTCTTTTAATTAATTAAACTCCTTTAATTAATTTAGGCTTCCCACCACATGGGAATAATTAATTAAATTCATTTAATTAATTTATCTCCTAATCTTATTAGGAATAAATGAGAGTACTAAATATTAAATTAATTACTAAACTCCTTTAGAAATTAAAATAATAATAATTGTAATAATATTAATAAGACTCCTCTTATTAATTTATATTTAATATTTCCAACATATTAAATAATAAACATTAAGCTATTTAATTTATTCTATCACCATAGATTAAATTAATTATACTTAATGCATTATTACGATTATGTCATTACCTTCTTAAATAATTATTCTTCCTTTTATGGTGTGACCCTTTAGGTTCTCCATATTAAACCGGTTGTGAATAAATTAATTAAAACAATTTTAATCTTATTTAAATAAATAAATTAAACTAATAATCTATTTAAATAAATAATATTTATTCTACAATAGGGATAAGCCTCCCTAGCGATCAACGACTTTCCAGATAATATAGATTTCAACATTAATCATAAAAGAACCTGTGAGTTAATAGTTACCATACAATTCAATCCTTCCACCATACAATGTCCCAATTAAATATAAGACATGGATTTACTGTCAAGTCTTATTTTATTTAATTATATGTATTTCGATTAGAAAATGCACAACTCCAAATAATGCAAATTAAAAACTCCTTTCTAATTTCATTTCACCTTGGCCAAGGATTCCTGGGTTGTCATTTAACGAATCACATAGGACATATCTCCTCTTTTACTAGAGGTGGTAGATTCTTTATTGATCATTCATTATCTCCATATGTAACTCATTATACCCAAGCATACCCTATATATGCCTTAAAAGGTCTTAAGGAATAAGTCAAAGTATAATTTGTTACATACAAGATACTATGATGATCTCAAGTCCAAGGATCACTTGTACTACTATCACATTAGGAATTCCTATTGACATGCGAGTAAAACTCCATTAGGTATTCCATAGCATGATGATCTCAAGTCCAAGGATCACTTGTACTACTATCACATTAGGAATTTCTATTGACATGCGAGTAAAACTCCATTAGGTATTCCATAGCGAATCACGTTCAGTGAACTTATTCTCCAATAAGCACCTACATACTTGCTTTAGTGTCTCCACACAAATGATCATGAGATCAATCATCCTCATCCAATGAGCAAGCAACATATGTACCAATCTATCCGGATTTACTAATCCCCTTTTTAGTAATCCCACGATTGGGAACTATTTTAGTTTTAAAACTTTCTAAGAATTTAGATCTCATTAGCATGATCATCATCATGATTCTAAAAGCTTTGCTTAAAACTATGGGTTATTTACATATTATAAAAACAGCAACATGTAGATAATTAAATGCCTTTAATAAATGAATATTTTATTAATAAATAAATAAGATTGTTTACAAAGTACGTGCTTTATCATCATACATGATTGGCTTGTATGCACACTACTATCACATACCACTAACTCATTGTTACCAATTACGGTATGATAACACTAAAAATGATTTTCACTAGATTTGAGCGGTTTAAAGAAGAGTCTACGCTAATTATTTCGGCTAGACAAAAATGATTTGTGGTATCAAAAGGTATTTTATATATCATTGATGCATCATGGAACCTAGTGCAGAAATGATAAAAATAATGGAGTTATCAATGTAGAATTACCTAGTGTTGGATGTGATCTAAGGATCGTCAGCCCACTATGGTACGATGTAGTATGACAAAGTCATAAAATGACAAAATCCTCAAACGAACTGTAATTACAGTGCGGTATCATGACGTCATAAACTGATTTTCAGATTTTTAAAGAAAAGTTAAGTGCCAATTTGATTTGGCCAGATACATGCTTGAATTGATATTCTAATTATTGGTATAACTCTAAGCTTTTTGCAGCTAGACAAATATTTATGAAAATTCAAAGTATTCTTTGAAAGCTTATGCCAAACCAAATTATTTTGGTGCCGAATCCTATGATAAGACTGAGGTGAACTATGTCGATTGGATAAAATAATCCAATCTATTTGTAGCGTAAATATTCGCAAGACATGATTGATATGTCGTACATGACGTAAGCGTACGATAGGCTAATTACCTAAAGTACTAGCATCGGTAGTTTGCCTTCTTTGTGATTGTAAACATTTCCAACAATTTATTATTTTGCGATGTGAATTTCATTAAAACTGTGTTCATGGTCTATATGACCCCTCAACATGATATGAAAAGTTTTTAACTCCTTAGAGAGAAGTCATAGAAAAATGTGATAATAGAAGAGTTCCTCATAGAAGGAAGCAGTATGTACTCATTAAATTGAGCATGAAATCAGATAAAGGTTAAATGAAAACCTAGTTTTGATGAATAAAAAGAGTGGTGACTAGTAGACTATAATTTTGAGGACGAAATTCTTAGAAAAAGGGGTGAATGTTACAACCCAAAAATCTATAAGATTTTAAATAATTAAAATAAAGGTTAAAGAATAAAACCTAGATGAGAATTTGAGAATTTATTTAAATTTTTTTAAATAAAACCTATATGGTTTTCTTATTTGAATGAGAATAGAGAAAATATGGGTTACAAAATTCTAAAATCCTAGAAAAGGTGTGAATGGAAGTTAATGATAAGGTATTATGATACCTATAAAATTGATGTGAACTAAATGGTGTAAGAAATGTTATATTGATACATGAGAAATTTTTGTAAGGAAATAAAATTTCACATGAGAAGATACTATGAGGTTAAACGAAGATGAGTTGAGGTGCTATATTAATGGATTAAGTTAAGGATATGAGAATCAAGATAAAATTATGTTAGTAATTTACATAGTTTGAATGTTGGCCTTGATTGGCAAATAAGAAGATAAATAAGTTTAAAGTTATTAGCTAATATGATTAGCAATAAAAATGGAGTAAGTTAAAACTCAAAGTTTGAGTTAGAGATAGAATTTTGAGGTACGGACAGCTCGGTTGCGTCCGGAACGTCAAATTTAGTCAGAAAGAATAATAAACACAAAATGTGTAAGGATTGACTTTTTGGTCAAAGTTAACAGTTGACTTTTATGGAGAAAAGTCAAAATTAGTGTTAGAAGTGGAATATCTGATGATTTATGTGAATTATGTATATGATTAAATAAATATACATTATATAATGTCAATACATTTATTTTGTATATAAAGAAAATTAAGAATAACATTATGTAACCTAATATATATATTAGGTATGTTAATTAAATAACCTAAGGGGTTATAATATAGAAAAATGTTGGTATATAAATATATATACTAACCCTAAGAGATTTATTTTATATATCTCAAATAATTAATTTTATAACCAAGTCTAATTGGGTTATGAAGTTGAAGATGCATGAGTAAGGAATTTATGTTTTAAATGGGAAATAAAAATCCTAATTAAATGATTAGGGTAAGATAGAATTTAAGATAATGGACCATATTAATTCTTATGCCCCAAACCTTTTAGTTAGGAAGTCCAAATATTTTAATGGGAAAGCCAAAAGAATTAAGTGTTAAACCCAAGTGAGCCCAATTTTTAAGAAACATGTGGGAGAATAATAAATTATACTAATTTAAGAGATATATTTTATTATTTCAATTTATTAATTTTATACCCTGATTAAAGTAATTTAATTGAGTTATAAAATTTAATGTATTGATGATTTAAATTATAAATGTATGGAATGTAAACCCTAATTAAATATTTAGGGTAGGATAAGATGGAAAGGATTGGACTATAATAATATGGAGATATCAAGAATGATGAGTATTAGTTCAAGAAATAATAAATTTTATTGGACTAAGGAGGATATAATATTTAAACAAGCCCAATTAATTAATTAAGCATGAGACTTGTAGATAAATTGATTTAAGAGCAATTAAATTATTAATCTAGCCCAATATATTATGTATGGAGCAAGTGTAATAATGGCCCAAATTAATTATGGGTGAAAGCCCAAGTTAGTTTTGTTAGTAAACAAAACAATAAGAAAAAAAAATATACAAGCCCAATAGGAATTTATTAATGGCCCAAACTAATGCCCAAGAGGAAGGGGTTCATTGGTCATTAAATCAAGTATATAATAAAATAAGATTTGGATGGATATGGGCCACATGGCCGAATATGAGAGGGGCAATGAAGATATTGGATAGATTATAAAGGGATAAGAAGATAAGTAAAAGATATTGGATATATTTTTTTTAGAAGAGATAAGAAAGAAGATAGAAAGAAATATAAGATAAGATAGAAAAAGAAAGTGAGAGAGAGAAGGAAAAAGAAAAGAAAGTAATGGGAAGAGAAGAAGAGAGAGGGGGCGGCAGCCCATTTGGGAGAAAGGAGAGAGAAATCTCCATAAAAGAAAGAAGAAGAAGAAGAAGAAGAAGAATGAGCAAAGTAAAGATATAATCCTAATTCCTAAACCTTACTTTCCTTTCTTTTTGTGAATTGATGGAAAGGGGCTTTTGATATGAAAGTGTAAACCCTTCAATCTATGTGTTTCATGCATGGATTTACCCATATTGGGTGTTGATTGGTTTGAAAACTAAAAGAAAAGAGAAATATTTTTCCTTGTTTATGAAATTATTTTGGACCAGTCTGGAATGGGGACATTTTTGTCCACTTTTTGTGCTTTAAAAATTTGGGGAAAATTTGGAGGCTTAATATTAGAAGATATGAAGGTCCTGTAAAAATTTGAGAATATTTGGCCATACGGTTTGAGAGATATGGATTTTACGGTGAAGGGCTATTTTTATGAAGCCACCCGAATAACTTTTTGTGTATAAGTTCAAAAATTACAAAATTTTTACTGGAAGTATATGTGTATAACAGGAACTTACTGTGAAAATTTCATGATTTTTTTAAGCTAATATCGATTTATGATAAATCTAAAAAGATTTGGCTATTATGGACTATTTAAAAATAGTAGATGTATTTTAAAAATTCAGAAAAAAATATATGTTCAATATGGAACTATATTCTGCCAAATCCTAGAAAATAAATGTTTTTGGAACTGATTTGGTATTTTTCATGGAAATGGTTCAGTTATTAACAAATTAGTTAAATTAGTTATGTGATGTTGGAAATTTGGAAAATAGGATGTTATAGCTTGAAAACCCTATATAGGGTATATGCAGATTTTTGATGAGGAATTTGGTCATTGGTGATGAAATCTTATGAGTATGGCATTTAGAATGATTAAATACATTAATTAGTAAAGTATAAATAATTAAAATAAATTATTTATAAGTTTAAGAAATGATTAAAATATTATTAAAAGATTAATAATATTAGATGAAGATATTATTAAGTGATTGGTAACATTTAGATTAAAATGTTATTAAATCATTGATTAAAAATATTATTTAATGATTAATAATATTAATAAATAAATTTAATGTTATTAAATAATTAATAATATTAAATGGAGTTTAAAAGATGAGTTAAGTTATTAATTGAACATTCATTAGGCCATATTGAATGAATAATATGCTGGATTATAAAACATTTTGCTGGATTGTAAGTCCATTTGAATCCAGATAGCAAGACAATTTGAATCTAAGTTGCTGGATTGTAAGTTAGTTTGAATTCAGGTTGCTGGATAGTAGGTCAGCTTGAATCCAGGTTGCTGGATTGGATATTAGTTGAATCCAGTTTGCTGGATTGAAAAACAGTTTACCAAATTGAAGAATAATTTCAATCCAGGTTGCTGGATTGATATGTTTAAATAATCCAGATTATAATATTAGTATCTGGCTTACGGGATTATAGAAAAGCACTTATAATATGAAAGATTAAAGTTTTAAGTCATAATGTATATGATAAAGTAATTAAAAAAATTTCAAGGAACGATAATAATACTGATGTTGTAAGGTGTTATCTAATATTTGCTTATGTGATTAAGTATTAAATGAGTTACTGATAAAATAATAATATTATGTTATAAAGTATGATATGCTGATTAAAAGACCAATATTAACAATGATAGGTTTTTTTCAATAAAGAGAGTATAATAGATTGCGTAGCAGTAATCGACGCACAAGGCAAGTTTTCTTAACTCAAACTCGAGTTCTATTTTCAAAGCATGTTAGTGGATAAATTTTGTTGATTATTCCACGTCTAAACTGATTATTGGTTCGCACTTAGTGCATGTTGCATATGTTCATCAGGTATAAAAGGCTGATCACCTTCATTACCATAAGGTTCAGTTAAAGTGTTCATGGTCCTTGTTGACATGAAACGTTATTGATTCAGTTATTTAATTATTGAAATGTTGAATCATGTTTTTTCAAAATCATTATATGGTTGAAAACTTGAAAGCTTATTCATTCTTTCAATCATGATATATCTTTATTGAATTTAAACTTGCTGGGCAAAGTAGTTGCTCACTCTTGCTATATCATGATAATAAATTTCAGATTAAGGCGAAGGCTTGAAGAAGGACAAAGTCAAAAGAAAAGTACAATAATAGCTTGTTATGCGAATAACTATTTAGTTATCTTATGTAAACCTTTTGTAATTTTGAAGGTACGTATTCAGTTAAGGTTAATAAACATGGGAAAATGTTATAGAATCATGTGAGATAAACAATATATGTTTATTATTTCCGCATTAGATGATAGAATATGTATGATAATGAAGTACCGTAATGTACCAAGTCCGAGGTTCTAGGGTCCCGGATTTGGGGGCGTCACAGTACACAACCGCAAGTAGTTTCTTCTCGGAGGTTGTATAGTTCAGTTGTGCATCGGTCAACGTTTTGCTCGCATAGTAGATTGCATGAAAAATTTTATCTCCGCGTTGTCCCAACACAACCCCTACCGCATAGTCACTAGCATCACACATCAATTCAAATGGCATGGTCAAGTCCGGTGCTATGATCACATGTGTTGTAGTTAATTTCTTCTTTAACTGCTCAAACGTCGATAGACATTCTTCATCAAATCTGAACGGTACATCTTTCTCCAATAAGATGCATAGAGGTTTTGTGATTTTGGAGAAATCCTTAATGAACCGGCGGTAGAATCCGGCATGACCGAGAAAGCTCCTAATACCTTTCACTGAAGTTGGTCGTGGCAGATTTTCTATTATTTCCAATTTCGCTCGATCCACTTCCAACCCTTTTTCTGAAACTTTATGCCCAAGTATGATCCCTTCTTGAACCATAAAATGACACTTTTCCCAGTTAAGCACCAGATTAGTTTCTACGCATCTTTTAAGTACCATGACTAGATTTTCTAGGCAGTTGTCAAAAGAATCACCAAATACTAAAAAATTATCCATGAATACCTCAACATTGCGTTCCACTATATCTGAGAATATCGCCATCATGCATCTCTAAAAGGTTGCCGGTGCGTTACACAGCCCGAATGACAACCTTCTAAATGCAAAGGTGCCATATGGGCATGTAAACATTGTCTTTTCTTGGTCCTCCGGTGCAATTATAATATAATTCTACCCCAAATAACCGTCCAGCAAATAGTAGTATTCATGTCCCACTAATCTATCTAACATCTGATCAATAAACGACAAGGGGAAATGATCCTTTCAGGTTGCCTTATTGAGCATCCTGTAATCCATGCACACCCTCCAACCGGTCACTATCCTCATCGATATCAACTCATTATTTTTATTCGTTACAACTGTGCTCACCCATGCACTATCAGAAATAGGGTAGATTATTCCAGCATCGAGCCATTTTAAATTTTCTTTCTTCACTACCTCTTTTATAATTGGATTGAGCCTCCATTGTTGTTCCACTGTAGGCTTACCATCCTCCTCCATCAGAATCTTGTGCATGCAGAATGAAGGGATAATTCCCTTGATGTCAGCGATGGTCCATCCAATAGAAGACTTGTATTCTCGGAGAACTTTTAATAGCTCACTTTCCTGCAAATCTTTAAGTGTTGATGCAATAATAATAGTTAAAGTAGATGAATTACCCAAATATGCATATCTGAGATGTTTAGGTAAAGGCTTGAGTTCGAGTGAAGGTGGTTTCTCTAGAGATGGTCTCATCCGAGCTGATGAAGTTCCTGCAACTTCAAACTGCTCAAATGGTATTTTGAACCTGCTCATTCTAGGCTGTGCATCTAACAAATGTAGATATTCCATCAACTCTGGATCGTCGCTCTCACAATCCCCTATAAATGTAATTTCCAAAGGATCGGTACTCGTTATACAACCCTGTTCATCCCCCATAACTTTCTCAATCACATCCATGTGATAACACTCCTCATCCTCCTTGAGGAAGTTCATGGCTTTAAAAACATTGAAGGATACCTCTTGGTCTTGAACCCTCATGGTTAACTCTCCTTTCTGAACATCAATAAGAGTCATACCGGTTGCCAAAAATGTTCGCCCTAGTATTATCAAAAAATCCTTATCCTCTTCATAATCCAAGATGATGAAATCAGCTGGGAATATAAATTTGTCAACTTTTACCAGAATATCTTCAACAATTCCCTTTGGATTTGTCACCGATCTGTCCGCAAGCTGTAGAGAAATGTTTGTTGGTCTAGATGCTGGTAAACCCAACTGAATATATACTGATAACGACATGAGATTTATGCTTGCACCTAAGTCACACAAACATTTGTTGAAGGACAAACTACCTATTATGTACGGAATGGTGAAACTGCTCAGATCTTTCAATTTGGGTGGAAGTTTCTTTTGCAATATAGCGCTACACTCCTCAGTTAATGCCACGGTCTTAGAGTCCTCTAGCTTCTTTTTCTTTGATAAGATATCCTTCATGAACTTGGCATAGCTACGCATCTGCTCTAATGCTTCTGCAAACGGAATGTTGATATGCAACTTTTTGATCACTTCTAGAAACTTAGTAAATTACTTTTCTAGTTTCTGTTTTCGGATCCGTTGTTGAAAGGGTGGCGGTGGGTAAACTGTTGGTACGATAACTACCTGTTCTTTTACCACTATTTCTTCTCCTCCGTTATTTCCCTCGACTATTTCCTCCACATTTGTCTCAACATTCTTCTCTATCGTCGCTATTTTTGCATTTTGCTCAGCTAACTGTTTTCCACTCCACATTGTAACATCTTGACATTGCTCATGATCTCCCCTAGGATTCTTTTTGGTGTCGCTCGACAAGGTTCCTTGAGGTCTATTATTTATAGCACTTGCAATCTGTCCCATCTGAGTTTCCAAATTTTTAATCGCAACAGCCTGAGTGTTATTTACTGCCTCATTGCCTGTTATGTATTTCATAAGTAGCTCCTCCAAGTCTGTCTTCTTCTCATGATGCAGAGCTAACTGTTGGTGTTGATTTTAAAAAATGGGGGGGGGGGGTATGTTGGTCGTAGAGCTTGCTACTGATTCTGATTTTGATTCTGATTGTTGCTCCTTGAGAAGTTGGGATGGTTCCTTGCCCCCTGATTGTATGTGTTCTGATACGTGTTTTGTGGCCTATTGTTACTAATCACGAACTGTACTGATGCCGAATTAAATGCACATTTGTCCGTTGGATGCTCCCCTGCACATAGCTCACACACAACTGCTATCTGTTGCATATTCCTGCTCGATATAGTATCCATCTTCTTTTATAAGGCTGCTATTTGAGCTGACAGAGCTTTTACTGAATCTACTTTTAGAATCCTTGCTACCTTGGGTTGTGTCATTCTATCAGTCGGCCATTCTATCAGTTGGCCACTGATAGTTGTTTGCAGCTATTGTTTCAATCAAGTCATAAGCTTCCTTAAATTTCTTTGTCATGAAAGGTCCCCCTGATGCTGCATCAATGCTAGTTCAGGTTTGACCACCTAACCCATTGTAGAAGGTATTCATCTGCATCCACTGAGGTAGTCCATGGTGTGGATATTTTCTCAACAACTCCTTATATATTTCCCATTCTTCGTATAAATGTTCTCCCTGATGCTGTAGAAATTTCAGTTCTCAGTCTGGTTGTTTTTGCTAGCGGGAAGAATTTAGCCAGAAATTTCTATGCCAAATCATTCCATGTGGTAATTGGCCCAGGTGGTAGAGAATGAATCCAACCCTTTTCCTTATCCCTGAGAGTGAATGGAAATAACCTCAGTCTAATAGCATCATCTGACAACCCATTGCACTTGAATGTATCACAAATTTTTATAAAGCTGACAATGTGGTCGTTCGGGTCATCATTCGGTAGACCCCCAAACTGACAAGTGTTCTGCACCATTTGTATAGTACCAGACTTGATCTCAAAGTTGTTAGCATTAATAGCAGGCCTGATAATACTTAACTGAATTTCCGTTACTCGCGGCGTAGTATAATCTCGCAGTACTTTCTGTTCTTCTTCAGCCATGTTATCCGATCTTTCAAGTGATTCTCGAGTTTTCTCAATCCACTTACTCAATCTCTGAAAACATTTGTCGATGTCGTCCTCGTAAGGAAACAATTCAAGCTTCTTTGATCGAGTTTGCATGCACTACTCGAGAGTACCTGAAATAATAAATAAAACAAAAATAAGAATAAAAAAAATGTTCAACTAAAACTAATTTAATTAAACTGATATTGAAAGTGATAAACATAATTATAATCCCTTACAACGGCGCCAAAAACTTGTTGGGTAAAATCTAATACGCACAACACGCAAGTATATATAGTCAACACGTAATAGAGTAGAAGTAAAGTATCGTTCCCACGGAGAAAATAACTACAATTTATCCTAACAATTACTATATTATCTCAATTTTATTAAACCAATGATCAAGTGATGATATTTATAAAAAACTACCAATTAAATGATAACTAACACTATCTAGGAATTTGACAAGTTTTCGAAGAATTAAGCCTACAACTTCACTTATTGTTTCTGTGACTCCCCCAAATTTAGACCGTCAATAATCTCGAATTCGGTTCATCACGTACTAATTCTAATAACAACTAAAATCTCAAACAATGGAATAACAGAATAATTTACATTGATATAACATAAATATTCTCGTCCCAAGTCTTGAAACCATTACTAATACACTTCATAACTTAAACCAAACATTTCTTAATACATAACATTTAAATAAGTCTTACTACTACATAACGAAAACATCTTAAGATAGAAAAGCACAGTTACTCCATAGCCTTGCCTTCGCACTTGTCCTGTCCTGGGGTTCCACCATGCCCTGCCCTAACTGAAATGTTTGTGGGAAGCAAGAGTGAGCAACAAATTTGCTCAGCAAGTAATATGCCAATAAATGTGAACAAGAATATATACAGTTCTAAATCTCAAGGGTAAAACGATAATTAATTCGCTCAGGATTTCAAATAAGAATGTTGTGAACAAAATGAATATCAATGACTTCCAAATCTATTCCGTGAAGTTGAATAAGGACTACTACGGGTCGAGAAGTTATTAAAGGATTCAAAAGTTTCAACAATTTCAAGTGAACGAATAGATATCACTAAGTGTCGCTGTGGACCAAGGATTAATAAAAGAATCCAACGAGTTCAAAGTTTCAAGTTAATAAATACTGGATACTGAGTGGTCGCTAAGAACCACGAACTTCTACTAGAATCACCAAAAATATTTTTGGTAACCCAACCAAGTACAATTAGGGGATCAGCCTATCGTACCTGGAGTTATGCATAACCTGTCACACCACTGTCGGAACCCCGACTATATATTTCCCCTTTTTTTACAAGGGTTGTTCAACTCAGTCAATTTATAAGAGTTCACACCAAGGCAATTAGTGTGGATTGCTTTCTAATTCATGATATTGGTCTAGCCGAATTAAATGGCGTAGACAATTTCAACAATGTATATAAGAACAATTTATGAGTTTAATACTCGCAACAATAATTCGAAGAATATAATTGTGATTTAAATCAAACTATGAAACATAAGTTTGTAAGGCAAGAATTATTCTAGCACCTATTTACTCGTACGACCAAAGTTAGTACAAGCTCGAATATGTGTTCAATAAAGAGTATGAATCAAATACTTGCTCAATAAAAGAGTAGTCAGATAGTTGCAATTAATATACAAGAACGGTTTCAAGGAAACTTGCACAATGAAAGAGTATAAGTTAGGGAACTTGCTTACGACGTTCTTCGAATAAGTAACCACAAGGATATGATACTTGCAACACAATAAAAGTAGGGTTCAGATACTTGCACTATAAATGAGTGTAAGTCAGGAAACTTGCCTTATGCTTAGTTTATCCTCGTTAAATAAATAGACACTTTCGAATCCCTATCGTAATATATATATTTATATGTATAGGATATTCATTAGTCATATAGTATAACATCATATCTTATCTTGGATATACAATCAACACACAAGCTAAGTCTTAGCCTAGCTACACAGTTATATCATATATAGTATCATATTTAATTTACAAGTCTCAACTAATATACTTTTATCCTTAACGTTCCTCGTTTTGAGTTTAAAACACATTCTCATATCATATAAGATCGCAACAACTAGCAACATACTCTCATGTTTATTAATATCACCTAAAACCACAATCAATACTAAATACATTATATTTTAGCAAGTTATGGCATTTCTATAAGTTAATCGTCAAAATCGGTTTCAAATAACAACATATAATATCACATAGCATATATACGTTAAAGAATACTTTTATGTTTGTATAACCTTCCCTCGTTCCAAACATATGTGATATAGCTTCTAAACCCTTTCGACAACTTACGGTCATTCAAGGTCATGGAATTCACAAAGCCTATCATGCTCGCTTTTAAAACACGTAAGGTATTCATATACTTATTTTAAGCATGTTCATGAGTATTAATATCGCATACATGCAACTATCATTGTCATTAGTTTGAAAACATGCTTCGTTTACGCAAATTTTGAATCATGACAACTAATCATGGTATGTATACATGTAAGATGCATGAGTGAGTCTACGAGTACTATCAAACATGTTTACAAATATCAGAATTCACATCTCAATATACATGTCAAGATTCACGTGCAAAACGTATACTTTCACTAGTAAATCTCACTAATAGGGCCTAACACGTTCATGCTATCTACATTCATATGTTAACATGTCCGACACACATTTCTACATTATCTAAACATGCTCGTAAGATTAGATTACATATATGATACCTTCATGCTAATGTTCACCTTTGAAACTTAAATTTTCGTTTAGAATGTTTGCTAGTGAGGTTCGTATGTTCATGTTACATTATGAAACATATACACACTATTTAGCATGTTTTTCATACGTTTCTAGGTTACAATAACATGTTCGTAAAGTCAGTACATCAATATGGATAGAACATGTTAAAGTTTGTTTATAAGACTTTAAGTCCATTTTCAAGCCATAATCCTTTTTCAATCAAGAATGTATATTATCATGGTTAAACGTACTCATGCTATGTTAATATACATGCATATACATGTTTCTCATATTATCATGCTTTGTCTAGTCTTAAAACCATTTACACATAATGGATATTCTGCAGAAATTAGCATCTGGTCCCAGAGACTGGCGTAGCTGCGCTGCGCCTTGGTATAAAACCGACGCAGCTGCGCCTTGGTATAAAATCGGCACAGCTGCGCCGTGTCCGGTCAATGCCAAAAAACTTCCTGCTTCTGCAGTTTCCAGCCCAACACAGAAATTACTTCACGAAACAGTTGGAAAACTATCTACATTGCCATACCAACACATATATAAGACTATATAACAACTAAGTAATCATTTCCCAACTCCATTGTCATTTAACTTCACATAATTAAGAAATTTGGAATTCAAGAATAGAAATTCTTTTGACATAGAATAAAAATGAAGAACAAGGAAGAAATTTTATACCTCTGTAATTAGTTAGATAGGAACTTGCTGCTAAATTCCTTTCCTTAATTCTCAGAATCCTCACCAACTCAGTAAACTCACTCTATATTTAACACTTAACAGGTTCTCAGCAATTGAAATGAAGAAGGAGAGATGCCTTATTTATAGAGAAATGGTTACACAGTCCATGCCTTTGATCATCAAATCAAACTAACGGGAAGACTAAGAACTCAGTGGGTAAGGGAGGGTGGTTTAGTAGTTGGTGAATCCCATGAGTAAGCCCACTCCCCTTGTAATGATATGATAAGAATTGCTGAGTTTAAAGGAAGAGAAGTAGGCTAGGCTTGTAGCCATTCACGTGAGGGAGATATATGACCATTATTTTGGGACAAGACTTATTAAAGCTCAGCAACATGAAACAATGTAGTAAAAATAAAATAACCCAATACATACACATATTATATACACTTAGGCATATATGTATACTTAGTTATTAAATTCATTTAGAGTCACAATGTAGTTATTTAGTTTGCACATATATAATCCATATACATTCTGTTAATACCGGATATGATTTAATCGGATACTATCTCATTTATTATTCAATAGTTCATAAGTACACCTTTAATGTATCCGTATATACATGTTGTCACATAACATTATTACAACTCTTATTATTTCTAATTATATTAATCTATTGAAATATTCATGACATAACATTTGTTTATTTATAATATTATACAAAGTACATCTTTTAATGTAGCCACATACCACATGATGTCACATAAGCTTTATTATGTAACTCATATAATTTATTTAATCATAACATATGGTTTCAATATGTACAATCACATTGCATCATATAATATAGTTTAATAATTCTTAATATGTGGTTTCTATATATAGTATAGTCACATGAATGTCGCACTACACTATATAATATAGGTTTATCCCATATATTTTATATATTTAATTTCGCATACATGCACTTACCAATTAATATAATCTCATTATATTAATGACTTGCTTATTTGTTTTATAATGGCAATTAATTAATTAATTAAATATTAATCAATTTCTTCCTCATAGATTAATGAAGTTATTAATCTCCATATTAATTAACTAACATTTATATGATTAAGTATCACGTTAAATAAATATAAATCTTATTATATTCATAAACAAATTGTTTATTATTATTCTATTATTCGCGATAATAATAATTAACACATTATCAATTAATCGTTATTAATATTCTATTTTCTCATAATAGAAAGTAAATAACAATTAATATCGATTAATTGTTCACGTAGTAATTCCCTCATGACTTTACCCTTATCAATTATTATTATACGACAAATAATCACATTCTCCAATAGTTTAATAAATACAAATCTAATTATATTTATAAACCATTTTCTTAGTATTATACTATTACTTGCAAAAATAATAAATCAACAGATGATTATTATATTTCTCATAATAATAATTAACAATTAATATAGATTAACTGTTCACTTAATAATTCATTTACTCTATAACTGATTATTATTCATAATAACACTTAATAACATTATTGTATGTTTAACTATCACATGTATTGCACTCAACAAATAATCAATTAAATATAACTCTTATCATATTCATCAATTACTTACTCGTAAATATTTTGTTACTCATAATAACATATTATAAATACATACTTTTTAATATGCTATTACTAATTACGACGATTAATTCATAATGTAATATTAATTTAATCCTTTACTCATTAATTCCTTCATCATTTAATTAACTAAATCACCACCATTTCCATTTTCATGCCACACAAGGCATTCTACATGTTCGTTGAATTCCTCCATATTTTCTTCTAAATTTATAAATTCAATTTAATATAATCGAATTATTTCTCTCGTAACTCATAAACATTTATGTTCAAGTAATATTCATTTTCTTATTATATCAAAAAAAAATTAAATCGTGAAATTTACGGTTCTTACATCATCCCCCCTTCTAAAAATTCCGTCCTCGGAATTGGTACAAGGTTACACAAATAGATGGGGATAGTCCCTCGTCGTCCTATTTTCTAATTCCCACGTGGCCTCCTTGGCATCGTGGTATCGCCAAAGCGCTATCACAGAAGATATAATTTTATCTCCTAATATCTGTTCTTTCCTATCTAGTATTTGGACAGGAATTCTTCATATGTCAGATTCTTCCCTACTCGAATGGGTTCATAGGGTATTACATGCTTATAATTAGGTTTATATGATTGTAAGACAGAAATATGGAACACACTGTGTATATGTTCCAGTTCAAGAGATAAGGCTACCTCGTACGCCACTTTACCTACTCTCTTCAATACTTCAAAAGGTTTTACGAACCTCAGACTCAATTCTTCTTTCTTACCTAATCTTATCTTCCTCTCACAGGGAAACATTTAACAAATACGAAACTTGTTGGGTTTGTATGTAACGCAATCATGTAATCAAATCACATAAATAGGGCGGAAGCGTAAAAACTAGGTTTTCAAAATTTATACAAACCCATAACCATGATCATGCTTTGTGCTTGTTATCAATAACAGAAAAGAGAGAACATGGAATTATACCTTTGAAGATCTAAGCTTCCTCAGGTACAAGTTCTACTCCTTTGATTCCTTTGATTCCTCTGATAGTGGCTCCTTCCCTTGAATAATGTCAGCCACCCAAATGTTTGGCCTCTAACGGTGATCCACCAAGGAAGATGAAGAACTCAAGAAGATGGGTTATTGGCTTAACCCTTGTTTCTATCTCTATAGAATATGTGTACTCCCAACTCTTGGAAAATTTCACATCCCTTATTTCTAATATAAGACTCTCTTATATAGATATTAGGTTAACCCTCCTAATCCAATTAGAATAGGGTTTTATTTAATTAATTTATATCCTAATCTTTATTAGGATTGAGAGAGAGTACTGATATTATATTAATTCCTAAACTCCTTTAGAATTATAATAATAATAATATTAATAAGACTCCTCTTATTAATTTATATTTAATATTTCTAAAATATTAAATAATAAACATTAAGCTATTTAATTTATTCTATCATCATAGATTAAATTAATTATACTTAATGCATTATTACTATCATGCCATTTTCTTCTTAAATAATTCTTCTTCCTTTTATGGTGTGACCCTTTAGGTTCTCCATATTAAACCGGTTGTGAATAAATCAATTAGAACAATTCTAATCTTATTTAAATAAATAAATTAAACTAATAATCTATTTAAATAAATAACATTTATTCTACAATAGGGATAAGCCTCCCTAGCGATCAACGACTTTCCAGATAATATAGATTTCAACATTAATCATAAAAGAACCTGTGAGTTAATAGTTACCGTACAATTCAATCCTACCACCATACAATGTCCCAATTAAATATAAGACATGGATTTACTGTCAAGTCTTAATTTATTTAATCATATGTATTTCGATTAGAAAATGCACAACTTCAAATAATGCAAATTAGAAATCTCTTTCTAATTTCATTCTACCTTGGCCAAGGATTCCTGGGTTGTCATTTAACGAATCACATAGGACATATCTCCTCTTTTACTAGAGGTGGTAGATTCTTTATTGATCATTTATTATCTCCATATGTAACTCATTACACCCAAGCATACCCTATATATGCCTTAAAAGGCCTTAAGGAATTAGTCAAAGTATAATTTGTTACATACAAGATACTATGATGATCTCAAGTCCAAGGATCACATGTACTACTATCACATTAGGAATTCCTATTGACAGGCGAGTAAAACTCCATTAGGTATTCCATAGCGAGTCACGTTCAGTGAACTTATTCTCCAATAAGTACCTACATACTTGCTTTAGTGTCTCCACACAAATGACCATGAGATCAGTCATCCTCATCCAATGAGCAAGCAACATATGTACCAATCTATCCGGATTTACTAATCCCCTTTTTAGTAATCCCACGATTGGGAACTATTTTAGATTTAAAGCTTTCTAAGAATTTAGATCTCATTAGCATGATCAACATCATGATTCTAAAAGCATTGCTTAAAACTATGGGTTATTTACATATTATAAAAACAGCACCATGTAGATAATTAAATGCCTTTAATAAATAAATATTTTATTAATAAATAAATAAGATTGTTTACAAAGTATGTGCTTTATCATCATACATGATTGGCTTGTATGCACACTACTATCAATCTCCCACTTGCATTAAAGCCAATCGCCATGGTATCTCATACTCATCTTCTCTAAGTGACGATCAAACTGCTGTTGTGTTAAAGCTTTAGTAAATGGATCTGCAATGTTGTCTTGAGAGTCTACACGCTCCAAGGTGACGTCTCCTCTTTCAATGATCTCTCTGATCAAGTGAAATCGCCGCAACACGTGTTTAGATTTCTGATGAGACCTGGGTTCCTTAGCCTGTGCAACCGCTCCGGTGTTGTCACAGTATACGGGAACTGCTTCTCCAATGCTAGGAACCACACCAAGTTCAGTTATGAACTTCTTCATCCAAACAGCTTCCTTTGCAGCTTCACTTGCAGCTATATACTCTGCCTCTGTCACTGAATCAGCAACCGTTTGCTGCTTGGAACTCTTCCAACTCACTGCACCTCCGTTCAAGGTAAACACATACCCTGAAATAGATTTACTGTCATCTTGGTCTGTTTGAAAACTTGAGTCCGTGAATCCCTCGAGTTTTAATTCAGACCCACCGTAGACAAGAAAAATATCTTTAGTCCTTCTCAAGTACTTTAGGATATTTTTCACTACCTTCCAGTACTCTTCTCCTGGATTCGACTGGTATCTGCTTGTTACACTAAGTGCGTGAGCAACATCCGGTCTAGTACATATCATACCGTACATGATAGATCCTATTGCAGAAGCATAAGGGATCTTACTCATACGGTCTCTCTCCTCAGATGTCTTTGGGGCCTGTTTCTTGGAGAGATTTATTCCATGGCTCATCGGCATGAGACCTCTTTTGGAATCTTCCATGCTAAACCTCTTTAGCATCGTATCAATGTACGTTCCTTGGGATAAGCCGAGCATCCTTTTAGATCTATCTCTATAGATCTTTATCCCCAAAATATAGGATGCTTCACCCAAGTCCTTCATGGAGAAGTTTTTAGATAACCAGATTTTAATGGATTGTAACATAGGAATGTCATTCCCTATCAGTAATATATCATCAACATATAATACAAGGAATGATAATGCGCTCCCACTAACCTTCTTGTATACACATGGTTCATCCTCGTTTTTGATAAAATCAAACTCTTTGATTGTCTCATCAAAACGAATGTTCCATCTACGAGAAGCTTGCTTCAACCCATAAATGGATCGTTGTAGCTTACAGACTTGATTTGTTCCAACTTTTGAAATAAATCCCTCTGGCTGTGTCATATACACATCCTCCTCAAGTTTGCCATTGAGGAAGGCCGTTTTCACGTCCATCTGCCAGATCTCATAGTCGTTATAAGCTGCAATCGCAAGCAAAATCCGAATGGACTTGAGCATGGCTACTGGTGAGAAGGTTTCATCATAGTCAACTCCTTGTCTTTGTTTGAAACCTTTTGCAACCAGTCAGGCCTTATAGGTCTCTACCTTTCCGTCTGCTCCAGTCTTTTTCTTAAAAACCCATTTACACCCAATAGGTTTAATACCTTCAGGTGGTGAAACCAAAGACCATACTTTGTTTTCATACATGGAGTCCATTTCAGATTTCACGGCTTCAAGCCATTTCCCTGAGTCTTTATTACTCATAGCCTGTTCGTAATTCAATGGATCATCATCATTCATGATGTGTACCTCATCGTCATCCTCTATAACGAATCCATACCTCTCAAGTATCTTCGGTACTCTTCCAGATTTACGAACATGGTGTGGTACAGTAGGTTCTTCTACTTGGTTAGGTACCTGACTTTGGTCCGTGGTAACTTGTGGTTCTTGAACTTCTTCAAGATATATCTTACTCCCACTGACCCCTTCATGGATAAACTCTTTCTCCAAGAAGGTAGCATGTTTCGCAACAAACACCTTTTGATCAGTTGGATGATAGAAATAATACCCTACGGTTTCTTTAGGGTATCCCACAAATCTACACTTATCGGATTTAGTCTGTAGCTTATCATTTTCAAACTTTTTGACATAAGCTGGACAACCCCAAGTCTTAACATGCTTAAGATTTGGTTTCCTCCCTTTCCACATCTCATATGGAGTCTTTGGGGCGGATTTTGTAGGTACCTTGTTAAGTAGGTATGCAGCCGTTTCTAGGGCATATCCCCAGAAGGAAATTGGAAGGTCGATAAAACTCATCATGGATCGAACCATGTCCAACAGTGTTCGATTTCTCCTTTCAGATACTCCATTTAACTGTGGTGTACCTGGAGGAGTCCATTGTGAGATTATACCATTTTCTCTGAGACAATTGAGAAACTCACTGCTTAAGTATTCTCCACCTCGATCTGATCGAAGTATCTTAATACTCTTTCCCGTTTGTTTCTCTACTTCACTTCTGAACTCTTTAAACTTTTTAAATGATTCTGATTTGTATTTCATTAAATACACATATCCAAATCTTGAGTGATCATCAGTGAAAGTAATAAAATAAGAATACCCACCCCGTGCACTTGTTGTCATAGGTCCACAAACGTCTGTGTGAATCAATGCCAATAACTCTGTAACTCTCTCCCCTTTTCCACTAAAAGGAGATTTAGTCATTTTACCCATGAGAAAAGATTCACAAGTTGGATATGATTCATAATCAGATAGCTCGAGGAGCCCATCTTTATGCAACTTGGATAATCTTGTTTCATTGATATGACCGAGTCTACAGTGCCACATATAGGTATAATTAATATCATCTCTTTTCCTTTTCTTAATTTGTTCAATTTGAAATATATTTTCTTGCAAGTCAAGTGTATAAAGTCCATTTCGCAAATTTCCAATACCATATAAAACATCGTCTTTATAAATAGAACAACCATTGTTCTTTATAATAACGTCAAAACCTTCCATATCCAATACAGAAATTGAAATAATGTTTTTAATAATATTCGAAACATAATAACAATTATTAAGATAAATGGATTTGCCCGAAGGCATTGCTAAACAATAAGTTCCTACAGCTAATGCAGCAACTTTTGCTCCATTTCCCACTCGTAGGATCACCTCATCTTTGTTCAGCTTTCTACTTCTGACCAGTCCCTGCACAGTATTACATATGTGAGAACCACAGCCGGTATCCAATACCCAAGTAGAATTATGACTTTCAGAAAAATTAATTTCAATCATAAACAAACCTTGATTGGAAGTCGAAGCTTCTCCAAGCTTCTTCTCTGCTAGAAACTTCTTGCAGTTCCTCTTCCAATGTCCCGGCTCATTGCAATGAAAGCACATTCCTTTAGCTGGTTCAGGTTTCTTTTTCTCCTTTTCTTTCCCTTTTCCCTTAGCCTTCTTAGATTTCTTTTTTTCAGAAGACACCTTGGGCCTCTTCCTTTTATTGGAAGAATCCACAATCAAGACATGGTTCTTCTTGGATGAGAAGTGACCTTCTGCAGTTTTCAGCATGTTAAGCAGCTCAGGTAAGCTGACATCTAGCTTATTCATGTGAAAATTAACCACAAACTGCGAGAAGGTCTCAGGGAGTGACTGCAAGACCAAGTCTTGACTCAACTCCCCATCCATGACGAACCCAAGCTGTCCAAGGCGTTCAATCAAATTGATTACCTTCAGAACATGAGTCTCGACGGTAGTGCCCTCGGTCATCCGAGATCGGAAGAGCTCCTTAGATATCTCATATCTAGCAGTCCTACTCTGTTCACCATACAACTCCTTGAGGTGAAGTAGCATAGCAGGAGCATCCATTTTTTCGTGCTGACGCTGAAGCTCGTTATTCATGGATGCGAGCATGATGCATTGAGCCACAGATGCATCATCTTGCCACTTATTGAAAGTGGCAATCTCTTCCTCAGAGGCTGTTTCTGAAATAGATTCAGGGATAGTGGAATTTAGGACATAAGAAATCTTTTCAGCAGTGAGAACAATTCTCAGATTTCTTAGCCAGTCCTCATAATTCGGGCCGGTAAGCTTATTTGCATCAAGTATGCTTCGTAGTGAGATTAGTGATTTTGACATTTTTAAAATTCTGCATGTGAAAAGACAACATTTTAGCAAACATTCATTTTATTAACTTTGCATACCAAAATAAATTTAGGTCTTTATTTTAAATTGGTATCTCCCACTATTTTCATCAAACTATATTACCCTCACTCATATAGTTCGGCAACATCTAATTAAAGATTTGCTAGTGAGATTAAGGATCCCATTTCAAATGTATATAACCTTGTGGATAGCACAACAAGCGATATACAAATAAATAGGTAGACAACTCTTGTCAATTACATCACCATGTAACTCCTTTTATTTTGCCTCTTAAATCATAATGGTCATGTGTGTGCACATCCGAACTAAAATTATTTAAGTTAAGTCCAGCCTAGCACTTCCATAAATTCAAAAAGAAAAATTTTCGTCCTTGTGGATAGCACAACAAGACTAGATCGTTCAATTTTCTTGATAAGCATCAAATGTGATTAATTAACATCTTAAATATTCAATACTCGCCTTGTGGATAGCACAACAAACTCATATTAAACATTTAATACTCTATTAACTAATCATGCTAGAAGGCGACGTTCGATATTCCAAATATCATTTGAACGCTTCAGACTTAATATTATTTCTTTGAGGGGTTTGTTATTATTTGTCTCATCTTTTAAGTGCGCATGCACATATATATATAAAATACGCGTCATTTTATTAAACATGCGAAGCATGTTTGTATAAAATATAATATATATAATATTTAGCATGCGATATAGAATACTATATTCTACCCGGATTGATTATGGACTTTTATTCTAGTTTGGTTCACTAGAGCCACCAAGTGAACCAAAAGGTCAAACCTAGGAGTGCAAGAATTTAAATTTTAAATGTAACTATTACATTTAAACCCGGGCTCCATACAAACGGGTCTTCACGCGCTCCTCGCTCCTTGGTCTCCAATTTCTTCAAAATAATTCTAACTATCTCTATTACATTAACTTATTTTAAAATTAAATAGAAACCTTGATCAGCAGTCAAGGGGAAGTACATAGAAAGGAGATAGAATTTACATCGAGAATAAAACTAGAGAAGACGAGGTACGCAGACCCCATTTTATAAAACTCATTCATTCAAGCATTCATCCAAAATAAAATCCAATCACATTGGTCATTGTCCATAATCAATCCCATTTATTATCATACACATCAACATATGCATCAATAAATATCCATTCATCTCATGAATAACAATGCTATTCCATATATGGATCGATGTTATTTAATGGACAAAAGTTTTGCTAAATTTTATTTTTTTGAAACAAAATAAACTCTTTTATTTTAATCAAAAATAAATCCAAATTAAACTCCTTTAATTTTAGCATTCTGAAATCATATTTCAGATAAAATAAACTTCTTTATTTTAAAACTTTATCAATTAAATAAACAGTTTACTTAATTAATTAAAATCAATTTTCAGGGTCTGTCCAGGTACCGGCGTAGCTGCGCCAGTAATGAACTGGGCATCTGCGCGGCTGCGCAGGTAGACGGAAGCAGCAGTTTTTGCAGACCGGCGCAGCTGCGCCAGTAATGAACTGGGAGGCTGCGCAACTGCGCCGTTCGTAGCAGAAACTTGCAGAAAACGATTTTTGTCCAGAAAAACGATCCAATTCTCACATCAATTCATACATGGAATTATAAAATTGATAATTAGCACAAAGTTAGGCTCTGATACCACTGTTGGGTTTGTATGTAACGCAATCATGCAATCAAATCACATAAATAGGGCGGAAGCGTAAAAACTAGGTTTTCAAAATTTATACAAACCCATAACCATGATCATGCTTTGTGCTTGTTATCAATAACAGAAAAGAGAGAACATGGAATTATACCTTTGAAGATCTAAGCTTCCTCAGGTACAAGTTCTACTCCTTTGATTCCTTTGATTCCTCTGATAGTGGCTCCTTCCCTTGAATAATGTCAGCCACCCAAATGTTTGGCCTCTAACGGTGATCCACCAAGGAAGATGAAGAACTCAAGAAGATGGGTTATTGGCTTAACCCTTGTTTCTATCTCTATAGAATATGTGTACTCCCAACTCTTGGAAAATTTCACATCCCTTATTTCTAATATAAGACTCTCTTATATAGATATTAGGTTAACCCTCCTAATCCAATTAGAATAGGGTTTTATTTAATTAATTTATATCCTAATCTTTATTAGGATTGAGAGAGAGTACTGATATTATATTAATTCCTAAACTCCTTTAGAATTATAATAATAATAATATTAATAAGACTCCTCTTATTAATTTATATTTAATATTTCTAAAATATTAAATAATAAACATTAAGCTATTTAATTTATTCTATCATCATAGATTAAATTAATTATACTTAATGCATTATTACTATCATGCCATTTTCTTCTTAAATAATTCTTCTTCCTTTTTATGGTGTGACCCTTTAGGTTCTCCATATTAAACCGGTTGTGAATAAATCAATTAGAACAATTCTAATCTTATTTAAATAAACAAATTAAACTAATAATCTATTTAAATAAATAACATTTATTCTACAATAGGGATAAGCCTCCCTAGCGATCAACGACTTTCCATATAATATAGATTTCAACATTAATCATAAAAGAACCTGTGAGTTAATAGTTACCGTACAATTCAATCCTTCCACCATACAATGTCCCAATTAAATATAAGACATGGATTTACTGTCAAGTCTTAATTTAATCATATGTATTTCGATTAGAAAATGCACAACTCCAAATAATGCAAATTAGAAACCTCTTTCTAATTTCATTCTACCTTGGCCAAGGATTCCTGGGTTGTCATTTAACGAATCACATAGGACATATCTCCTCTTTTACTAGAGGTGGTAGATTCTTTATTGATCATTCATTATCTCCATATGTAACTCATTACACCCAAGCATACCCTATATATGCCTTAAAAGGCCTTAAGGAATTAGTCAAAGTATAATTTGTTACATACAAGATACTATGATGATCTCAAGTCCAAGGATCACATGTACTACTATCACATTAGGAATTCCTATTGACAGGCGAGTAAAACTCCATTAGGTATTCCATAACGAGTCACGTTCAGTGAACTTATTCTCCAATAAGCACCTACATACTTGCTTTAGTGTCTCCACACAAATGACCATGAGATCAGTCATCCTCATCCAATGAGCAAGCAACATATGTACCAATCTATCCGAATTTACTAATCCCCTTTTTAGTAATCCCACGATTGGGAACTATTTTAGTTTTAAAGCTTTCTAAGAATTTAGATCTCATTAGCATGATCAACATCATGATTCTAAAAGCATTGCATAAAACTATGGGTTATTTACATATTATAAAAACAGCACCATGTAGATAATTAAATGCCTTTAATAAATAAATATTTTATTAATAAATAAATAAGATTGTTTACAAAGTATGTGCTTTATCATCATACATGATTGGCTTGTATGCACACTACTATCAAAACTACCGTCTTCCAAAATCTTGATTATGACGATGGCAATCTGTGTATTTCCCATGTTGATCTTGAGCTGCTACTAATCTGGCTCTTTTTGTCTTCGCATCGTCTGCCATTCGTCGTACTAAATTCGGTCCCAATTGAAGTCGTCGTTCTCTGACCTCATCCCAATGTAGCGGTGTTCTGCATTTTCTTTCGTGGAGAGCTTCGTACGATGGCTTATCGATATTTCTATAATAATTATTACTATAAGCGGATTCTACTAAAGGTAAGTGATATTCCAAGTTACCTTTGAAATCCATTACGCAAGCTCTTCCAAAACTTTGAAGTGGAGCGCGGGTTTCGATCAGAAATTATTAACACCGTCATTTCGTATTCCAAAACGATTTTCTTAACATATAATTTTGCTAACTGATTTAAATTGAATTGAATATCTATCGGTAGGGAGTGCGTTGTCCTTTCCAATCGGTCGACATATTCTACAACTTCTCGTCTCATATTGACCACCAATAGTGTCTCCGAAGATCCCGGTACGTTTTCGTGCTTCCTGGGTAAACGAAATATGTCCAGCTATATGCCTCATGAAAACTCTTATCTCGCAATTTTAGTTACGGTTGACTCTCACGCTCGATCTACAATTCTCAAGATACCAATATTATTTCTTCTGAACTTTTCCTCTTTATCTTCTCGCACTTTTGTCTTTATCTTGTTATCCCTTCACTCTATCCAACAACGCTGGACAAACCTCCGTTATAAACTTCCCTTTGGACTCTCTGGGTCCCTTCACTTCTATTTCTAATCTCTTCATCTTCCTGATTAGTTCCTCTCGAGTTATCAACTTGAATAATTTCTCCATTCTCTTTTCCTACTTAGCATATCGGTTACGACGTTCACCTTTTCTAGGTGATAGAGAATTTCGCAATGGTAGTCTTCGACTGCTCCCAATTTTTTACCACCTTTACCCCTGCCGGATCTGACGTGCCCTAAAACTAACCTTCTCCTTGACACACATCACTGGTGCTCCAAGAAAAACACACTCAGCTGAATACCTCTTTTACCTAACATTTCTTGCCATTTTATTAATTTCCCCATTTCTACCGGTGCCCTAAGATAGGTGCCTTCGAAATTAGTGCAGTCTCTGGTACTAAATCTATTACGACTTGTTTTTCTCTGTCTGGCGGAAGGCAGGGCAGATCGTCTGGGAATACTTTTTGAAATTCTGGTTCTACTGATACATTATTTAGTTCTACTCTCGCTCTCTTAGTATCTAAAATATGATGAAACAATCTACACAAACTTTTCTTAACAATCCCTTGGCCTGCATCATCGTAAGGCAACACGGTTGCCTAACTACCATAACACTACCTTAGACCGATTTAGAGTTTGAAGGCTCACACTTTTTCTTCTAACAGTCAATTATCGTATTATGGCTATGTAATAAGTCCATTTCTAGTATCTCATCAAACTCCCCAAATTTAATCGGAATAAAGTCTACGCTTAGTTTACATCCCCTAATTTACGCGCAATAATTGCGGTAAACGAATTTTTACGGGAATTACTTCCTTATTCGCAACTTATATGGTTAAAGAATCTTCTAATCGTTCTTGGGGTAACTTAGTCGTCTCACAGTTCTTCAGATGCAAAAGGGAAATATAGCACTTGAATCAGATAATATATACGCATTTATATTATTGATTAAGACAGCACCTGACATCACAACTTGGAACGCGACTGCACCATGTATCATAACGTTAGTCGTACTTGGCATTGGTTCACTCGATTGAGCTAGTTCGATTATCGCCGGCATCCCGCTATGGCTTCCTTTGTTGCTGTCTTCTTCCTTCCTTCCTTTCTTTGGGCAGTTCTTAACCTGATGATCCATTGACCTACAAGCAAAGCATATTTCAATCTTCTTCGGGTTTGGGCAATTCGGGGAAATATGCCCTTCCTGGCCGCAGCTATAGCAAACGCCTCGTCCCTTCCAGCACTCTCCTTGATGACTCTTTCCACATTTCGGGCAAACCTTGTTCTTTTTCTTGAGTCCTTCTTGGTGACTTCCCCTCGGATTGTTGTTGATGTTGTTGTTGTCCCGTCTTCTTTTGTTTCCGTTTCCCTTCTCGTTCGTTTCTTTCTGCCAATAACGTATTTAACGTTTTTCAGATCCATACGCAAAACAATCTTTGGTTTTCTCCTCCCTAAGACAGTTAGGAGAAATATGACCCTTCTCGCCGCACTTATAACATACATGTTTTTCTTTCAAACACGCTCCCATGTGGTTCTTTCTACATTCTTTACAGGCTTCTACCTTCTTATTCCGTGATTGTCCTTCTTCTCTTACATACTTATTCTCATTCCACTTCCTCTTGAAATTGTTGCTGCTACCACTACTACTCTCTCCCATTCTACCTTAGTTCGCTTTCTTTGAATTATTATCCACTCCTTCTTTAGTCAAATTAATATCTTTTCCTACCTCTGAAGTTTTCGTCTGTCTCTTCTTATAATCATTGATTCCTTCTTCAAAAGCATTTACTATAAGATCTACCAATTGTAGTAAGGGTTCTTGATTCAATTCCCTATCTCCATTCTCCGTCGCTTGACGAGTCTCTCCTCCTTGGGGTATTGACATTTCTGTAAAGAAATAGAATGGTATTATCACCTCTTTATTAAACATCTAATACTTTTTAAGATGTATAAGTTTTATTGCTATTCTCCCTTGTTATTATTATTTAACAAAATCTGGTTACTACACGCACGTTTAATAAAAACATGCCACATAAAAACATATCACATTGTATAGCAATCTGCTAGTCTCATTACATACCCCTCTCGGGTACCACTAAAGTTGGGGTAGAAAGATACTTCCCACATTATCCCTAAAATTTGGATCTACAACACTGTTTCGCATCTATAATATTTATCGTATCATTCGCGACACTTATTCCACTAACTACCTACTACATTTCCTCTCACTATGTCTGTAACTATTAATTACTAATTTGAAGGTCTTGAACTTCGCCTCCCACTATTGTATCTTATTTTTCATTTTAAGAAACTCAAACACGACTCAACCCTGGAAGAAAACTTCCACCGAGGATTTCCATTTATATTCCGATTCCATCTCCTCCTAGGTTAAGGTTACTAATAGGTTCAATTATAAAGGGTGTTGTGGACGCCACATGTATATCACGTGGTTCCTCCTCCATGACCCTACTAGGTTCACCTATCTCTGACATCCGTAATCACAAAACCAATAACTTTATTATCATCTCCAAATAAAACATAATTTTATTGTATAGAATGAAAATATATTTCATAACACTACTAGCTTTCTAAGAAAACTCTACATGAGTTTTATCTCCTTCTATTCTCTAAATTCTTCTTAGGTTATAGTCTAAGGACTCGCTCCTAAGGTTTATAACCTAAAGGCTTTGATACCAACCTGTGACGCCCCCATATTCAGACCGTCACTAATCTCGAATTCGGTTCATCACGTACTAATTCTAATAACAACTAAAATCTCAAACAATGGAATAACAAAATAATTTACATTGATATAACATAAATATTCTCGTCCCAAGTCTCGAAACTATTACTAATACACTTCATAACTTAAACCAAACATTTCTTAATACATAACATTTAAATAAGTCTTAATACTACATAACGAAAACATCCTAAGATAGAAAAGCATAGCTACTCCATAGCCTTGCCTTCGCACTTGTCCTGTCCTGGGGTTCCACCTTGCCCTGTCTAACTGAAATGTTTATGGGAAGCAAGAGTGAGCAACAAATTTGCTCAGCAAGTAATATGCCAATAAATGTGAACAAGAATATATACAGTTCTAAATCTCAAGGGTAAAACGGTAATTAATCGCTCAGGATTTCAAATAAGAATGTTGTGAACAAAATGAATAGCAATGACTTCCAAATCTATTCCATAAAGTTGAATAAGGACTACTACGGGTCGAGAAGTTATTAAAGGATTCAAAAGTATCAACAATTTCAAGTGAATGAATAGATAGATATCACGAAGTGTCGTTGTGGACCAAGGATTAATAAAAGAATCCAACGAGTTCAAAGTTTCAAGTTAATAAATACTGGATACTGAGTGGTCGCTAAGAACCACGAACTTCTACTAGAATCACCAAAAATATTCCTGGTAACCCAACCAAGTATAATTAGGGGATCAGCCTATCATACCTGAAGTTATGCATAACCTGTCACACCACTGTCGGCACCCCGACTATATATTTCCCTTTTTTTACAAGGGTTGTTCAACTCAGTCAATTTATAAGAGTCCGCACCAAGGCAATTGGTGTGGATTGCTTTCTAATTCATGATATTGGTCTAGCCGAATTAAATGGCGTAGACAATTTCAACAATGTATATAAGAACAATTTATGAGTTTAATACTCGCAACAATAATTCGAAGAATATAATCGTGATTTAAATCAAACTATGAAACATAAGTTTGTAAGGCAAGAATTATTCTAGCACCTATTTACTCGTATGACCAAAGTTAGTACAAGCTCGAATACGTGTTCTATAAAGAGTATGAATCAAATACTTGCTCAATAAAAGAGTAGTCAGATAGTTGCAATTAATATACAAGAACGGTTTCAAGGAAACTTGCACAATGAAAGAGTATAAGTTAGGGAACTTGCTTACGACTTTTCTCGAATAAGTAACCACAAGGATAGGATACTTGCAACACAATAAAAGTAGGGTTCAGATACTTGCACTATAAATGAGTGTAAGTCAGGAAACTTGCCTTATGCGTAGTTTATCCTCGTTAAATAAATCGACACTTTCGAATCCCTATCGTAATATATATATTTATATGTATAGGATATTCATTAGTCATATAGTATAACATCATATCTTATCTTGGATATACAATCAACACACAAGCTAAGTCTAAGCCTAGCTACACAGTTATATCATATATAGTATTATATTTAATTCACAAGTCTCAACTAATATACTTTTATCCTTAACGTTCCTTGTTTTGAGTTTAAAACACATTCTCATATCATATAAGATCGCAACAACTAGCAACATACTCTCATTTTTATTAATATCACCTAAAACCACAATCATTACTAAATACATTATATTTTAGCAAGTTATGGCATTTCTATAAGTTAATCGTCAAAATCGGTTTCAAATAACAACATATAATATCACATAGCATATATACGTTAAAGAATACTTTTATGTTTGTATAACCTTCCCTCGTTCCAAACATATGTGATATAGCTTCTAAACCCTTTCGACAACTTACGGTCATTCAAGGTCATGGAATTCACAAAGCCTATCATGCTCGCTTTTAAAACACGTAAGGTATTCATATACTTATTTTAAGCATGTTCATGAGTATTCATATCGCATACATACAACTATCATTGTCATTAGTTTGAAAACATGCTTCGTTTACGCAAATTTTGAATCATGACAACTAATCATGGTATGTATACATGTAAGATGCATGAGTGAGTCTACGAGTACTATCAAACATGTTTACAAATATCATAATTCACATCTCAATATACATGTCAAGATTCACGTGCAAAACGTATACTTTCACTAATAAATCTCACTAATAGGGCCTAACACGTTCATGCTATCTACATTCATATGTTAACATGTCCGACACACATTTCTACATTATCTAAACATGCTCGTAAGATTAGATTACATATATGATACCTTCATGCTAATGTTCACCTTTGAAACTTAAATTTTCGTTTAGAATGTTCGCTAGTGAGGTCCGTATGTTCATGTTACATTATGAAACATATACACACAATTTAGCATGCTTTTCATACGTTTCTAGGTTACAATAACATGTTCGCAAAGTCAGTACATCAATATGGATAGAACATGTTAAAGTTTGTTTATAAGACTTTAAGTCCATTTTCAAGCCATAAGCCTTTTTCAATCAAGAATGTATATATTCATTGTTAAACGTACTCATGCTATGTTAATATACATGCATATACATGTTTCTCATATTATCATGCTTTGTCTAAGTCTAAAAACCATTTACACATAATGGATATTCTGCAAAAATTAGCATCTGGTCCCAGAGAATGGCGCAGCTGCGCTGCGCCTTGGTATAAAATCGGCGCAGCTGCGCCGTGTCCGGTCAATGCCAAAAAACTTCCTGCTTCGGTAGTTTCCAGCCCAACACAGAAATTACTTTATGAAACAGTTGGAAAACTATCTACATTGCCATACCAACACATATATAAGATTATATAACAACTAAGTAATCATTTCCCAACTCCATTATCATTTAGCTTCACATAATTAAGAAATTTGGAATTCAAGAATAGAAATTCTTTTGACAGAGAATAAAAATGAAGAACAAGGAAGAAATTTTATACCTCTGTAATTAGTTAGATAGGAACTTGCTGCTAAATTCCTTTCCTTAATTCTCAGAATCCTCACCAACTCAGTAAACTCACTCTATATTTAACACTTAACAGGTTCTCAGCAATTGAAATGAAGAAGGAGAGATGCCTTATTTATAGAGAAATGGTTACACAGTCCATGCCTTTGATCATCAAATCAAACTAACGGGAAGACTAAGAACTCAGTGGGTAAGGGAGGGTGGTTTAGTAGTTGGTGAATCCCATGAGTAAGCCCACTCCCCTTGTAATGATATGCTAAGAATTGCTGAGTTTAAAGGAAGAGAAGTAGGCTAGGCTTGTAGCCATTCACGTGAGGGAGATATATGACCATTATTTTGGGACAAGACTTATTAAAGCTCAGCAACATGAAACAATGTAGTAAAAATAAAATAATCCAATACATACACATATTATATACACTTAGGCATATATGTATACTTAGGTATTAAATTCATTTAGAGTCACAATGTAGTTATTTAGTTTGCACATATATAATCCATATACATTCTGTTAATACCGGATATGATTTAATCGGATACTATCTCATTTATTATTCAATAGTTCATAAGTACACCTTTAATGTATCCGTATATACATGTTGTCACATAACATTATTACAACTCTTATTATTTCTAATTATATTAATCTATTGAAATATTCATGACATAACATTTGTTTATTTATAATATTATACAAAGTACATCTTTTAATGTAGCCACATACCACATATTGTCACATAAGCTTTATTATGTAACTCATATAATTTATTTAATCATAACATATGGTTTCAATATGTATAATCACATTGCATCATATAATATAGTTTAATAATTCTTAATATGTGGTTTCTATATATAGTATAGTCACATGAATGTCGCACTACACTATATAATATAGGTTTATCCCATATATTTTATATATTTAATTTCGCATACATGCACATAACAATTAATATAATCTCATTATATTAATGACTTGCTTATTTGTTTTATAATGGCAATTAATTAATTAATTAATTATTAATCTATTCCTTCATCATAGATTAATGAAGTTATTAATCTCCATATTAATTAACTAACATTTATATGATTAAGTATCACGTTAAATAAATATAAATCTTATTATATTCATAGACAAATTGCTTATTATCATTCTATTATTCGCGATAATAATAATTAACACATTATCAATTAATCGTTATTAATATTCTATTTTCTCATAATATAAAGTAAATAACAATTAATATCGATTAATTGTTCACGTAGTAATTCCCTCATTACTTTACCCTTATCAATTATTATTATACGACAAATAATCACATTCTCCAATAGTTTAATAAATACAAATCTCATTATATTTATAAACCATTTTCTTAGTATTATACTATTACTTGCAAAAATAATAAATCAAAAGATTATTATTATATTTCTCATAATAATAATTAACAGTTAATATAGATTAACTGTTCACTTAATAATTTATTTACTCTATAACTGATTATTATTCATAATAACATTATTGTATGATTAACTACCCCATGTATTGCACTCAACAAATAATCAATTAAATATAACTCTTATTATATTCATCAATTACTTACTCGTAAATGTTTTGTTACTCATAATAACATATTATAAATACTTACTTATGAATATGCTATTACTAATTACGACGATTAATTCATAATGTAATATTAATTTAATACTTTACTCATTAATAACTTCATCATTTAATTAACTAAATCACCACCATTTCCATTCTCATGCCACACAAGGCATTCTACAAGTTCGTTGAAGTCCTCCATATTTTCTTCTAAATTTATAAATTCAATTTAATATAATCGAATTACTTCTCTCGTAACTCATAAACATTTATGTTCAAGTAATATTCATTTTCTTATTATATCAAAAAAAAAATTAATCGTGAAATTCACGATTCTTAAAGTTTCACTTCGAATGACACACTTCCGTTTAATTCACATCAACTATTCCAAATTATTAGCCAAGAATACAATAGTAGATTTAACCATCTCTCAATGAATTATACCCATACCAACTCAACTCCACAATTAATAGAATTAAGTAAGACACCTTAATTAACTAACTCACTATATCTTTATGTGAATTTAATTGAAAAAGGTTTCAGTTTAGGTTCTCATTAGATTACGTACGTTGTATAGATATCTCTATCCTACACATGAATTATGAATTCTAACTTACTGCATAAATCACAAACATACGTTACTATAATCAGTTCTAATTCCATATTTCATCTCTCGAGCTCATATGGAATAACAAGTAATTGGTGATCAAGAAATAACATAATTAAGTGCAAACCATAGCAAATAATTTGGAAATAGTCTCAATAAATTAATATGGAAGCATGTCAATTCTCAGTTACACAAAAGCTCTATTGTAGACTTAAATAGCATATTAGTTCATCATAGATAAATAAATAACTATCATCCACAAAGTTACTAGCATCCTGAATACAAAGAATAGATGAAGAAAGAGAATAGAAATTGAAAGTTTAGTGCTACTCTTCTCTAATCTCGCCTTGCGCTCTTTGTGCCTTTAGCCTCGCTTCAATTCTCCAACGTGTGATCTCCCCAAGGTTAGGGTTTGTTAATGTCCAAGATAATGTCATCTCTGCCCCTCTATGTGCCTTTAATACTCTTTTAACCGCGTTCCAAATCTCCCAGCCAAATATCTCTAGAATCCAACTTGAACAAGGAAACTTTAAGTTGTCTGCCACGAACCTCGCCCATGTGCACATTTCAGCTTTGCCAACTGCGCCCCAGCAAACCTGCACCTAGGCGAGGTTTCCTAGTATAATTTTTGCGCCCCGACGAGGTTCATGAATTTTCTGCAGCTTTTTCTCCTTATGCACTCATTCATTTGTTCTTGTCCTCATGGCTTATCCCTGCACAATACCAACAAAAACACGTAATAATGATCCTAAAAATACCTGAAGTAGCAATATCTTAGGTTTAAATGGTATCTGATTCATATGTATGAAACCCACTCATCAGCTACCCATGAAAAACCCCTCTTGATGGGTGCTGCAGAATGTAGCCGACCTCAAGGTCTCGGCTAATATCATTGATAGGATAGTACAACCCTGTCTGAGAGCACGAACCACTACCATCAAGCCAGTGTCGAGGTGGTCCATATATAGTGGCATGTGCAAATAAGCTGTGATGCACATTAACAGAGCATCCACGCGTGCAAACTGCCACTCATCTGCAGGGATGATAAAGTCTCCTGAATATCGGTCGTAGCTATCCTGCCAGCCAAAGAGATCGATCAAAAAGTTCAGGGACACCACGTGCCCCGTAGTAATTTCCTCAGTGACGACTCTGCGCCTCAGACCAGTTATGGTCATGAATGGGCATCTTATGTCACTAATAGTTGTCCTGGCACAAGGCAGATGTAATACCAAACCCATGAGGCGCTCATACTCCTCCAATATAGGAGTCAACTCATAAAGACTGAACCTAAAAACCTGGCGCTCGGGTATCCAACAGGATAACATGTTGTCCACAAAGCCTAGTGGAACCTAAAAAGATAAAATGGCCAAAGAATGCCCCAGCATCTGATCAACTGTCCCGAAAGCTGCGAAAGGCAAACTGTCTTACTAAGATCTCAACGACGATCCTATCAAAGAAGGTGACAGGTGCTCGATACGGCTGACGGTAGATGAAAACATCTGTATAACCATATCATGAGACCATCCAGGGGTCAAATCTAAATTCACATGTCTAAGTGCATATCCATGAAATAATGCATGCATAATAACAATGATAAAATGACAATAGGATGCAATAGATAAGAAATATCATGCATTTCTAAAATACACTATCTACTGAAAGCATCATCTCTGTCTCCTTATAAAATGCAAAATAAAAAGTACAGGGAAATGGGGCACAACCGCCCAATGACTAATAGAGGCCTATCAAAAGATATAACGAGAAATGGGGCATAACCGCCCAATATCTAACAGAGGCCTATCAAAAGATATAGCGAGAAAGCTATCCAAAGAAATCTATAATGTCTGCATCAAGGCGATCAACCTGCTGCAGCTCCTCCTGAGTCACGGAATATCGACCAGTGGGAATGTTCGGTCGATACAGAGGAGGATCGGCACCTGCATATCTGCCAAAATATGGATCTGCTGAGGGGCCAGCTCCGAACCTAGAAGGATCAAATGAATCTGCCTCTGATGGATCACTGCCAAGGTGATGGATGAAAAAATGAGCCCGCTCCAACCGCTGGGCCAATCCTAAAATCTGTTCCAAATGGGTAGGTTCTCTGAGACAAGCTATCCAGTCTGCCATCCTCACAGACCCTGGCACTATATCTGTCATAAACTGGGTAGCACGAGTCTGAGCTCCGATAGTTTGAGGACTCCACCAGCGATGAAATACTTCCTGAGTATGAGGACCCTCTAACAGGGTGAAGCCATCTATGCCCATCAGGGGACTATTTGTGAGTGGCTGAGCTAGTGGCCAATGATGCCAAACAAGAGGAACAAAGGGAATGCAGATGTATCCCATGATGCTCTGAATAGCGCGATCTCCTAAGTAGAGCTCCCAACCTCTCTCGGTTAAAAAGGGAATCCGACTAGTGGATAATGTAAACTTCATTCCAGTCGGAAAGCCATCATCGAACCCGACTGTTAGATAGTCCCGTGTGTAAGGAACCCACATGATAGAGTCTGTCGTCAACAGCTCTAGCTGCAAGCAGGAATGGGTAAATCCCTCTACTACAGGGACCTCCATAAAAGTGGAGTGATGCCAACATCGGCCCCGCGGATAGGTCTCCAGGCCCAAAATAGTGGCTGGGTGTAGGTAAGGGAGACTCTCATATGCCCAAAACTGGCAAGACAAAGATCAAATGTTCTCAATGGTGAAGATTGATAAACACAAATGAGGAAAATTGAAAGGTGAAAGAGAAATTACTCACCAACAGAAAGGGATAAAAACCTAGCCAAGCCTCCATCACGCCCTTCGAGCGTAGGCGCATCCCGTGATAAAAGTAGGCAAAGGTATAGGTACCCCAATCAAAATCACTGAGACGCTCCACAAATCGAGTAGCGCTGACCAGAGCAAAAGACACCGTCAAGGAGTTGTCTATAATGAAACAACCCCTGATGATCACAAAGAATAGTCATCGAAGAATGCGATCTCTAACCCTCTGATCATCAGGCAGAGGCTCATCAAAGCCCCTATCTAAGCATCTACACTCAAGGGACCTGAACGGATAATCCAACCCTTCATGGCAGTCGCAGGAACTCGTAAAAGGGATCTAACAACATCAGGTGAAATGTCAGCCACCAACGACACTGGCTCCCCTGCAAACTCTATCCCTGTGATGAACCTCCAGTCCATAGGTGTCATCATAACCTCACAATCCAACAGATAGAGAAACTGGGTCTGGTGGAACCAGAGCTCAGATAATGCTCTCAGATAACCCCAAGGGCAACGACGTGGAGGAATAGAAAAGAAGGCCTCAAAACCCTAAGTGTTGACGATGGCCTGATACTCCGGATGCAGAGTATAATATAAAGAGTGGACGCTGAACCAGTTCTCCTTGGGCCGTGTGAAGCCAGGAACCTGCATCAAATAGCAAGTCCAGATTAAACCTCTTCCCTAAAATGGTAAAAGAAAGGAAAATCCAGAATGAAAACTTCAGTCACCTTATTGGCATGAAGGTATATCGAGGGGTGGCGTCTCAAATCGCCCAGCAGCTCCAGAATCGGCACAATGATGGCTGGAAGCTCCCTACGTGGAGTATGAGCTGGAATAGGAACCACAAATGGGACATCCTCGTCATCCACATCATCCGGCATCTCAGTCCAGATTAGACAAATCACAGACTCAGCCAAATGGCGAGGCGGTCGAGCTGGACGAGGCTGGGGAACATCAGAAGATCTCTTCCGCCTCACACCTGAAGTGACCCTGCTCGCACTATCTGGTCTATCTGGCTCCATGACCTGGACAAAGTCTCCAAATCACCACAGAAAGGGTGAGGTAAGCCTTAAACCTACGGCTTATTAAATTAAATCATTGCTTCATGCATCTTTCAAGTCCTAAAGCATGCATTATTTAACAAAAATCCCCAGTAAAGTTAAAATTACATGTTCATTAAATGCTCAGGCTTTTGAAATTTTTTTGCCAGAGTCTCCTTTGTAAAATGGACTGTTCGCATGCACATAGGCATGACTAGGTGGCCATTCAGTAGCACACCTACCCAAAAACATGAACAGTTCATATATATGAAAAAAATCAAAATCAAACTCCCCATGGTAGCTAAATTACCATGTGTATTTTTAGTTGAAAATCAAGGCTCATTTACCCTCAAATAGGACAAGTAAACTGGCCAAAAAGGGCACCAAATGACTGTCTCGGAAATGAATTTTTTTTTACATCAAAACGTTCAGCATAGTAAAACATGCATATTTACTAAGTCTAAAATTTTTTATCAAGTCATATAAGCATGCCTATTCGCTATATTGTGTCTAGAAGCATACTGTATGAAATCTAACATTCTAACAATCAAAACTTGAAAAGAAAGGATGTAAACATTACCAGAGATGTGCAAAATGTTTTTATGGTGATGAAATTTGAAAAAAGCAGCCCAAACTCAGTAGATCTGAAGAAGAAATCTCGGATTCTCTTTATAGTTCAAACTTGAAAATGAATTATAAAAGTCACGAGAGCCTAAGTTATACTCGAAAGGAGTAGCAACTCCACCTGCGGTAGCTGCAAGTGGACCTGCGGCTCCCTAAGGTGGGTCCCACCCCCTCCGGTTTGGTCTAATTAAAGTTGAAACGAAGTTTACAGTAGTTAAAAAGTCAAATCAGGGAAAAAATTGCTATGCGATTTAGCAGAATGGCCCGAGACCCTGATTCTAAGTGTTAATCTCCTAACGAAGGAAGAAACTTCCCATAAGCCATTGGTGGAAGCCCTGATGTGGTATTCGGAATGCCGATGAGGAAAACTGCTAAAATCTGCCTCTGTCAGATCATCGAGAAGGTCCGACGTTGTGAACAGCGAGTTTTGAATGCGTCAAAGTAACCAGATTTTTCTGAGGGTAAAATTTATCAAAAACGTCACCCCCACGTTAAGATCAATTCGGTCTGACATTGGATACCGTTGGCGACAACTCCAGCGTGGCATCGGGAACGAGCCGGTGATGAAATCCGTTGAAAACTACTTCAGCGAAGGTCAGAGCATCTGACATGATAAACCGTTGGTGATAACTCCAGTGTAGCATCGGGAATGAGCTGGTGATGAGAACCATGGAGAAATTTTTCCCCACATATGACAGATGATGTAATCTGTTATACAAATCCCTAGCGGGAGCACTGAGAAGAATCGGTGGTTCAACCGACCGTGTCAACTACCATTCGAGTAGGCACCGAGAAGTTTCGGTGATGGTCAAACTCTGCAAACTACCATGCGAGAAGAAATCAAATCAGTGCAATCAACCGTCGTAAACTACCATTCGGGTATGCATCGAGTAGGTTCGATGATTGTCAAATCATTGTCAACTATTATTCGAGTAGATTGTGAGACTTCTATCTCTGACAAAAATGTTGGCATCAACAGAACAATAATCCAAACCGTTGGCGACAACTCCAACGTAGCGTCGAAAAAGATCCGATGATGTAAACTGGTGTAAGCTATCATCAGGATAGGCATCAGGAATCCCCAATGAGGTCACTCATTAAAATAGGAACATCCCCAGCGGAGAAAAAGTCAGAAAGCTTATCTGGAGACAAAAGATGTGGGTGACAACCTCAACGTCGAGTTCAGAAATGTCTAAAGGCATCAATCAAGGAAGAATCTTCCCATAAGATCTTGAAAACATATCTACAGCATGTCATAGAATCAGTCTTGGTAGCACCTACGGACGTGGTAAACCATTGGCTTCAACCCAATGTAGCATCGGGAAAGATCTGGTGATAAAAGCTTTGCCAACTACCGTTCGAGTAGGCATCAAAAAAGTTCAGTGAAAACCACCATGAAAAACTTCATCCCCAGCAGAAATGGCGGTAGCAGTCAGTGATAACATACCTATGGCAACTAACACCACAAGGGAATATAGCATTCATAACATAACATATCATGCATTGCATTACATTTGCATGTGTCATATTTTCAGTGTCTAGCAGTCTTTATCCTGTTCATTCCATTGCATTACATAAACATGATAAAGAGGGGCATCTGTAGACACTCAAAATTTTGTATTTCTGTTACTAACCCTGCAAGAGGGCAAACCCGTCTTTTACCTTTCGGAGACAACCCTAGAAGTTCAAATCAAAGTCAAAGCCTCGGCGACAACACCGGGATGTCAAGTCAAGCCCCGGCGACAACCCCGGGAGATACAGTCAGCCCCAACGACAACACCGGGATGTCAAGTGAAGCCCCAACGACAACCCCGAAAGATACAGTAAGCCCCGACGACAACATCGGGATGTCAAGTGAAGCCCCGACGACAACCCCGGGAGATACAGTAGCCCCGGCGACAACACCGGGATGTCAAGTCTAGCCCCGACTATAACCCTGGGAGATACAGTCACCCCGACGATAACATCGAGATGTCAAGTCAAGCCCCGACGACAACACCTGGATGTCAAGTGAAGCCCCGACAACAACCCTGGGAGATACAGTAGCCCCGACGACAAAACCGGGATGTCAAGTGAAGCCCCAGCGACAACACCGGGCGACCAAATCAACTTTGGAGACAGTCCCGAAGTATCAAATCATCCCTAGAGATAACCCTGAGAGACCAAGTCGACCTCGGAGCCAACCCTGAGGAAGAACTGAAAGTAGTATGCATACAAGCCAATCATGTATGATGATAAAGCATATACTTTGGAGGCGATCTTATTTATTTGTTAATAAAAGTATTCACTTATTAAAGGCATTTAATTATCTACATGATACTGTTTTTATAATATGTAAATAACTGTAGTTTTAAGCAATACTTTTAGAATCATGATGTTGATAATGCTAATGAGATCTAAATTCTTTGAAAGCTTAAAATTGAAACAGTTCTCAATTGATGGATTACTAAATAGGGGATTAGTAAATCCGGATAGATTGGTACATATGTTGCTTGCTCATTGGATGAGGATGATTGATCTCATGATCATTTGTGTGGAGACACTAAAGCAAGTATGTAGGTGCTTATTGAAGAATAAATTCACTGAACGTGACTCGCTATGGAATACCTAATGGAGTTTTACTTATTTGTCAATAGGAATTCCTAATGTGATAGTAGTACAACTGATCCTTGGACTTGAGATCATCATAGTATCTTGTGTGTAATGAATTATACTTGAACTTATTCCTTAAGACCCTTAGGGTATATCAAAGGGTATGTATGGGTGTAATAAGTTACATATGGAGATAATGAATGGTCAATAAAGAATCTACCACTTCTAGTAAGAGAAGAGACATGTTCTATGTGATTCGTTAAATGACAACCCAGTAATCCTTGGCCAAGACAGAATGAAATTAGAAAGGAGTTTCTAATTTGCCTTATTTGGAGTTGTACATTTTCTAATCGAAATACATATAATTAAATAAAATAAAACTTGATAGTAATTCCATGTCTTATATTTAATTGAGACATTGTATGGTGGAAGGATTGAATTGTACGGTAACTATTTACTCACAAGTTCTTTTATAATTGATGTTGAAATTTATATTATCTAGAAAGTCGTTGATCACTAGGGAGGCTTATCCCTATTGTAGAATAAATATTATTTATTTAAATAGATTATTATTTTAATTTATTTATTTAAATAAGATTAGAATTGTTCTAATTGATTTATTCATAACCGGTTTAATATGGAGCACCTAAAGGGTCACACCATAAAAGGAAGAATAATTATTTAAAAAGGTAATGTCATAATCGTAATAATGCATTAAGTGTAATTAATTTATTCTATGGTGATATAATAAATTAAATAGCTTAATGTTTATTATTTAATATTTTGGAAATATTAGATATATATTAATAAGAGGAGTCTTATTAATAGTATTATAATTATTATTATTTTAATTTCTAAAGGAGTATGAAAATTAATTTAATTTTAGTACTCTCATTAATTTCTAATATGATTAGGAGGCAAATTAATTAAAGGAGTTTAATTAATTAAATCCCAATATGTTGGGAAAGCCTAAATAATTAAAGGAGTTTAATTAATTAAATGAAAACCTATGTCTAATAGGATTGAAAAGGTTGACCAATATCTATATAAGAGGAGTCTTATGTTAGATATCAGTTGATGCAATTCTAATTGTTGGAGAGTACTCATTTTCTATAGAGGATAGAAAACTAGGGTTTAGTCATCCACCTTCCTTCTTGATAATTCCTCTTCGTTGGTGGATCACCTCTAGAGGCCAAACACTTGAGTGGCTAATGTTGAACAGAGGAAGGAATCTAACCCGAAAATTCAAGGAGATCACGAAGAACAAGGAGTTGAACTTGTACTTGTGGAAGCTTCGTTCTACAAGGGTATCAATTCCATAACTTCTTATTTATCGTTGTAAATTAATAATTTGCATAAAGGATGATCCGGATAATGGTTTTATCAAAAATTTTAAACTCTGATATACAATGGTTCCTCTATTTTGTGCAATTTGATTGCGCCATAATTTTGTACAAACCCAACAGTGGCATCAGAGCCAAACTTTTATGCAATTATTAATTGTTTTGATTCTATGTTATATGGGTATGCATTTAGAATAATTTATTGGGCATAATTAATTGTATAAAATTAAAAAAGAAATTAAAAGAAGAAGAAAAAAATATCGAAAAACTTCAAAAATCGCAAATTCCTTTACTTTTTTGGGACGAATCGCGTTAAAGTAACAAGGTGACCACGTTCTGATCTGGTGGTATGTTTGTATTTATATATATTACGTTAGTGGATATTTATAGATATGATATATTAAGTCACCTTATATATATGTAGTATGATAACTTCTTTTTGGGACAGTAAGGTTTTAAAAGAAAGTGGTGATCTAATGGTTCCTGATGGATTTCAAGGAACAGGAAGTTACCATATATATATATATATATATTATATTTTTAATAATTTTATAATTAAAATAAATAGTTTATTTTAATCTTGAAATTGGATTTCATGCAATTTAAAATTGCACATTAAATGATACTCATATATATATATATAATATTTTAATTCATGAGATGAATATTTATTTATTGATGCATATGTTGATATGCATGAAAATAAATGGGGTTGATTATGGACTATTGACCAATGTGATTTGACTTTATTTTTAGTTGAATGCTTGAATGAATGAGTTTTATTAAATTGGGTATGCGTACCTCGTCTTCTGTAGTTTTTTTTTTGATGTAGAATTCTATCTCCCTTCTATGTACTTTCCCTTAACTGTTGATCAAGGTTTCTATTTAAATTAATTAGTTTAATGTAATAGAACTAGTTAGAATTATCTTGAAGATATTGGAGACCAAGGAGCAAGGAGCGCATGAAGACCCGTTTGTATGGAACCCGTGTTTAAATGTAATAGTTACGTTTAAATTTAAATTCTTGCACTTCTAAGTTTGACCTTTTGGTTCACTTGGTGGCTCTAGTGAACCAAACTAGAATAAAAGTCCATAATCAATCCAGGTAGAATATAATATTCTATATGTGCATGGTATGATTATATATATTATATTTTATGCAAACATGCTTCGCATGTTTTAATAAAATGACGCATATTTTATATATATATATGTGTATGCGCGCTAAACAAGATGAGACAAATAATAACAAACCCCTCAAAGAAATCATATTAAGTCTAAAACGTTCAATGATATTTAGAATATCAAGCGTCTCTTTCTAGCATGATAAATTAATAGAGTATTAAATATTTAATACGAGTTTATTGTGCTATCCACAAGGCAAGTATTGCATATTTAAGATATTAATTTAATCACATTTGATGCTTATCAAGAAAATTGAACAATATTATTTTGTTGTGCTATCCACAAGGACAATATTTTTCTTTTTTGAATTTATGAAAGTGCTAGGTTGGACTTAACTTAAATCATTTTAGTTCGGATGTGCACACACTTGACCATTATGATTTAAGAGGCAAAATAAAAAGGAGTTACATGTTAATGTAATTGACAAAGACTTATCTACCTATTTATTTATATATCATTTGTTGTGCTATCCACAAGTCTATATACATTTGAAATGGGATCCTTATTCTCACTAGCAAGTCTTTAATTAGATGTTGCCGAAGTATATAAGCGAGGGTAATATAGTTTGAAGAAAATAGTGGGAGATACCAATTTAAAATAAGACCTAATTTATTTTGGTATATAAAATTATTTAAATGAATGTTTGCTAAAAGGTTATCTTTTCACATATAGAAATTAAAAAAAATATCAAAATCACTAATTTCACTGCGTAGCATACTTGATGCTAACAAACTAACCGAGCTGAATTACACGGACTGGTTAAGGAATCTGAGAATAGTTCTCACTGCTGAAAAGATTTCTTTTATCCTAAATTCACCTGTCCCTGGAACTGTTCCAGAATCAGCCTCTGAGGAATAGATTTCCACCATTGTAAAGTGGCAAAATGATGCATATGTGGCTTAATGCATCATGCTCGCATCCATGAATCCTTTAGCGTCAGCATGAAAACATGGATGCTCCTACTATGTTGCTTCAACTCAAGGAGTTGTATGGTGAACAAAGTAAGACTACTAGATATGAGATATCTAAGGAGCTCTTCCGATCTCGGATGACCGAGGGCACTGCCGTAGAGACTCATGTCCTAAGGGTGATCAATCTGATTGAACGCCTTGGACAACTTGGGTTCGTCATGGTTGAGGAGTTGAGTCAAGACTTGGTCTTACAGTCACTCCCTGAGACCTTCTCGCAGTTCGTTGTAAATTTCCACATGAATAAGTTAGATGTCAGCTTGCCTGAATTACTTAACATGTTAAAATTACAGAAGGTCACTTCCCATCAAAGAAGAACCATGTCTTAATGGTGGATGATTCTTCCAAGAAAGGGAAGAGGCCTAAGGTATCTTCTGAAAAGAAGAAATCTAAGAAGGCTAAGGGAAAGGCAAAAGTGAAGGATCAAAAGAAACCTAATCCAGCTAGCAAAGGAATGTGCTTCCATTGCAACGAGCCGGGTCATTGGAAGAGGAATTGCAAGAAGATTCTGGCAGAGAAAAAGCTTAGAGAAGCTTCGACTTCCAATCAAGGTTTGTTCGTGATTGAAATTATATTTTTAGAAAGTTAAAATTCTACTTGGGTATTGGATACCGGCTGTGGTTCTCACATATGTAATACTGTGCAGGGACTGGTCAGAAGTAGAAAGTTGAACAAGGATGAGGTTGTCCTACGAGTGGGAAATGGAGCAAAGGTTGATGTATTAGCTGTAGGCACTTATTGTTTAGCACTGCCTACGGGCAAGTCCATTTATTTAATTAATTGTTATTTTGTTTCGAATATCATTAGAAACATTATTTCAAATTTTGTATTAAATATGGATGGATTTAAAATTATAATAAAGAACAACAGTTGTTCTATTTATAAAAATAATATTTTATATGGTGTTGGTAATTAGCGAAATGGACTTTACATACTTGACTTGAATGAAAATATATTTCAAATAGAACAAACTAAGAAAAGAAAAGGAGATGATGTTTATTATACTTATATGTGGCACTGTAGACTCGGTCATATCAATAAAATAAGATTATCCAAGTTGTATAAGGATGGGCTCTTAGAGCTATCCGATTATGAATCATATCCAACTTGTGAATCTTGTCTCATAGGTAAAATGACTAAATCTCCTTTTAGTGGAAAAGAAGAAAGAGTTACAGAGTTGTTAGCGTTGGTTCACACAGTTGTTTGGGGACCTATGACAACGAATGCACGGGGAGGGTATTCTTATTTTATTACTTTCACTTACGATCACTCAAGATTTGGATATGTGTATTTAATGAAATATAAATCTGAATCATTTGAAAAGTTCAAAGAGTTTAGAAGTGTAGTAAAGAAACAAACGGGCAAGGGTGGAGAATACTTAAGTGGTGAGTTTCTCAATTGTCTCAAAGATACTGGTATAATCTCACAATGGACTCTACCATATTCCCCTAAATAAAAATCTGAATCCTATTTTCATTACACGTATTTCGATTTGATTTAGTTATAGTTAGTATAACTATATATTGTATATTGTTCTTATACAAATTCTCTTGTTTTCATCTCATCTAGGATTCTCTCTAAAGAATATGGCTGTGATCTGTCATTACGTGCGACTACCAGGTACACCACAGTTAAATAGAGTATCTGAAAGGAGAAATCGAACATTATTTGACATGGTTCATTCCATGATGAGTTTTATCGATCTTCCAATTTCATTCTGTGGTCATACCCTAGAAACGACTACATATCTACTAAATAAGGTCCCCTCGAAATCTGTCCCCAAGACTCATATGAGATGTGGACAGGGAGGAAATCTGGTCTTAAGCATATTATGATATGGGGATGTCTAGCTTATGTGAAAAGGCTTCAAAATGATAAGCTTCTGACAAGATCTTGATAAGTGCACGTTTGTGGGATATCCTAAAGAAAATTTGGGATAATATTTCTACAATCCTACTGAGCAAAAGGTGTTTGTTGCGAAACACGATGCCTTCTTGGAAAAAGGAGTTTACCCTTGAAGGGGCTAGTGGGAGAAAAATAGATCTTGAAAAAATTCATGAACCATAAACCACTACAGATCAATTGGATGAACCTGTCCAAGTAGAGACACCTATTCTACAACACCCTATTCGTAAATCTGGAAGAGTACCGAAGATACCTGATATGTATTGATTCATCATAGAGGATGACAATGAGGTACACATCATGAATGATGATGATCCATTGAATTACGAACAGGCTATGAGTAATAAAGACTCAGGGAAATGGTAGATGACCATAAAATCTAAAATGAATCTTTGAAGCAATACACAAGACCATTTGGATTTTACTTGTTCTTGCAGCTTATTATTACTAGATTGGCCAAATGGATGTGGAGACGCCCTTCCTCAAATATACATTATTAGAGGAGAATGTATGTATGATACAGCCAGATGGATTTGTTTCAATGCTTGAAAAAATCATGTATATGAGCTACAACAATCCGTTTATGGGTTATAGCAAGCTTCTCGTAGATGGAACATTCATTTTAATGAGACAATCAAAAGCATTTGATTTTATCAAAAAACGAGAATGAACCTAGTGTGTACAAAAGGGTCGGTGGGAGCGTTGTGGCATTACTAAGTATTATATGCTGATATACTACTGATAAAGAATGATATTCCTATGCTACAATCGATCAAAATAAAGTTGTCTAAACATTCCTCCATGAATGATTTGGGTAGAACATCCTACATTGGGGATATAAATCTGTATAGATAAATTAAAAAGGATGTTCGGCTTAACCCAAGGAACGTATATTCATTAGATGCTAAAGGCGTTTAACATGATAAACTCTAAGAGATGTCTCATGATGATGAGTCATAGAGTGTATCTCTCTAAAATTGTCCTCAATAAAAGAGAGATCGCATGAGTTACTATCATGTATGCAATGAAATATACGAAACTTGATGTTGATCAATTATATTCTGGAGATGATCATTGTAGGACAGTGATAAACATCTTAAAGTACTTAACTGATACTAAGGATGTCATCATGGTACATGATGAGTCTGGATTAAACTAGAAGACTAAACAGACTCAAGTTTTCAGACTGACCAAGATGACAGTAAATCCATTTTAGGGTAAGTCGTTATCTTGAAAGGTGGTGCAGTAAATTAGAATAGTTCCAAACAGCAAAAGGTTGCTAGTTTAGTGACAAAGATAAAGTATATAAACTGTAAGTGAAGCTACAAATTGATGTTTCGGATGAAAAGTTCATTACAGAACTAGGAATAGTTCCTAAGTCTCATCTTGAATCCAAACATGTGTTGTCGCACTTTGATTAAAGAAATCATTGAAAGAGGAGAAGTCACTAGAGATAGTGAACTCTCAAGACAACATTACAGATCCATTTACTAAAGCTTTAACACAACAGCAGTTTGATCGTCACTTAGAGAAGATGGGGATGAGATACTATGGCGATTGGCTTTAGTGCAAGTGGGAGATTGAAAGTAGTATGCATACAAGCCAATCATGTATGATGATAAAGCATATACTTTGGAGACGATCTTATTTATTTATTAATAAAAGTATTCACTTATTAAAGGCATTTAACTATCTACATGATGTTGTTTTTATAATATGTAAATAACCCGTAGTTTTAAGCAATGCTTTTAGAATCATGATATTGATCATGCTAATGAGATCTAAATTCTTTGAAAGCTTAAAACTAAAATAGTTCTCAATCGATGGATTACTAAATAGGAGATTAGTAAATCCGGATAGATTGGTACATATGTTGCTTGCTCATTGGATGTGGATGATTCATCTGATGATCATTTGTGTGGAGACACTAAAGCAAGTATATAGGTGCTTAATGGAGAATAAGTTCACTAAACGTGACTCGTTATGGAATACCTCATGGAGTTTTACTTGTCTGTCAATAGGAATTTCTAATGTGATAGTAGTACAACTGATCCTTGGACTTGAGATCATCATAGTATCATGTGTGTAATGAATTATACTTTGACTTATTCCTTAAGACCCTTAGGGTATATTAAAGGGTATGTTTGGGTGTAATAAGTTACATATGAAGATAATGAATGGTCAATAAAGAATCTACCACTTCAAGTAAAAGAAGAGATATGTCCTATGTGATTCGTTAAATGACAACCCAGTAGTCCTTGGCCAAGACAAAATGAAATTAGAAAGGAGTTTCTAATTTGCATTATTTGGAGTTGTGCATTTTCTAATCGAAATACATATAATTAAATAAAATAAGACTTGACAGTAATTCCATGTCTTATATTTAATTGGGACATTGTATGGTGGAAGGATTGAATTGTACGGTAACTATTTACTCACAAGTTCTTTTATGATTGATGTTGAAATTTATATTATCTGAAAAGTCGTTGATCGCTAGGGAGGCTTATCCCTATTGTAGAATAAATATTATTTATTTAAATTAATTATTAGTTTAATTTATTTATTTAAATAAGATTAAAATTATTCTAATTGATTTATTCACAACCGGTTTAATATGGAGAACCTAAAGGGTCACACCATAAAAGGAAGAATAATTATTTAAGAAGGTAATGACATAATCGTAATAATGTATTAAGTATAATTAATTTAATCTATGGTGATAGAATAAATTAAATAGCTTAATGTTTATTATTTAACATTTTGAAAATATTAGATATAAATTAATAAGAGTAGTCTTATTAATATTATTATAATTAATATTATTTTAATTTCTAAAGGAGTTTGGGAATTAATTTAATATTAGAACTCTCATTAATTTCTAACAAGATTAGGAGACAAATTAATTAAAGGAGTTTAATTAATTAAATTCCAATATGTTGGGAAGCCTAATTAATTAAAGGAGTTTAATTAATTAAATGAAAACCTATGTCTAATAGGATTAGAAGGGTTGACCAATATCAATATAAGAGGAGTCTTATATTAAATATCAGTTGATGCAATTTCAATTGTTGGAGAGTACTCTTTTTCTATAAAGGATAGAAAACTAGGGTTTAGCCAACCACCCTCCTTCTTGATAATTCTTCTTCCTTGGTGGATCACCTCTAGAGGCCAAACACTTGGGTGGCTAACGTTGATTAAATGAAGGAATCTAACCAGAAAATTCAAGGAGATCACGAAGAACAAGGAGTTGACCTTGTACCTGTGAAAGCTTTATTCTACAAGGGTATGAATTCCATAACTTTTATTTATCGTTGTAAATTAATAATTTGCATAAAGAATGATCCGAGTAATGGTTTTTTCGAAAATTTTAAACTTTGATATACCATGCTTCCGCTATTTTGTGCAATTTGATTGTGTCACAATTTCGTACAAACCCAACAAGAATAGAGTCTGCTGGGATCAAACCTCGGAGACAACCCCGAGAAAACAGTCGAAAACCTTGTCAGTCAGGGAGACGACCCCTGAAAGGTTAAAATGGTCATTTTACAAACTTGACGTCAAATCACGTCAAAATCAAGCCAAATTGATGCAATGAGGGTCAGAAAGAGCCATAAAATCAATCCTGAGTGAAAACAGCACAATACTACTCAACAGACGGACGGCAAAAATTCAAAGATCTGGTCACGGACCCATCTTTCAAGCTTTGAAAAAGATCAAATCTCATGTCATTGTGTAGCTCTCGGAAAGGGCTTTCTGAAAAGGTATAGCACGCCTCAAACAGATTCCTGGATTGAAACTTATGAAGGTTCGAAGTCGATATTGCGTTGCTCGGAGTGCATGTACTTCGAGACAACGGGACCCACGGGAGTGGCCCCCACTCAGGGAGGCGCACCTCTTCCAATGGTTGTCGTGGGTAGACCCGCTACCATTTTGGTCTATAAATAAGACCACCCACCCTTGCAAAAAAAAAGAGAAAAAAATAAAAAACACAGAGAAACTCCAGCCCATTTTGACCTTTTGCCCTACTCCTAGTACTCCAAACATCGATTTTATTCTTCCAATACGTTTGCATACGTATATTCTACAACATAACAAAAATCAAGTAGTGAAAACAGAGATTTGAAGCTCTCCGAGTGGAAAAAATCCAGTGGAGCAGTCCATTATAAGTTTTTTTACGGCCAAAAACTATTTCCTGCTTTATTACGTATATGTGAACGTGCATATAAAGTTTCATCTTCTGGTTTTGCCCGGATCTCAAATATGTGGCCTTTCTAGCTGATTTTTTTAGTATATATATATATATATATATATATATATATATATATATATATATATATATATATATGTTTTTCTTTGTTTGCACAGCCTGAATTATTAATCTGTGACTTTTACTCGCTTTTATATTTATATAAATATATAAATATATATATATATATATATATATATATATATACTAACTCGTTTGGCCTGGATTGCAAAGTCGTGGCCTTATTTACATCTTATATATATATATATATATTTACATTTCTTTGTCGGGCCAGGATTGAAAATCTGTGGCCCTTTACGGATTTTTATATATATATATATATGTATATTCTTTATTCAGTGTGATTAAATATTTGCTTTAAATATTCATTTGATATGAATATGCACTGATGCAAATATTGTGGATTAGATTTATCTAAATCTAGTCCTTTCTAACTTTTCAACGGTTCAAAATCAGTCAAACCGGAACCGGGAAGCTAGAATGGCTAAGATTTATTTAAATCTAGTTTTTTTCTAGGTTTTTAAATATTAAAGAGACCACGTGACCCTAGATCCATATTTAGCGAAAACGAAAAAGCTTTGGCTACGCGCATGCAAGGATTAAACTGATGAATCCTTTGTTTTGCGACGTCTAGAGTACAATTTGTACTATATGTCAATATCTTTGCTGTGCAGGATCTTTGATATTCTCTGTTAGTGTGACACCCCCAAATTCGGGTACTTCATTTTCACATGATTTGGTGTTCACTTTCTAAATATAATATACATCTACCCAATAATAAAATAATTACAAAGTAAATTACAACCTTTATAAATAATAAAATCTTCCTTATAAAAAGGATTACAACTTTTCAAAATCAATCCCAAGGTTTACTCTAACCTTGACATAACATTAACTGCGAAAAATAAAAATATCACATATAGTCTGATTACAATTTCATTCAAAATAAATTAAACAAGCCTTCACTTGTTTAGCTTTCCTTTGCTTTTACTCGTTGACGGTGCATCAACATTTTCAACCTTAGCTGCAATGGTTATTTAATGCAAGAGTGAGCAAACAATAACTCACTAGAATACAACAATATATAAGACATACAAGAATATCTTTGAAAGGGTTTGAATAACTTTTACTTTCACAACGATAAAGAATTGAATAATAATTCTCTATCAATATTAAAAATTCGAATATAGAATTCATTTGAGGGTCATAAGACCTTGAACTTTTGTCCTAGGTTATAAATATTTCTATTTAAAACCTTTAACTGTCATTAAGACTATGGACCTCAACTCGTACTTAGGGGGATCAGCCCTTTATACCATGTACGTTCACTACATTTAACGCTTCTGCGTGGTAACGCCTCTAGTAAATTGGGTTGTTCATCTTAGTATTTGAATACATGTCCGCACCAAAGAAAGTTTGGTTTGGATAAGCTTAAAAGGGTAATTTAGAATTCAACGTTCATCAACTAAGGAATAGTTGAATCGACTTACAACAATCAAGCAAATAATTCATAAATAAAAGAATTACGAATTAACATATGCTTTAGAACTAAACTTAAAGCATTTAAAAAGAATATATAGACCTTGCTTGAATAATAAGTCAAGATCACATTAAATCGTGAACTTAAATTAAATACTTGTCCATTGCAGAATAAAAAGGACAATCTCAAACAATGAGTATATGAACTTAAAGAACTTGTATAAAATTTAACGAGTTCAGGGATAAAAGACTTGCATAAATATTAATACAAGATCAAGGTTTAGAAAACTTACCACAAGCACAAGGTACTAATAAAATCACGTTCTAAAAATTCCTACACATATATATTTAATCACAATAACCTAAATTAGTTAACATGTAACTAATTCAATTAATTAGTTAACCCCTCTAGCTTAACCCATTCTAGTTTACTTAAATAATTTAATAATTAACCATCACATAGTTAATTATACCACATAAGCATGTTCACATAATTAAATTAATTAATAATTATGTATTTTATATTAATTATAATTAAATGAATTATAATTTAAACATTTAATCTAATTATAATTACTCAAATTATAATCACATCTTATTTAATTAAATTATAAACAAATTAAAATTTATAATTAACTAACTACATTATGCATTTACTAAATTACAATTACACAAATTATAATTTATAATTAATCATGCAAATATTGAATTATAATACACAAGATTATAATATATAATTAATCATGCATTACATAAAATATAATTTAAAATTAGCATTCACTTGATTAAAATTAGTCAACTATAATCCTTATAATTTAATAAAATTATAATTTAAATTAAACCTTTACTCTAATTATAATTATTCAAAGTTATAATCATAAATTATATTTTATTAATATAATTTATTAATATTCATTTAGCATTTTAATATAGGTTTAATCATACTATAAAAGTTATTACATAAAATTAGCTTTACAAAATATAAAAGAAAACAAGTTTCCTTTTTCCATGCCACCCCCCCCCCCCCCCACCTCGCTGCCGGAGCAGGGATTTTCCTTTTGATAGGCCCGCCGGGGCTAGCCCCTTTCAGCGAACGCAGACAAGTTCGCGAACTGTGCAGAGAAAAAGCCAATTTGGCTTATTTCTCCACACCAAATTCTAATTCCAGTTCATGCAATTCATATCAATTAATAGAAAACACAAACTTAAAGCTTCTAACATGATTTTAACTTACATAAAAATTATAACACATCATCAAACAACCAATTTCATGAAAAAAAAAATTTTTGAAGAAAACCCATTGTTAAGTGTTCTTCATGAAATTGAACACTTCACTTTTATTTTTAACCCAATTCATGAAATTTCAATTTCACTAACTCTAACCCGTAATATATTAACATAACCCAAAAACAATTTACACAACAATTGATAAACACATAACAATTGGATGATTTAAAGACTATTTTAGAAAACCAATTCCCTGTGAATCAAATTCTCAACCAATTAAATTCACAATACATGAATATTTTTCACAATTGAAGATAACATCATTAAAATTCTACATAGGTATATAAATATATACAAATTCTCAATTTTACTCTACACTTAACCAATATACATATAAACATCCATATGAACATCACTTTCTCCATTAAAACATGTTTTATACAACAATTGAATTTCTAAAACTTGTCTATGGCATACAGTCCACTTACAAACAATTGTAACCAAAATTTCTACTTTTCTACATCAATATCACAATTACATAGAAAAAAAAATTCACAGAGAACTCAATCATAAAGAAAACAACTATATAAAGTTTTTAAAAAAAATATAAGGTAGTGACTATACCTCTCTTTGCTTAGATGATTGAAGAAGAAGATGATGATTTTGATTCCTCTCAAGCTTTTCCTTTTTCTTCTTCTCTCTATCTTCTTCTCTGATATTTCTCTGCTCTTTCTTCTCTTCTTTGTTCTTAGTTTAGACTTAGGCTTAGACTCAACTAACGTAACATATAAAATATAATACGTATACTTTAATTGATATAATAATATGTATTAAGGGCAATTACTCCCCAAAATAAATTGTCAGTTATAGGATTTCAAAAGCCACTAGAGCTTGTTTGGCAAAATATTTTATAAAAATAGATTATTGGTACTAAGGCATTGTTTGGGTAAAATGGGTTTAAAGCTAGTGCAAGGGCCCTTCCAGCGAACGCAGACAAGTTCACGAACTGTGCTGAGAAAAAGCCAATTTGGCTTATTTCTCCACACTAAATTCAAATTCCAGTTCTTGCAATTCATATCAATTAATAGAAAACACAAATTTAAAGCTTCTAACATAATTCTAACATATATAAATATTATAACACATCATCAAACAACCAATTTTATGAAAAAAATTTTGAAGAAAAACCATTGTTAAGTGTCTTCATGAAATTGAACACTTCACTTTTATTTTTAACCCAATTCATGAAATTTCAATTTCACTAACTCTACCCCGTAATAGATTAACATAACCCAAAAATAATTTACACAACAATTGATAAACACATAACAATTGGATGATTTAAAGACTATTTTTAGAAAACCAATTCTCTGTGAATCAAATTCTCAACCAATTAAATTCACAATACATGAATATTTTTCACAATTGAAGATAACATCATTAAAATTCTACATAGGTATATAAATATATACAAATTCTCAATTTTACTCTACACTTAACCAATATATATATAAACATCCATATGAACATCACTTTCTCCATTAAAACATGTTTTATACAACAATTAAATTTCTAAAACTTGTATATGGCATACAATCCACTTACAAACAATTGTAACCAAAATTTCTACTTTTCTACATCAATATCACAATTACATGGAAAATATTTTTCACAGAAAACTCAATCATAAAGAAAACAACTATATAAAGTTTTTTTTAAAAAAATATAAGGTAGTGACTATACCTCTTTTTGCTTAGATGATTGAAGAAGAAGAAGATGATTTTGATTCCTCTCAAGCTATTCCTTTTTCTTCTTCTCTCTATCTTCTTCTCTGATATTTCTCTGCTCTCTCTTCTCTTCTTTGTTCTTAGTTTAGACTTAGGCTTAGACTCAACTAACGTAACATATAAAATATAATACGTATACTTTAACTGATATAATAATATGTATTAAAGGCAATTACTCTCCAAAATAAATTATCAGTTATAGGATTTCAAAAGCCACTAGGGCTTGTTTGGCAAAACATTTTATAAAAACAGATTATTAGTACTAAGGCATTGTTTGGGTAAAATGGGTTTAAAGCTAGTGCAAGGGCCCTGTTTGGCAAAACCTTTTAAAACAAAAGTAAGGGTCTTGTTTGGTTAAAACCATTTAAAAACTCTTTTTTTTATTTTAATAAATCCTTTTAACACATACTTTAGTGTTACACTTTAATTAAATAAATCTTTTAACATCTAATTTAATCAATTAAAATCTAACATCAATTAATCACATAAAAATTTACCACATAATTAAAATTACTTGCTAATTATAATTCATGTAACACTTAACACATAATTCATCTAATTTAATTATCTCAATTAAATTAGAACTGTACTAAAAATTAATATACATCAATTAAATTAAATATTAAATATTTATTTAATTAATATATAACACTTAATTAAATCACTCCACAAAATCACATAATTTATTTATTCAACTCAATAAATAAATCACACAAAATATTTATTTAACTCAATAAATATTTAAAATTATTATATAAAATCTCAATCGTTACAATCTTTCCTCCTTAAAAGGATTCTGTCGCCAGAATCACACATAAAAAAAAAATCTCGTCTATTATATTTTTTCCCCCTTAAAAGGATTCTGTCCCCAGAATCAGTACATAAGGGTTACACAAAACTAAGCAAATAATTGCGGATAAGATTTCATCATAACATCTTCGAGTTCCGACGTAGCTTTTTCAGCACTGTGGTTCCTCCAGATTACCTTAATAGAAGGTATCACTTTATTTCTAAGCACTTGTTCCTTTCTATCAACTATTTGAACAGGCATTTCTTCATAAGTTTAGTCTTTATCGAATTGTAAAGGCTCGTATTTAATTACATGTTTATAGTCGTGCTTGTAAGGTCTTAACACAGAAATGTGGAAGACATTATGTATATTCTCGAGCTCCGGAGGTAATGCAACCTCGTAAGCTACCTCGCCAACTCTTCGTAGTACCTCGAAAGGTCCAATAAATCGGGAACTCAGCTTCCCCTTCTTGCAGAATCTAATCTTCCATTTCTAGGGAGATACTTTCAAGAAAACGAAACTTCTTGGTAAGAATTCTCTATTTTGGTGATGTTGATCGGCATATTTCTTCTGTCTGTGTTGAGCAGCAACTAATCTCGTTCTGATCAACTTCACAATTTCAGCGATTTGTTGTACCAACTCCGGTCCCAACAGTTGACGTTCACCGACTTCATCCCAGCACAAGGGAGTTCTGCATTTTCTACCGTATAACGCTTCGTAAGGCGGCATGTCGATACTCGCATGATAACTATTGTTGTAGGCGAACTCCACCAACGGTAGATGATCATTCCAGCTTCCCTTGAAGTTTATCACACAAGCTCTCAGCATATCCTCAAGCGTCTGTATTGTTCTCTTGCTCTGGCCATCAGTCTGAGGATGGTATGCTGTACTCATTTGCAATTGCGTTCCCAAACACTCTTGCAATCACTTCCAGAAATTAGACGTGAAACGTGGATCTTTGTCAGACACAATCGACACCAGAACGCCGTGTCGAGAAATGATTTCCTTCACATATAGCTTCGCTAACTGATCTAAGTTTTACTTAACCCTGATCGACAGAAAGTGGGCTAACTTTGTCAGTCGATCCACTATAATCCATATCGCATCAAATCCCTTCTAAGTCGCTGGAAGACCTACCACGAAATCCATCGTGATGTGCTCCCACTTCCACTCTGGAATTTCTAACGGTTGTAGCAACCCACTTGGTCTCTGGTGTTCTGCCTTAACTTTCTGGCACGTTAAATATTTCGCAACGCATTCAGCAACGTCCCTATTCATATTCAGCCACCAGAAATGCTGCCTGAGATCCTGGTACATCTTCATACTCCCAGGGTGAATAGAATATCTAGAACTGTGAGATTCACTCAAAATCTCTTTTTTGACCTTTGGTACTGGCGGTACCTAGATTCTCCCTTCAAATCGTTGCAGCCCTTCGCTATCGATCTTAAACTTGAACTCTTGGCCATCGGTTATCCTTTTTTGACTTTTCTCGCATTCCTTATCGTGAAGTTGTGCTTCTTTCACTTTGTCTACTAGAGTAGAACCAGTAGTTACTTGAAATAACATCTCATCCGATTCCTTCGGACACTTCACTTCCAGCTCTAATCTAGCCATCTGTTCTATCAACCAATCCTGATTAGTTAACACGTTCAGCTTCTCCCGACCTTTTTTGCTCAAAGAGTCGGCGACGACGTTAGCTTTACCCGGATGGTAAAGTATCTTGCAGTCGTAGTATTTGATCAGTTCCAAACATCTTCTTTGGCGCATGTTCAAATCCTTTTGGGTAAAAATATATTTCAGACTCTTGTGATCTGTATATATCTCACACTTTTCTCCATATAATTAGTGTCTCCATATCTTTAGGGCAAACACTATTGCCGCCAATTCTAAGTCATGGGTCGGATACCCCTTCTCATAATCCTTTAGCTGACGTGACGCATAGGCAATGACTTTGCCGCTCTGCATCAGCACATAGCCTAACCCTTTATGTGAGGCATCGCTATATACTATGAAATTCCCCATACAATCCGGTAAAGACAATACAGGCGCAGTACTTAACCTCTTCTTCAGCTCCTGAAAACATTCCTCACACTTTTCCGTCCAAACAAACTTAACTGTTTTACGAGTCAAATTCGTCAATGGAGTGGCGATCTTGGAAAAGTCTTGGATAAATCTCCGGTAATAACCTGCCAATCCCAAGAAACTTCTCACTTCAGACGACGTCTTCGGCTGATCATAATTCATTACAGCTTCAACCTTCGACGGATCTACCAAAATACCATCCTTGTCGATCACGTGGCCAAGAAATTGCACACGTTCCAACTAGAATTTGCATTTCGAGAATTTTACGTACAGCTTCTCTCGTCTCAGCGATTCCAAGGTTAGCTTTAAGTGTTCAGCGTGTTCCTCCTCGGTCTTGGAATAAACCAGGATGTCATCAATGAACACCACTACGAACTTATCCAGAAATGGCTTAAACACCCTGTTCATTAAGTCCATAAATGCAGCTGGAGCATTCGTGAGACCAAATGACATCACCAAGAACTCGTAATGACCATATCGAGTCCTAAAAGCCATTTTCGGTATATCTTCCCTTCTCACTTTCAACTGATGATACCCACTTCTCAAATCAATTTTCAAGAAGTACCTAGCACCCTTTAGTTGATCAAACAAGTCATCGATCCTAGGTAAAGGATACCTATTCTTGATCTTAACTTTGTTCAACTCCCTATAATTAATGCAAAGACGTATCAATCCATCCTTCTTTTTCACAAATAAGACTGGCGCTCCCCACGGCAAAACGCTCGATTGAATATACTTCTTGTCTAGCAATTCTTGTAATTGAACCATCAGTTCCTTCATCTCGACTGGAGCCATTCTGTACGGAGCCTTCGAAATCAAAGCAGTTCCTGGTTCTAAGTCAATCACGAACTCTATCTCCCTATCTGGTGGAAGTCCAGGCAAATCGCTCAAAAAAACTTCCACAAACTCCTTAACCACTGATATCTCTTCTACTTTCGGGCTCTCCTTACGCGTATCTACTATGTAGGCTAGATATCGTACACAGCCTTGGGTCAAAAGTTTTTTGGCTTGCATAACCGTCAGAAAACTCGCTTGTCCAGGCGATTTGCTACCATAGAACACTAACTTCGACGGAGTCGTAAGGTTTACCAACTTCTTCTGACAGTTGATTACCGCCCTATGGTTGAACAACCAATCCATACCCAGTATGAGAAGTGACGTCATAGCAGGTATCATTCTGGTCAATGATATTAATGCATATGTACTATTTGATTCAGGTGCAACGTGTTCATTCATAGCATGTGAGTTTGCTAAACTATTAGGATTACTCCCCGAAAAACTTGTAATACCTTTAAACATTAAGGTAGCTAACGACGAAGTAATTCCTGTGGACTCAGTTCATAGGAGTTATTGTGTGGATATTAGAGGTAACAAATTGTCGATAGATCTTATACCGATAAATTTAATTCTCGGGATGGACTAGTTAATTAACCATGGGGCGATGACAGATTGCCAAAATAAGAGTGTGAACCTTCGGATTTCTAAGAAACCTAAGGTGGTGTTCTACGGTAGTAAATCACCGGGACGCTCTTGTTGTCTAACCATGACACAAGCTAGAAAATTGTTGAAGAAGGGATGAGAAGGTTACCTGTGCCATGTTGTTGATACCCAACGGTTGGGAGCAACGTTAGAATAGATACCTATAGTCAACGAGTACGCGAATGTATTTTTGAGTGACTTGCCAGGTCTTCCACCTGATAGGGAGACCGAATTTGTTATAGACCTTGCGCCAGGGACGACACCAGTTTTGAAGGCACCATATCGTATGGCGCCAGTGTAGTTGAAGGAGTTGATGATTCAGTTGCAAGAACTGTTGGACAAGAAGTACATTCAACCGAGTGTTTCTCCATGGAGAGCACCGATATTATTTATAAAGAAGAAGGATGGATCGTTGAGGCTTTGTATCGACTACCGAGAGTTGAACAAACTAACGATAAAGAATAAGTACCCATTGCCCAGGATCGATGATCTCTTTGATCAATTGAGAGGGGAAAAATATTTTTCGAAGATAGATTTACGTACGGGGTATCTCCAGTTGAAGGTGAGGGCGGAGGATGTACCTAAGACAGCATTTAGGACTCGTTACGGCCATTACGAGTTCTTAGTGATGTCTTTTAGGTTGACAAATGCGCCAGCCGCATTCATGGACATGATGAACCGAGTGTTCAAACAATATTTGGACAAGTTCGTCGTGGTGTTCATTGATGATATCCTAGTCTATTCCAAGACAAAGGAGGATCATGCTGAACATTTGAGATTAGTGTTGGAGGTACTAAGAAAAGAGAGATTGTATGCAAAATTCACAAAGTGTGAATTTTGGTTAGAGAGGGTGTAGTTTTTGGGGCACGTCATTGACAAGGAAGGAGTTTCAGTGGATCCAGCGAAGGTGGAATTAGTGATGAACTGGGAGCAACCGAAAACACCGACTGAGGTGCGGAGTTTCCTAGGGTTAGCAGGTTACTATCAGAGGTTTATTCAGGACTTCTCGAAAATAGCTACTCCATTAACCAACTTAACCAGGAAGACAGTGAAATACGTATGGACAAAAAAGTGTGAAGATAGCTTTCAAGAGCTGAAGAAGAGGTTGAGTCAAGCCCCTGTATTATCGTTACCGGATGAGACGGGGAATTTTGTAGTGTATAGCGATGCTTCGCATAAAAGATTGGGTTGCATGCTCATGCAACATGGCAAGGTCATTGCGTATGCATCTATGCAGTTAAAGGAGTATAAGGGGGATTATTCTACTCATGACCTTGAACTTGCCGCAGTGGTTTTCGCCTTAAAGATTTGGAGGCATTACCTATATGGGGAGAAGTGTGAGATTTACACAGACCATAAAAATCTGAAGTATATATTCACTCAGAAGGAGTTGAATATGAGACAGCGGAGATGGCTGGAGTTGATAAAGGATTACGATTGTGAAATTCTGTATCACTCAGGGAAGGTAAATGTGGTGGTCGACGCCTTAAGTAGGAAGGGTCGGGAGAAGCTATCGATGTTAACATCTCAAGATGAGTTGGTTACAGAGATGGCAAGAATGAAATTAGAAGTACAATGTCCAATCAAAGAAGGGGAGAAACTGTTTGCAATTGAAGTTCAACCCACAATAGTGGAGAAGGTGAAGGAAGTGCAACTTAGAGCTGATGAGTGCGAGCGGATAAGGAAGAAGATTTTAGACGGTACCGAAATAGCGTACAATCTTGATAACGAAGGGTTATTAAGATTTAAAGGAAGAATTTGGGTTCCGTGTGAGCCAGAGCTAAAAGAGGAGATAATGGATGAAGCTCATCACTCGAGGTATACGATTCATCCTGGTAGTACCAAGATGTATCAAGACCTTCGAACCAATTTCTGGTGGTCAAATATGAAGAGGGAGATAGCAGCGTATGTCAGTAGGTGCTTAACTTGTCAAAAAGTTAAGGTCGAACATCAACGACCCAGTGGTTTGTTACAATCATTGGAGATTCCGGAGTGGAAATGGGAGCATATCACGATGGACTTTGTGGTGGGACTTCCAACGACGCAAAAATAATACGACGCTATTTGGGTAATAGTGGATCGTTTGACGAAGTCGGCTCATTTCTTGCCAATAAGAGTCAGATACAATTTAGACCAGTTAGCTAAGCTTTATGTTAAAGAGATTGTCTCGAGACATGGAGTGCCAATTTCAATCGTGTCAGATCGCGACCCGCGATTCACTTCAAATTTCTAGAAGAGTTTGCAAGAGCAGATGGGAACACAATTGAGGTTGAGTACGGCATACCATCCACAGACAGATGGACAAAGCGAAAGAACAATTCAGACGCTAGAAGACATGCTAAGGTCTTGCGTTATAGATTTTAAGGGGAGTTGGGACGATCATCTACCATTAGTAGAGTTCGCCTACAACAACAGTTATCACGCTAGTATAGGCATGCCGCCTTACGAAGCGTTATATGGACGGAAGTGTCGAACGCCACTTTGTTGGGATGAAGTGGGAGAGCGTCAAATGTTAGGACCTGAGATGGTACAACAAATAGCGGAAGTAGTTAAGTTAATACGAACGCGGCTTGTAGCAGCTCAGGACAGACAGAAAAAGTATGCCGATCCACATCGGAAGAACAGGGAGTTTGAAGTCGGTTCGTATGCATTCCTGAAGGTGTCACCTTGGAAGGGGAAGATGCGTTTTAGGAAAAAGGGGCAGTTAAGCCCTAGGTTCATAAGACCGTTTGAAATTTTGTGAAGGGTAGGAGAGGTAGCATATAAGATAGCATTACCTCTAGAGTTGGGGCATATCCATAACGTATTTTACGTTTCGGTATTGCTTCCCTATAAGCCGAATTACAAGCACTTAATCAAGTATGAACCAATTCAAGTCGAGAAAGACTTAACCTATGAGGAGTTTCCTATGTAAATTGTTGATAGGAAGGAACAAGTGTTAAGAAACAAAACTATACCTTCGGTGAAGGTGATATGGAGGAACCACAATGCCAAAGAAGTAACGTGGGAACTCGAGGACAAGATGAGGAAGGCTTATCCTCATTTGTTTGATTAACTTGTATTGTAATTCTGGGGACAGAATTCTTATAAGAAGGGGAGAATGTAACACCCGAGAAAATCGAGCGTTTATGTAAATGAATTTTTATTTGATTTATTGAATAAAATTTGGACTATTTGTTTATTAAACTGAGTAAGCTAATTGTAGGTAATTTTATGACCCAAAGAATGCAGAAATGAGTAGGATTCTGGCTACGTGCTAGGAATAAATGATATGAATTCATAAGACGAAAATAAAAGGTTTTTGAGAATAAAAATATTTTGGGAAAAGACGAAATAGACACTATTCAAACCTAAGGGTTAGGGTTTGAGACCCTATGCCATTCTGAGAGTTCGGAATGTCAGAATAATGTTCTGTCGAAAGATTTGACGGTAATATACCGTGAAAAGTTAAGTTAGCCGAGAAAGTTTTTTCGGGAGGAAAAGTGCAGGAATCACTATTCATCTGTTTCTGCTCGGGAATTTATTTTGAAATTCTGAGAAACGAGTAATGATAGAATTTCGATACGAGATGGAATATGTAATAATATTTCATTTATGACTCACGAAGTTTTCGCATAGGGACTTAAAATCCTAACAGTTAGGGAAAGTGATCTAATGAAATAATTGTTTACGTATAATAATAAATGATTATTGTACGAAAAGAATATGTGTATAATACGAGGTATTATACAAGAATAATACGGAGAGAATACGAGAATTATACAACGTATAATACAAATTTTTATACGGAATAAATACGTTAAAACGAATTGAATTAGAATTAAAAGTTAATAAGTTTAACCCATGGGTCGAACCGTTGGGTAAACGGGTGGGTTTAACCCATGGTTCAACCCACTACCCATGTGTCACATGGGGGGACATGGGAGAGCACAAGGGGGGACATGGTTGGCCATGTGCTAGCACATGGGCTCAAACTTGGTGGGAAAGTAATTGAGGAGGTGGGAATAGTTGAGGAGGTTGGGCCTAAAAGACTAATTTACCCTAAGTCTTGCCAACTTCTATAAATATAGAGCTTTGCTCTTCATTATTTTTGTTGTTTGACAATTCCTCCAACAAAGAGATAGAGAGAGAGAGAAGAAGAAGAAGCTAGATTGAGCTTTGCCTAGTTAACTCATTAAACAAGAAGGAAGAAGACCATTGAGTCTCCATACTCACTCCACAAAGAACACAAAAGGTATAACCATAAGAAAGTATATAAACACCATCTTTTCTTTCAATAACAATTTTGATAGAGAAGTGTTAGAGAAAGCATGAACCCTAAAGAGTTAAAAGGATGGCTTAATGAGTAACTAAGAACCTTAACAAGCAATGCATGATGGAAGACTAAGAATTAATTAGGTACTAATATTGGACTTAATGAATTCATAGGAAATGGACTAATGAACATGTGAAACCATGAAAAACTTAAATGTTTTGAATGATTAGAATTAGTAATAATCAACCATGGGATTGATTCCAAGTGGTTTGGAGTAATAATAATGAAGAACGAAGATTCGGCGAAAGTTATGCGATTAGACGATAATCGTCGAAAAAGTAAATTTCTCAGATTAGAAGTCAAAAGTCACCATGATAATTGGAAAGGTTTTCGATTGTAACATGTGAATTTAGGTAAATAAGACTTGCGAGGGAAAGAATGGATTGATTCCGACTTAAAACGAAGATTTGAGCGTCGAACGTTCACGAACGTTTAACGAAAATGTAAAAATGAACTAATCGGCAAATTTCTCACCGACGGATTCAGAAATGAATTTCGACTTGATAGGAAGGTAGAGCATGTTGTTTATGAACTTTTGGCTTTGGAACGAACCAATTTCGAGTTATAACGATCAAGTTACGGACTCCGGAATTTCATAATTTTCAAAGACTTAGAAATTTTTCTAAGTTGCAGAGCTAGCGCCAGCCAATATGCTTAATCCGGCACCGCAGCACCACTCGAAGGGCAAAATCTGGCGCCGCAGCGCCAGCATGTCAGAAAATTTGACATTGTTAATAATTACTTAACCTTTTGCATATCATTAAGGGGCTAGTAAGTGATGTAATGTAAACCTTAAACAACATGTTTAAGTAAGAGTTTATGAAAATTAAATGTTAAATAAACGTAATTAAACTTAAGTTTTGGACGTTAACCAAAACTAAGTTAAGGAACAAGTTAAATACTCGTTTAATCATCATGCCTAGTGATGATTAAGAAGAGTTAGTTTATAACATAGGATGTTAATAAGCCGTAATGAACATTAAATAACTTAAATGAATGTTGTTAATTTAACATTTCGATTAAGTTATACAAGAATGAGAAGTTAGGCTATACTTGGTATATCGATGATGAATTCTCATAGGTATGCTTTGTGTTATGCTTTGTAGACATTGTAAAGACTGAATAGACTACGTGTAAAGGTTTAGAAGACGCAAAGGCAAGTTTTCTAACTTCGTTCATACTTTACTATGAATGCAAGTTTTCTAAACTCTTGTCTATACGTTATGGTTGGACAAGAGGTCATTGTGCATAATTGCTTATACATGAACTGTTATTGAATAGTCGATGCCATTTAATTCGGCTAGACTGAGATTTAACATATTTTGGTGGGTTTTTCCACAAATCTTTCCAAAATATATATAATGTTGTGATCCTATGCCAATTTCTTGGTATGGATTCTCAGGTAAACCTAAGTATGAATAAAACAAAGGTTTTAAACGTCGTTAATTCGACAGAGGTTGCCACCAATTAAATGTAAACACATTTAATGTATGAGTGTTGATCAACATAGAGTACTACAGGCTGATCACCTGGATGTGCTCTTAAGCTATATCGAACTTACGGCCTTCGTGCCGGGTTGTTCCTTTCATGAATGAGAACTAAAATATAGTTCATGGTCGTTGACCAAGATGGATTCCGAAGAAGCTATAAAGTCCTTGGGAATGGTTTTAAAGGAATCAAAATGATATTTTGATTATTCATAAGTACTTCATAACTATTGTATAGTTATTGAAGACCAAGGAATATGATTCTTGATTTTGTGGTTTCAAGATATACTGTTTAACTTGCTGAGCTGTTTATGCTCATTCTTGCTTAAAACTAAATGATTTCAGCTAAGAACGAACGGACTGAAGGATTCGATAAAGACAAAGGCAAGTCCAAGCTGGACAAGTAGTGACCTTTGTAATAGTATAGTATTAGTATTGTATTTATTGATATTATGACATAGAACAATGTATTGGTTACGAATACTTGGGAAGGAATTTAATAGAATGTAATAATTAGTAAACTTATGCATTGATATTGATGTCCTCAATTTAATGTATGAGTAGATTGTAGCACCGTGTAGCACCATGTCCTGGGTTTGAAGGTACTCGAATTTGGGAGCGTCACACTTTATGTGAGGCATCGCTATATACTACAAAATTCCCCGTACTATCCGGTAAAGACAATACAAGTGCAGTACTTAACCTCTTCTTTAGCTCCTGAAAACTTTCCTCACACTTTTCCGTCCAAACAAACTTAATTCTTTTACGAGTCAAATTCGTCAACGGAGTGGCGATCTTAGAAAAGTCTTAGATAAATCTCCGGTAATAACCTGCCAATCCCAAGAAACTTCTCACTTCAGACGGCGTCTTCGGCTGATCCCAATTCATTACAGCTTCAACCTTCGACGGATCTACCGAAATACCATCCTTGTCGATCACGTGGCTAAGAAATTGCACACGTTCCAACCAGAATTCGTATTTTGAGATTTAGCATACAGCTTCTCTCGTCTCAGCGATTCCAAGGTTAGCCTTAAGTGTTCAGCGTGTTCGTCCTCGATCTTGGAATAAACCAGGATGTCATCTATGAACACCACTACGAACTTATCCAAAAATGGCTTAAACACCCTGTTCATTAAGTCCATAAATGCAGCTGGGGCATTCGTGAGACCAAATGACATCACCAAGAACTCGTAATGACCATATCGAGTCCTAAAAGCCGTTTTCGGTATATCTTCCCTTCTCACTTTTAACTGATGATACCCACTTCTCAAATCAATTTTTGAGAAGTACCTAGCACCCTTCAAGTGATCAAACAAGTCATTGATCCTAGGTAAAGGATACCTATTCTTGATCGTAACTTTGTTCAACTCCCTTTAATCAATGCAAAGATGCATCGATCCATCCTTCTTCTTCACGAATAAGACTGGCGCTCCCCACGACGAAACGCTCGGTTGAATATACTTCTTGTCTAGCAATACTTGTAATTGAACCATCAGTTCCTTCATCTCGACTGGAGCCATTCTGTACGGAGCCTTCGAAATCGAAGCAGTTCCCGGCGCTAAGTCGATCACGAACTCTATCTCCCTATCTGGTGGAAGTCCAGGCAAATCTCTTGGAAAAACGTCCACAAACTCCTTAACCACCGATATCTCTTCTACTTTCGGGCTCTCCTTACGCGTATCTACTATGTAGGCTAGATATCCTACACAGCCTTGCGTCAAAATTTTCTTGGCTTGCATAACTGTTAGACAACTCGCTTGTCTAGGCGATTTGCTACCATAGAACACTAACTTCGACGGAGTCATAAGGTTTACCGACTTCTTCTGACAGTTGATTACCGCCCCATAGTTGAACAACCAATCCATACCCTTGACATAACATTAACTGCGGAAAATAAAAACATCACATAAAGTCTGATTATAATTTTATTCAAAAGAAATTAAACAAGCCTTCACTTGTTTAGCTTCCCTTTGCCTTTACTCGTTGACGGGGCATCAACATTTTCAACCTTAGCTGCAATGGTTATTTAATGCAAGAGTGAGCAAACAATAGAATACAACAATATATAAGACATACAAGAATATCTTTGAAAATTTTTGAATAACTTTTAGTTTCACAACGATAAAGAATTGAATAATAATTCTCTATCAATATTAAAAATTCGAATATAGAATTCATCTGAGGGTCGTAAGACCTTGAACTTTTGTCCTAGGTTATAAACATTTCTATTAAAACCTTTAACAGTCATTAAGACTATGGGCCTCAACTCGTACTTAGGGGGATCAGTTCTTTGTACTATGTACGTGCACTACATTTAACGCTGTTGCGTGGTAACCTCCCCTAGTAAATAGGGTTGGTCATCTCAGTATTTGAATACAAGTCCGCACTAAAAGAAGTTTGGTTTTGATAAGCTTAAAAGGGTAATTTAGAATTCAACGTTCATCAACTAAGGAATAGTTGAATCGACTTACAACAATCAAGAATAATTCATAAATAAAAGAATTACGAATTAACATATGCTTTAGAATTAAACTTAAAGCATTTAAAAAGAATATATAGACCCTGCTTGAACAAGTCAAGATCACATTAAATCATGAACATAAATTAAATACTTGTCCATTGTAGAATAAAAAGGACAATCTCAAACAATGAATATATGAACTTAAAGAACTTGTATAAAATTTAACGAGTTCAGGGATAAAAGACTTGCATAAAAATTAATACAAGATCAGGGTTTAGAAAACTTGTCTCAAGCGCAAGCTACTAATAAAATCACGTTCTAAAAATTCCTACACATATATATTTAATCACAATAACCTAAATTAGTTAACATGTAACTAATTCACATAATTAGTTAACCCCTCTAGGTTAACCCATTCTAGTTTAATTAAATAATTTAATAATTAACCATCACATAGTTAATTATATTACATAAGCATGTTCACATAATTAAATTAATTAATAATTATGTATTTCATATTAATTATAATTAAATGAATTATAATTTAAACATTTAATCTAATTATAATTACTCAAATTATAATCACATCTTATTTAATTAAATTATAAACAAATTAAAATTTATAATTAACTAACTACAGCATGCATTTACTAAATTACAATTACACGAATTATAATTTATAATTAATCATGCAAATATTGAATTATAATACACAAGATTATAATATATAATTAATCATGCATTACATAAATTATAATTTAAAATTAGCATTCACTTGATTAAAACTAATCAACTAAATCATTATAATTTAACAAAATTATAATTTAAATTAAACCTTTACTCTAATTATAATTATTCAAAGTTATAATCACAAATTATATTTTAATAATATAATTTATTAATATTCATTTAGAATTTTAATATAGGTTTAATCATGCTATAAAAGTTATTACATAAAATTAGCGTTACAAAATACAAAAGAAAACAAGTTTTCTTTTTCCCTGCCACCCCCCCCCCCCCCCCGGTCGGGGCAGGGGTTTTTCTTTTGATAGGCCCGGCGGGGCTGGCCCCTTCCAGCGAACGCAGACAAGTTAGCGAACTGTGTAGAGAATAAGTCAATTTGGCTTATTTCTCCACACCAAATTCTAATTTCAGTTCATGCAATTCATATCAATTAATAGAAAACACAAACTTAAAGCTTCTAACATGATTCTAACTTACATAAATATTATAACACATCATCAAACAACCAATTTCATGAATTTTTTTTGAAGAAAAACCATTGTTAAGTGTTCTTCATGAAATTGAACACTTCACTTTTATTTTTAACCCAATTCATGAAATTTCAATTTCACTAACAATACCTCGTAATATATTAACATAACCCAAAAATAATTTACACAACAATTGATAAACACATAACAATTGGATGATTTAAAGACTATTTTCAGAAAACCAATTCTCTCTGAATCAAATTCTCAGCCAATTAAATTCACAATACATGAATATTTTTCACAATTGAAGATAACATCATTAAAATTCTACATAGGTATATAAATATATACAAATTCTCAATTTTACTCTACACTTAACCAATATATATATAAACATCCATATGAACATCACTTTCTCCATTAAAACATGATTTATATAACAATTGAATTTCTAAAACTTGTCTATGGCATACAGTCCACTTACAAACAATTGTAACCAAAATTTCTACTTTTCTACATCAATATCACAGTTACATGGAAAAAAAATTCACAGAGAACTCAATCATAAAGAAAACAACTATATAAAGTTTTTTAAAAAAATATAAGGTAGTGACTACTCCTCTCTTTGCTTAGATGATTGAAGAAGATGATGATGATTTTGATTCCTCTCAAGCTTTTCCTTTTTCTTCTTCTCTCTACCTTCTTCTCTGATATTTCTCTGTTCTCTCTTCTCTTCTTTGTTCTTAGTTTAGACTTTGGCTTAAACTCAACTAACGTAACATATAAAATATAATACGTATACTTTAATTGATATAATAATATGCATTAAGGGCAATTACTCCCCAAAATAAATTGTCAGTTATAGGATTTCAAAAGTCACTAGAGCTTGTTTGGCAAAATATTTTATAAAAACAGATTATTGGTACAAAGGCATTGTTTGGGTAAAATGGGTTTAAAGCTAATGCAAGGGCCCTGTTTGGCAAAATCTTTTAAAACAAAAGTAAGGGCCTTGTTTGGTTAAAACCATTTAAAAATTCTTTTTATTATTTTAATAAATCCTTTTAACACATACTTTAATGTTACACTTTAATTAATTAAATCTTTTAACATCTAAATTAATCAATTAAAATCTAACATCAATTAATCACATAAAAATTTGCCACATAATTAAAATTACTCCCTAATTATAATTCATGTAACACTTAACACATAATTCATCTAATTTAATTATCTCAATTAAATTAGAACTGTACTAAAAATTAATGTACATCAATTAATTTAAATATTAAATATTCATTTAATTAATATATAACACTTAATTAAATCACTCCACAAAATCACATAATTTATTTATTCAACTCAATAAATAAATCACACAAAATATTTATTTAACTCAATAAATATTTATAATTTATAATTAATCATGCAAATATTGAATTATAATACACAAGATTATAATATATAATTAATCATGCATTACATAAATTATAATTTAAAATTAGCATTCACTTGATAAAAACTAATCAACTAAATCATTATAATTTAACAAAATTATAATTTAAATTAAACCTTTACTCTAATTATAATTATTCAAAGTTATAATCAAAAATTATATTTTAATAATATAATTTATTAATATTCATTTAGCATTTTAATATAGGTTTAATCATGCTATAAAAGTTATTATACAAAATACAAAAGAAAACAAGTTTTTTTTCCCTGCCACCCCCCCCCCCCCGACGGGGCGGGGGTTTTCCTTTTGATAGGCCTGCAAGGGCGGGACCCTTCCAACGAACGCAGACAAGTTCGCGAACTGTGCAGAGAATAAGTCAATTTGACTTATTTTTCCACACCAAATTCTAATTTTAGTTCATGCAATTCATATCAATTAATAGAAAACACAAACTTAAATCTTCTAACATGATTCTAACATACATAAATATTATAACACATCATCAAACAACCAATTTCATGAATTTCTTTGGAAGAAAAATCGTTGTTAAGTGTTCTTCATGAAATTGAACACTTCACTTTTATTTTTAACCCAATTCATGAAATTTCAATTTCACTAACTCTACCCCGTAATATATTAACATAACCCAAAAATAATTTGCACAACAATTGATAAACACATAACAATTGGATTATTTAAAGACTATTTTCAGAAAACCAATTCTCTCTGAATCAAATTCTCAGCCAATTAAATTCACAATACATGAATATTTTTCACAATTGAAGATAGCATCATTAAAATTCTACATAGGTATATAAATATATACAAATTCTCAATTTTACTCTACACTTAACCAATATATATATAAACATCCATATGAACATCACTTTCTCCATTAAAACATGATTTATATAACAATTGAATTTCTAAAACTTGTCTATGGCATACAGTCCACTTACAAACAATTGTAACCAAAATTTCTACTTTTCTACATCAATATCACAATTACATGGGAAAAAATTTCACAGAGAACTCAATCATAAAGAAAACAACTATATAAAGTTTTTAAAAAAAATATAAGGTAGTGACTATACCTCTCTTTGCTTAGATGATTGAAGAAGAAGAAGATGATTTTGATTCCTCTTAAGCTTTTCCTTTTTCTTCTTCTCTCTATCTTCTTCTCTGATATTTCTCTGCTCTCTCTTCTCTTCTTTGTTCTTAGTTTAGACTTAGGCTTAGACTCAACTAACGTAACATAAAAAATATAATACGTATACTTTAATTGATATAATAATATGTATTAAGGGCAATTACTCCCCAAAATAAATTGTCAGTTATAGGATTTCAAAAGCCACTAGAGCTTGTTTGGCAAAATATTTTATAAAAACAGATTATTGGTACTAAGGCATTGTTTGGGTAAAATGGGTTTAAAGCTAATGCAAGGGCCCTGTTTGGCAAAACCTTTTAAAACAAAAGTAAGGGTCTTGTTTGGTTAAAATCATTTAAAAATTCTTTTCTTTATTTTAATAAATCTTTTTAACACATACTTTAATGTTACACTTTAATTAATTAAATCTTTTAACATCTAATTTAATCAATTAAAATCTAACATCAATTAATCACATAAAAATTTGCCACATAATTAAAATTACTCCCTAATTATAATTCATGTAACACTTAACACATAATTCATCTAATTTAATTATCTCAATTAAATTAGAACTGTACTAAAAATTAATGTACATCAATTAATTTAAATATTAAATATTCATTTAATTAATATATAACACTTAATTAAATCACTCCACAAAATCACATAATTTATTTATTCAACTCAATAAATAAATCACACAAAATATTTATTTAACTCAATAAATATTTAAAATTATTATATAAAATTTCAATCATTACAGTGAGCCTTGGAATTGCGGGATTAATGATCAATCACAATGATCTAAATCTGATTCCCACGATGGACAACTCCAAATTGTAAATACGTCCTGCCAATTTTTCAGTAATGTCAATGTGACGCCCCCAAATTCGGACCACTTGCGTCTCGAATTCGGTTCGTCACTTTCTAAATTTATAACATACTAACAACTCGTGCAACGGAATAATAGCATAATTTACATTTATTTAATATAATTATTCGGGTCCCGCGCTCTCGTAACTTAAACATAACTCCATCATCTTAAACATATCTTAAACATAACTAATACATAATACGAAATAAGTTTTTATTACATTATCATAATAATCCTTAAAGAGAACAAAGCTACGACGTAGCCTTGCCTTTGCCCTTGTCTGTGCCTGAGGGTTCACAATGCTCTGCCTTAACTGAAATATTTTAGGAAAAGCAAGAATGAGCAACAAGTTTGCTCAACAAGTAATATAGCAATAAGGGTGAATAATATAGATTCCAAATCCCAAGGGTACAATAGTAAATGATACTTCAAGAATAATAAGAAGTATCAATAGTTCTCAATAAATGTCACTATGGAAAGAAAGAGTTTAATTAAATTATAAACAAATTAATTAACTAACTAAATTTGCTCAACAAGTATCACATCTTATTTAATTAAATTATAAACAAATTAAAATTTATAATTAACTAACTACATCATGCATTTACTAAATTACAATTACACAAATTATAATTTATAATTAATCATGCAAATATTGAATTATAATACACAAGATTATAATATATAATTAATCATGCATTACATAAATTATAATTTAAAATTAGCATTCACTTGATAAAAACTAATCAACTAAATCATTATAATTTAACAAAATTATAATTTAAACTAAACCTTTACTCTAATTATAATTATTCAAAGTTATAATCAAAAATTATATTTTAATAATATAATTTATTAATATTCATTTAGCATTTTAATATAGGTTTAATCATGCTATAAAAGTTATTACATAAAATTAGCGTTACAAAATACAAAAGAAAACAAGTTTTTTTTCCCTGCCACCCCCCCCCCCCCCGACGGGGCGGGGGTTTTCCTTTTGATAGGCCTGCCGGGGCGGGCCCCTTCCAGCGAACGCAGACAAGTTCGCGAACTGTGCAGAGAATAAGTCAATTTGACTTATTTTTCCACACCAAATTCTAATTTTAGTTCATGCAATTCATATCAATTAATAGAAAACACAAACTTAAATCTTCTAACATGATTCTAACATACATAAATATTATAACACATCATCAAACAACCAATTTCATGAATTTCTTTGGAAGAAAAATCGTTGTTAAGTGTTCTTCATGAAATTGAACACTTCACTTTTATTTTTAACCCAATTCATGAAATTTCAATTTCACTAACTCTACCCCGTAATATATTAACATAACCCAAAAATAATTTACACAACAATTGATAAACACAAAACAATTGGATTATTTAAAGACTATTTTCAGAAAACCAATTCTCTGTGAATCAAATTCTCAACCAATTAAATTCACAATACATGAATATTTTTCACAATTGAAGATAACATCATTAAAATTCTACATAGGTATATAAATATATACAAATTCTCAATTTTACACTACACTTAACCAATATATATATAAACATCCATATGAACATCACTTTCTCCATTAAAACATGATTTATATAACAATTGAATTTCTAAAACTTGTCTATGGCATACAGTCCACTTACAAACAATTGTAACCAAAATTTCTACTTTTCTACATCAATATCACAATTACATGGAAAAAAAATTCACAGAGAACTCAATCATAAAGAAAACAACTATATAAAGTTTTAAAAAAAAATATAAGGTAGTGACTATACCTCTCTTTGCTTAGATGATTGAAGAAGAAGAAGATGATTTTGATTCCTCTTAAGCTTTTCCTTTTTCTTCTTCTCTCTATCTTCTTCTCTAATATTTCTCTGCTCTCTCTTCTCTTCTTTGTTCTTAGTTTAGACTTAGGCTTAGACTCAACTAACGTAACATAAAAAATATAATACGTATACTTTACTTGATATAATAATATGTATTAAGGGCAATTACTCCCCAAAATAAATTGTCAGTTATAGGATTTCAAAAGCCACTAGAGCTTGTTTGGCAAAATATTTTATAAAAACAGATTATTGGTACTAAGGCATTGTTTGGGTAAAATGGGTTTAAAGCTAATGCAAGGGCCCTGTTTGGCAAAACCTTTTAAAACAAAAGTAAGGGTCTTATTTGGTTAAAATCATTTAAAAATTCTTTTCTTTATTTTAATAAATCTTTTTAACACATACTTTAATGTTACACTTTAATTAATTAAATCTTTTAACATCTAATTTAATCAATTAAAATCTAACATCAATTAATCACATAAAAATTTGCCACATAATTAAAATTACTCCCTAATTATAATTCATGTAACACTTAACACATAATTCATCTAATTTAATTATCTCAATTAAATTAGAACTGTACTAAAAATTAATGTACATCAATTAATTTAAATATTAAATATTCATTTAATTAATATATAACACTTAATTAAATCACTCCACAAAATCACATAATTTATTTATTCAACTCAATAAATAAATCACACAAAATATTTATTTAACTCAATAAATATTTAAAATTATTATATAAAATTTCAATCATTACAGTGAGCCTTGGAATTGCGGGATTAATGATCAATCACAATGATCTAAATCTGATTCCCACGATGGACAACTCCAAATTGTAAATACGTCCTGCCAATTTTTCAGTAATGTCAATGTGACGCCCCCAAATTCGGACCACTTGCGTCTCGAATTCGGTTCGTCACTTTCTAAATTTATAACATACTAACAACTCGTGCAACGGAATAATAGCATAATTTACATTTATTTAATATAATTATTCGGGTCCCGCGCTCTCGTAACTTAAACATAACTCCATCATCTTAAACATATCTTAAACATAACTAATACATAATACGAAATAAGTTTTTATTACATTATCATAATAATCCTTAAAGAGAACAAAGCTACGACGTAGCCTTGCCTTTGCCCTTGTCTGTGCCTGAGGGTTCACAGTGCTCTGCCTTAACTGAAATATTTTAGGAAAAGCAAGAATGAGCAACAAGTTTGCTCAACAAGTAATATAGCAATAAGGGTGAATAATATAGATTCCAAATCCCAAGGGTACAATAGTAAATGATACTTCAAGAATAATAAGAAGTATCAATAGTTCTCAATAAATGTCACTATGGAAAGAAAGAGTTTAATTAAATTATAAACAAATTAATTAACTAACTAAATTTGCTCAACAAGTATCACATCTTATTTAATTAAATTATAAACAAATTAAAATTTATAATTAACTAACTACATCATGCATTTACTAAATTACAATTACACAAATTATAATTTATAATTAATCATGCAAATATTGAATTATAATACACAAGATTATAATATATAATTAATCATGCATTACATAAATTATAATTTAAAATTAGCATTCACTTGATAAAAACTAATCAACTAAATCATTATAATTTAACAAAATTATAATTTAAATTAAACCTTTACTCTAATTATAATTATTCAAAGTTATAATCAAAAATTATATTTTAATAATATAATTTATTAATATTCATTTAGCATTTTAATATAGGTTTAATCATGCTATAAAAGTTATTACATAAAATTAGCGTTACAAAATACAAAAGAAAACAAGTTTTTTTTCCCTGCCACCCCCCCCCCCCCCGACGGGGCGGGGGTTTTCCTTTTGATAGGCCTGCCGGGGCGGGCCCCTTCCAGCGAACGCAGACAAGTTCGCGAACTGTGCAGAGAATAAGTCAATTTGACTTATTTTTCCACACCAAATTCTAATTTTAGTTCATGCAATTCATATCAATTAATAGAAAACACAAACTTAAATCTTATAACATGATTCTAACATACATAAATATTATAACACATCATCAAACAACCAATTTCATGAATTTCTTTTGAAGAAAAATCGTTGTTAAGTGTTCTTCATGAAATTGAACACTTCACTTTTATTTTTAACCCAATTCATGAAATTTCAATTTCACTAACTCTACCATATTAACATAACCCAAAAATAATTTACACAACAACTGATAAACACATAACAATTGGATGATTTAAAGACTATTTTCAGAAAACCAATTCTCTGTGAATCAAATTCTCAACCAATTAAATTCACAATACAAGAATATTTTTCACAATTGAAGATAACATCATTAAAATTCTACATAGGTATATAAATATATACAAATTCTCAATTTTACTCTACACTTAACCGATATATATATAAACATCCATATGAACATCACTTTCTCCATTAAAACATGTTTTATATAACAATTGAATTTCTAAAACTTGTCTATGGCATACAGTCCACTTACAAACAATTGTAACCAAAATTTCTACTTTTCTACATCAATATCACAATTACATGGAAAAAAAATTCACAGAGAACTCAATCATAAAGAAAACAACTATATAAAGTTTTTTAAAAAAATATAAGGTAGTGACTATACCTCTCTTTGCTTAGATGATTGAAGAAGAAGATGATGATTTTGATTCCTCTCAAGCTTTTCCTTTTTCTTCTTCTCTCTATCTTCTTCTCTGATATTTCTCTGTTCTCTCTTCTCTTCTTTGTTCTTAGTTTAGACTTAGGCTTAGACTCAACTAACGTAACATAAAAAATATATTACGTATACTTTAATTGATATAATAATATGTATTAAGGGCAATTACTCCCCAAAATAAATTGTCAGTTATAGGATTTCAAAAGCCACTAGAGCTTGTTTGGCAAAATATTTTATAAAAACAGATTATTGGTACTAAGGAATTGTTTGGGTAAAATGGGTTTAAAGCTAATGCAAGGGCCCTGTTTGGCAAAACCTTTTAAAACAAAAGTAAGGATCTTGTTTGGTTAAAACCATTTAAAAATTCTTTTCATTATTTTAATAAATCATTTTAACACATACTTTAATGTTACACTTTAATTAATTAAATCTTTTAACATCTAATTTAATCAATTAAAATCTAACATCAATTAATCACATAAAAATTTGTCACATAATTAAAATTACTCCCTAATTATAATTCATGTAACACTTAACACATAATTCATCTAATTTAATTATCTCAATTACATTAGAACTGTACTAAAAATTAATGTACATCAATTAATTTAAATATTAAATATTCATTTAATTAATATATAACACTTAATTAAATCACTCCACAAAATCACATAATTTATTTATTCAACTCAATAAATAAATCACACAAAATATTTATTTAACTCAATAAATATTTATAATTTATAATTAATCATGCAAATATTGAATTATAATACACAAGATTATAATATATAATTAATCATGCATTACATAAATTATAATTTAAAATTAGCATTCACTTGATAAAAACTAATCAACTAAATCATTATAATTTAACAAAATTATAATTTAAATTAAACCTTTACTCTAATTATAATTATTCAAAGTTATAATCAAAAATTATATTTTAATAATATAATTTATTAATATTCATTTAGCATTTTAATATAGGTTTAATCATGCTATAAAAGTTATTACATAAAATTAGCGTTACAAAATACAAAAGAAAACAAGTTTTCTTTTTCCCTACCACCCCCCCCCCCCCCGCCCCCCCGACGGGGCGGGGGTTTTCCTTTTGATAGGCTTGCCGGGGCGGGCCCCTTCCAGCGAACGCAGACAAGTTCGCGAACTGTGCAGAGAATAAGTCAATTTGACTTATTTTTCCACACCAAATTCTAATTTTAGTTTATGCAATTCATATCAATTAATAGAAAACACAAACTTAAATCTTCTAACATGATTCTAACATACATAAATATTATAACACATCATCAAACAACCAATTTCATGAATTTCTTTTGAAGAAAAATCGTTGTTAAGTGTTCTTCATGAAATTGAACACTTCACTTTTATTTTTAACCCAATTCATGAAATTTCAATTTCACTAACTCTACCCTGTAATATATTAACATAACCCAAAAATAATTTACACAACAACTGATAAACACATAACAATTGGATGATTTAAAGACTATTTTCAGAAAACCAATTCTCTGTGAATCAAATTCTCAACCAATTAAATTCACAATACAAGAATATTTTTCACAATTGAAGATAACATCATTAAAATTCTACATAGGTATATAAATATATACAAATTCTCAATTTTACTCTACACTTAACCAATATATATATAAACATCCATATGAACATCACTTTCTCCATTAAAACATGTTTTATATAACAATTGAATTTCTAAAACTCGTCTATGGCATACAGTCCACTTACAAACAATTGTAACCAAAATTTCTACTTTTCTACATCAATATCACAATTACATGGAAAAAAATTTCACAGAGAACTCAATCATAAAGAAAACAACTATATAAAGTTTTTTAAAAAAATATAAGGTAGTGACTATACCTCTCTTTGCTTAGATGATTGAAGAAGAAGAAGATGATTTTGATTCCTCTCAAGCTTTTCCTTTTTCTTCTTCTCTCTATCTTCTTCTCTGATATTTCTCTGTTCTCTCTTCTCTTCTTTGTTCTTAGTTTAGACTTAGGCTTAGACTCAACTAACGTAACATAAAAAATATATTACGTATACTTTAATTGATATAATAATATGTATTAAGGGCAATTACTCCCCAAAATAAATTGTCAGTTATAGGATTTCAAAAGCCACTAGAGCTTGTTTGGCAAAATATTTTATAAAAACAGATTATTGGTACTAAGGAATTGTTTGGGTAAAATGGGTTTAAAGCTAATGCAAGGGCCCTGTTTGGCAAAACCTTTTAAAACAAAAGTAAGGATCTTGTTTGGTTAAAACCATTTAAAAATTCTTTTCATTATTTTAATAAATCCTTTTAACACATACTTTAATGTTACACTTTAATTAATTAAATCTTTTAACATCTAATTTAATCAATTAAAATCTAACATCAATTAATCACATAAAAATTTGCCACATAATTAAAATTACTCCCTAATTATAATTCATGTAACACTTAACACATAATTCATCTAATTTAATTATCTCAATTACATTAGAACTGTACTAAAAATTAATGTACATCAATTAATTTAAATATTAAATATTCATTTAATTAATATATAACACTTAATTAAATCACTCCACAAAATCACATAATTTATTTATTCAACTCAATAAATAAATCACACAAAATATTTATTTAACTCAATAAATATTTATAATTTATAATTAATCATGCAAATATTGAATTATAATACACAAGATTATAATATATAATTAATCATGCATTACATAAATTATAATTTAAAATTAGCATTCACTTGATAAAAACTAATCAACTAAATCATTATAATTTAACAAAATTATAATTTAAATTAAACCTTTACTCTAATTATAATTATTCAAAGTTATAATCAAAAATTATATTTTAATAATATAATTTATTAATATTCATTTAGCATTTTAATATAGGTTTAATCATGCTATAAAAGTTATTACATAAAATTAGCGTTACAAAATACAAAAGAAAACAAGTTTTTTTTCCCTGCCACCCTCTCCCCCCCCCCCCCCGACGGGGCGGGGGTTTTCCTTTTGATAGGCCTGCCTGGGCGGGCCCCTTTCAGCGAACGCAGACAAGTTCGCGAACTGTGCAGAGAATAAGTCAATTTGACTTATTTTTCCACACCAAATTCTAATTTTAGTTCATGCAATTCATATCAATTAATAGAAAACACAAACTTAAATCTTCTAACATGATTCTAACATACATAAATATTATAACACATCATCAAACAACCAATTTCATGAATTTCTTTGGAAGAAAAATCGTTGTTAAGTGTTCTTCATGAAATTGAACACTTCACTTTTATTTTTAACCCAATTCATGAAATATCAATTTCACTAACTCTACCCCGTAATATATTAACATAACCCAAAAATAATTTACACAACAATTGATAAACACATAACAATTGGATTATTTAAAGACTATTTTCAGAAAACCAATTCTCTGTGAATCAAATTCTCAACCAATTAAATTCACAATACATGAATATTTTTCACAATTGAAGATAACATCATTAAAATTCTACATAGGTATATAAATATATACAAATTCTCAATTTTACTCTACACTTAACCAATATATATATATAAACATCCATATGAACATCACTTTCTCCATTAAAACATGATTTATATAACAATTGAATTTCTAAAACTTGTCTATGGCATACAGTCCACTTACAAACAATTGTAACCAAAATTTCTACTTTTCTACATCAATATCACAATTACATGGAAAAAAAATTCACAGAGAACTCAATCATAAAGAAAACAACTATATAAAGTTTTTAAAAAAAATATAAGGTAGTGACTATACCTCTCTTTGCTTAGATGATTGAAGAAGAAGATGATGATTTTGATTCCTCTTAAGCTTTTCCTTTTTTTTCTTCTCTCTATCTTCTTCTCTGATATTTCTCTGCTCTCTCTTCTCTTCTTTGTTCTTAGTTTAGACTTAGGCTTAGACTCAACTAACGTAACATAAAAAATATAATACGTATACTTTAATTGATATAATAATATGTATTAAGGGCAATTACTCCCCAAAATAAATTGTCAGTTATAGGATTTCAAAAGCCACTAGAGCTTGTTTGGCAAAATATTTTATAAAAACAGATTATTGGTACTAAGGCATTGTTTGGGTAAAATGGGTTTAAAGCTAATGCAAGGGCCCTGTTTGGCAAAACCTTTTAAAACAAAAGTAAGGGTCTTGTTTGGTTAAAATCATTTAAAAATTCTTTTCTTTATTTTAATAAATCTTTTTAACACATACTTTAATGTTACACTTTAATTAATTAAATCTTTTAACATCTAATTTAATCAATTAAAATCTAACATCAATTAATCACATAAAAATTTGCCACATAATTAAAATTACTCCCTAATTATAATTCATGTAACACTTAACACATAATTCATCTAATTTAATTATCTCAATTAAATTAGAACTGTACTAAAAATTAATGTACATCAATTAATTTAAATATTAAATATTCATTTAATTAATATATAACACTTAATTAAATCACTCCACAAAATCACATAATTTATTTATTCAACTCAATAAATAAATCACACAAAATATTTATTTAACTCAATAAATATTTAAAATTATTATATAAAATTTCAATCATTACAGTGAGCCTTGGAATTGCGGGATTAATGATCAATCACAATGATCTAAATCTGATTCCCACGATGGACAACTCCAAATTGTAAATACGTCCTGCCAATTTTTCAGTAATGTCAATGTGACGCCCCCAAATTCGGACCACTTGCGTCTCGAATTCGGTTCGTCACTTTCTAAATTTATAACATACTAACAACTCGTGCAACGGAATAATAGCATAATTTACATTTATTTAATATAATTATTCGGGTCCCGCGCTCTCGTAACTTAAACATAACTCCATCATCTTAAGCATATCTTAAACATAACTAATACATAATACGAAATAAGTTTTTATTACATTATCATAATAATCCTTAAAGAGAACAAAGCTACGACGTAGCCTTGCCTTTGCCCTTGTCTGTGCCTGAGGGTTCACAATGCTCTGCCTTAACTGAAATTTTTTAGGAAAAGCAAGAATGAGCAACAAGTTTGCTCAACAAGTAATATAGCAATAAGGGTGAATAATATAGATTCCAAATCCCAAGGGTACAATAGTAAATGATACTTCAAGAATAATAAGAAGTATCAATAGTTCTCAATAAATGTCACTATGGACAGAAAGATAGCAACTAGATTCAAGGTTTAACCATTTCAAGGTTCAAGAATAATGAACACTGAGCAGTCACTAAGGATTATGAACTCTTACTAGAATTAACAGTAATATTCTGATAATCCAATAAAATAAGTACAACAGGTGATTAACCTAAAGTACGCTACGTCATGCATAACATTTAATCGTACTCATGTGCGCACGTCGGTTCCCCAAAATTTGTATATAATTTTCCCTTCCATAAGGGTTGTTCATCTCAGTAGAATTATAAGAGTCCGCACCAAGTCAATTGGTTTGGATAACTTTCTAACATATAATATTAATCTAGCCGAATCAAATGGCTTAGACAACTTTTGTAATGCATTTAGGAACGATAAGTTCAATGCTTGCAACAACATCAAGCTATAAAGTCGATGTTCGAATAATAACAAATATTTGTTTGATATGGAATCAATTCGGATTTATACAATATGTAAAGTGAAAAGAGTTAGGGAACTTGCACAATAAAGAGTAGGGTTAAGAAACTTGCCTTATGCGTAGTTTATCAATCTAAAGCTTATCAACACTTCACGGACTAAGATATCCTATTGTAACATAGTTACGAATATAAGTATTTTCATTAGTTTCATAAGTCGAATACATATATTAGATATGTAAGTTAAACACATACATAAGATCCTAACTTAGTCGTACAATCCTATACGTATGTTGTTACATACCTTAGGGACACATAGCACAAAATCAGTTTGTAGGTTATTATATAATCAAATGGCATAACTAGTAATCATCGTCTTCTTTTGAAACTTTATAAATACTTATCAATGACATGGTTTCTATCATCAATATGTTCATTAGTACTTGAACACCCCTCTATACATGTATGGCAGTTTAGAACATTAGTGATAGCATACATGCAGTTTCAGATTACAACAAAATTGTCAGATTACTCTGCAGGGCGGCGCGGCTGCGCTTGGTTTGAACTAGGGAGTGGCGCGGCAGCGCTGCTTCCCAGTTTAAACCAGAACTGAAAAGTCAGTTTGCATGGCCTAGCTCGCTTACTCGCATACATTGATGACGACATATGCAGAACATACATGTTATGAGGTTCATGACTAGGTTTGGGTCTCTGTTTTACCTTCAACGTAGTTTATTATCAACTTTCCATTTAACAAGCTTAACGTGATCAATTCGAAAGGTCTCTTATGTTTAGCCATTATACATATGCAATGAGGTCAATAAACCTCAATCATACATGTTCAAGTCATCCAAGTCATGTATTTCAAGGTAGCATAGTTTTACTTTTTTAAAACTCATTTGAATAATGCTCGACTAGTTTGCAACGTTCATAGCTAGTTAGGCATACATGTCAATAATGTCTATATGCATACGATATCCTATCATGATAGTCATAAATTTTAGAATACACATAAGGTAGTTATTAGCATCGTTAGTTTTCAAACTCTTAAGTTTTCTTTGCAAATTCCATATTAAACCAACCAAGCATGCAAAGAAACTTCACATACTATATATTATACTCATGTACACACATAACTAGACCACATAAGCATGCTCACAAGTTCAGAACTTAAAGTGTACTTATTTCATCAAGTTTGTATTTGAAAACTCTAAGTTTCTTTTAGAAACCGTTTAAAACCGAGCTAAGGTAGGTGATAACATGCAAGGCCACCTACGTTAGCATGTCAAGGACCTAAATAGGCATAATTAAGTTAAACTAGCATGCTCAACATTTCAGAAATCACAAAACACAGGCTGCAGGCCTGCCAAACGACAAGCTCGCGCCATGATAATACTAAGGAGGGGCGCGGCCGCTCCACTCCGGTTCCATCACAGACAGCCTTCTGCAATAGCAGAGTTCTAAACCCAAATCAAAATTCCTTCATGAAACATGATTGTAACCAACCCCTATTGTTTTTATACATGCATATAAACCTTACTATCATGTTAACATCACTTCACATATCAATCTTCAACTAATTTATGCAAATTTCTAAGAATTATCAATGTTTGAACTTCAAAACATGAGTAAGTATTATACCTATTGAAGCTTTGAATTTGACTAATTTTGCTCTAATTTCAGATTTCTCTCTCAGCTCACTCTCTATATCAACTTAGCCAACAACTTAGCAAATTCATTATGAGAAGAGGAGCTTGCTATTTATAGAAGAATTCAATAACCATACAAAGCTATTGCCCAAAGTTTGAAATCAATGGAAGAAAGGAGGAGATGTTGGGCAATAGAGAGTTGGTGGATCACTATTGGAGCCACACCCCTCTCCATCATTACCATCATTAGCATTCTCTGAGTTTGGTATTATAAAAGTAGTATAAGCCATTGACCATTCACGTGTAGAAGGAGATATGACACACAATATGGGACAAGTCTCCTATACTCAGTAATTGGAAATGAAATAATGTTAACATACTTTAGGTTTAATAAATATACATGTACATATATCTCTAACAGTGTATATATGTATACCTAGGTTTAATTCTCTTTTAATTTATAATGTAGCTTTAGTGGAGAAATAATATTACATTGTAGCAAGTTAGGGGTACATATATACACATTATTTATATAATTCATGTACATTTGATAATACCAAAGATAATTTAGTTGAGTATTATCATCCCACATTATCATAAAACTTTATTATTTCAATTATACTTAATTATTGAAATAATTAATAAATAACAATTATTTATTTAGTTTAATTTAATATTTCACAAAGTACACATTTAATGTATCCACACATAACATATTGTCACATAAGCTCATTTAGGTAACTTATATGATTCATTTAATTCTACTATATAGTTTCCTATATTATATAGTCACCTTGTAGTGTCACACCCCATCTTATATTAAATGAATGTAGGCACCATATAATATACAATCACTCATCACATATTATTGTACACAACAATAAATTGAATAAACATTAATCTATTATTTTAATTAATTATTTACCCATTAATATGCTATTACTCATAATAACAATTGATTAACAATATTATATTAATTAATCCTTCACTTAGAAATTCCTTCTTTAATTTAATTAAATCGTCATAATATCCATCCTCGTGCCACACAAGGCATTTCACGAGTTCATCATTAACTCTCCACATTTCTCAATTATTATAAATTTAATTTAATTAAATTGAGTTACTCATCTCATGCTATGTAAACATTTATATAAAAATAAATATCCACACTTTTATTAATATCAATATTAATATTATTTATAAAATTCACGGTTATTACAATCAATCAGATGGACCTTAAAACGGTTATTCGGATTTAAGGTCTCTACATAGTATATTTTGGTTTGTAGTGCTAGGGTCACTTGGATGACTTTCATGCCCATAAGAGGACCAACACTTGTATATACATTCTGTGGTCGAGGATGCTTCGCATCTCGGCAATAAAGATCTAAATCAAGCCGAATGCGGAATAAAATAAAAATGGAAGTATCAAAAGGCTTCAATTCTTATGCGAGCGTAATGGTTTGAAAACCAGCTTTCAAAATGACATTTTCAAATCTTGTCTAAAAATTAACTTTTCAAACAAATCAAACCCTTCGTATATAGGTCCAACAAAGCACGTCACTACTTTCAAATCAAACACGTAGGCTCAATTATTTCAAGCATATACACACATTGCAAATAAAAAGGAAAATATTGAAAAGATACGGTAACCGTGTTTCACGGGAGTCGGGGGGTGCTTAACACCTTCCCCCCGCTTAACCAAACCCCCGAACTTTATGAATCTTGGTTTCAAGGCCAAGTTTTGACAGCGTCCAGTAATTGGGCCTACTTGCAAAATAAAATCGGTTGAGTTGGTACAACCATTTCAAAATATATCAATTGGCGACTCTGTAAACCTTTCAAAATCATCGAAATGATACATGTTGGCCTTTTTCTAAAAATTTCACTCTTCATAAAACAAATAAGACAAACAAGGGTAGAAAACATCAAATTTAGGGAGAGCAAGATCTGTCCAAAGAGGAAATTTTTTCTCGACGTCGACAGGTGTTTGGTTAAACCCTAGTTTCTATCTCTATAGAGAAGGTGTACTCTCCCAACTCTTGAAATTAAATGTGTAACAATTTAGGATTAGGGTTTCATATTAATTATTTAAACCCTTTTAATTAATTAGGTTTCTCAATCTTATTATGAATAATTAATTAAAATCTTTTAATTAATTAGCCTCCTAATCTTATTAAGAATATATATGAGAGAGTTTCTTATTAATTAATTCCCAAACTCCTTTAGGAATTAAATAATAATAATAATAATAAGATGAATCTTATTAATTTATATTTAATATTTCTAAATATTAAATAAGAAATATTATGCTATTTAATTTATTCTATCACCATAGATTAAATTAAATATACATAACTTATTATTATGATTATGCCATTTGCTTCTTAAATAAATATTCTTCCTTTTATAGTGTGACCCTTTAGGTTCTCCATATTAAACCGGTTGTGAATAAATAAATTAAAACAATTCTAATCTTATTTAAATAAATAAATTAAACTATTTAATTTATTTATATAAATAACATTTATTCTATAATAAGAGTAAGCCCGCTTAGCGATCAACGACTTTCCAAATAATATAGATTTCAACATTAATCATAAAAGAACCTTTGAGTTAATAGTCACTGTACAATTCAATCCTTCCATCATACAATGTCTCAATTAAATATAAGACATGTAATTACTATCAAATCTTATTTTATTTAATTATATATATTTCGATCCTAAATGCACAACACCAAAAAATGCAAATTAGAAACTCCTTTCTAATTTCATTCCACCTTGACCAAGGATTTCTAGGTTGTCATTTATCGAATCATATAGGACATTCTCTTCCTTTACTAGAAGCGGTAGATTCTTTATTGATCATTCATTATCTCTATATATAACTTATTATACCTATGCATACCCTTTGATATACCTTAAGGGTCTTAAGGGACATGTCAAAGTATAACTTATCATACACAAGATACTATGATGATCTCAAGTCTAAAGATCACTTGTACTACTATCACTTGAGGAATTCCTATTGATAGGCTCTATTAGGTATTCCTCAGCGAGCCACATTCAGTGAACTTATTCTCCAATAAGCACCTACATACTTGCTTTAGTGTCTCCACACAAATGATCATGAGATCGATCATCCTCATCCAATTAGCGAGCAACGTATGTACCAATCTATCCGGATTCACTATTCTCATATTTAGTAATCCAACGATTGAGAACTATTTTAGTTTTAAGCTATCTAATAATTTAGATCTCATTAGCATGATCATCATCATGATTCTAAAAGCATTGCTTAAAACTATGGGTTTATCACATTTTATTATAATAGCATCATGTAGATAATTAAATGCCTTTAATTAAATAACTTTTTTATTAATAAATGAATAAGATTGTTACAAAGTATATGCTTTATCATCAAACATGATTGGCTTGTGTGCATACTACTTTCAATCTCCCACTTGAACTAAAGTCAATCGCCATGGTATCTAATACGCTTCTTCTCTAAGTGATGATTATCTTGCTACTGGATAAGCTTTAGTAAATGAATGTGTAATGTTGTTCTTGAGAGTTCTCCTCTTTCAATGAAAGTGCCACAACACATGTTTGGATCCAAGATGAGACTTAGAAACTATTCCTAGTTCTGTGATGAATTTTTCATCCAAAACATCAGCTTGCAGCTTCATTTACAGCTATATACTTTGTCTTTATCACTAAACCAGCAACTCTTTGCTATTTGGAACCTTTTCAATTCACTACACCACCTTTCAAGGTAACGACTTACCCTAAAGTGGATTTGTTGTCGTCTTGGTCAGTCTGAAAAATTTGAGTCTGTTTAGTCCTCTAGTTTTAATTCAGATCCATCATGAATCATGATTACATCCTTAGTGTCGGTTAAGTATTTTAATATATTTTCACTATCTTACAGTGATCTTCTTCAGTATACCACTGATCAACATCAAGTCTCTTACATTTCATTGCATACATGATAGTAACTCATGCAATATCTCTTTTGTTGAGGATAATTTAGAGAGATTCACTCCATGGCTGTGACGAACAAGAATTTTTTAATTTATTTAAATATTTATTGAATTAAATAAATATTTTTGATGACTTATTTATTGAGTTAAATAATTATTTGATGGAATTGTGGTAGATTAATTTAATTATATGTGTTACATTAGTTAAATTAATGTGGAGAAATTTTATAATTCAAAGTATGTATTTAATTGAGTTTATTCAATTAAATGAATTATTTAATAAGCATAATGTTATTCTAATTAATTTAATAATTAATTAGAGATTTAATGATTTGACATAATTAATAAATGAGAATTTTAATTAGGTGATAATGTGATTTAATGTGGATTTATTATATTATATTTAATTAAATTTAAATAAGATAATTTGATTAATTAAAGTGCGACTAATAAATTATATTATAAATATTTAATTAAATTAAATGAAAAGGAGAAATAAGAGCCAACCAAACATGGCCTTAATGGGAGTTGGGACAGTTAACCCATAATGGGATTAACTGACCACTACATCGTCATTTTATATTATATCATACGTATATGAATATTGCATATCTATACATATATATTATATATCAGTATTCCTATATTCATATCTTCCATCAAAGAGAAACTTAGAGACAATTTAGAGAGCGAGTTTGAAGAGATTAAATGTTGGAGAAAACAAAGACAGATTCTAGCAATTTCAATCAAGAAGCAAAGGGTAATTCCTTTATCTTAGTTTTAAATTCACATGTCTCTCCATTAATGTATCTTTAAGTTCTCTGTAAAAACTTAGTTTGTTATTAATACATGAATTGATGATATATGTGTTACAAATTTTTCATAACATGTTTTATATCTTGTATGCATGATTTAAAGTGATTTAAACCTTGTAATTATGTTTTATTTGGAATTTGAAAGTTACAGAGCATGAAGAACACGTATATGGCCCTTATGTACAAAATAGCATGCTTTAATTGGTTAGTTAACATGAAATTGATAGTTGATTATGATCAAGCATGTTTAAACGAACAAAACAAAATTCAAACGGACATATTCGGAGTTATAACGAATCTGTAACTTTGAATTTCATGTTTTTCCTCAAAACATTACAAAATATCCAAAACCGTAAATTATATGTTTTAATTTGAGTAATTATGTGGTATAAAATGTTAAAAGCATGTTAGAATCATTGTATGATGATTCTATGAAGTTTATACTTCATGAGAATCACTGTACTAGTTTAATTTGGATTTTTTTGGCCTTATCTGCAATTTTTCGCAAACTGTTCATGAACTAGTCGAGGCACCCTACCCCAGCAGGCTCTTGAGCCTCCCCAGCGGGCCCCCCTACAGAACATATGCCTGCCCCAGCAGGCCTAACACCCGCCCCAGCAGGTGTGGTGCAGAGAAAATTTTTTGTTTGACCCGTTTGTGTAATTTTAAGCTATAAAATGATGAGTTAACCTAGCATAATGAATATGATAACATGATGAACATGTAATACGATACTTTAACATGTTGTTGACATGAATAATATAATTTCAAGTTTCATGTTAATGAACTATGTGTAAACTTGGATATTGATGTCGTAAGACTTGATTACGCTTGTCTAATAGTTCATATTATGTGGTATGCATATTGTGACTAAGATTCACGTTATGTGGTTAGTTAACAAGTTATTATTATAAACCAAGTTGTTAAGTTGAACTTCAGTAGGAAGTTCAACAGTTAAAAGTAGTGGTTATGGAACTAATTGATGTCATATACATAATGTAATGTGTAGGACGTTGAGGAATTGAATTATAATTATATTTGTAGCTTGCGCACGAGGCAAGTTTCCTTACCCTAACTCGATTATGATTACTCAAGTTTTCTTGTCCATACTCTTTAAATTGAGCAAGCTTTCTAAATTCAAAGTTATTCATTGAGCAAGTTCTATACTTCTGATTCTACATCAATCTAGTTCTTGTTTATTCAAGTTAAGATTTCGTATGAGATATTATAAGCATTGTAAAGTATTACTTCAGTATACAATACTTATTTGATTGTATACCCTCGAGATTTATATTCCAATTGATTATCAATTATTGTTGAACCTTGTAAGGCTAGCGAACCCTTATTGATTCGACTAGTCCATAGTTGATGAACGTTCAAAATTTTAGAACTATTATTGAGCTTATAAAAACCAAACTTCCTTTGGTGCGGACTCTGATGTCAAACTGAGATGAAGAACCCTTTATAGGGGATTATTTACGCTTTAGCGTTGAGATATTGTGCACCGTATGGGCAGATCTCCCTAAGTACGAGTAGTAGAGTCCATATAGTCTTACGACTGTTAAAGTAGAAATACTTAACAACCTGGGATATAGTTCAAGGTCTTATGACCCTCAGACATACTTTTGATTCTAGTTATTCATTCTTGACTCAAAAGTCAAGCTTTTTATTATTCAGACTTCTGTGACTTATTCGCATGTTATTATATTGTTATATTTGTATACTTGTGGGCAATCGTTCTCACTCTTGCATAATAACATTGCAGTTAAGAACGAAAGGTTCGACGAGCCTTCCACTAGCAAAGGCAAGGGCAAAGTTAACAAGTGGTGAAGACTTGTTATTTTATTTGAGAATATCTGTTAAGACTTATGTTATGATGTTTAAGACTTATTTTTTTATGTTTCTGCATTTGAGATTTAAGGTTAGTATGACTTGGGATTTAATTATGTATTGATTATGGGTAGATAGATAAATGATATTTGTACAGTGAACACCAAATCCCGTGAAAATTAAAGTACCCAAATTTGGGGGTGTCACAAGTTGGTATCAAAGTCGTAGGTTATGAACCTTCGGTGTAACGACCCCAAAATTCTTACAATATAATTCTCATCCTCGATCGTTAACAATACATCTTTAATCTATCTTTACATCATTATTCGATATTAAAATCACTAAAAATGCGGAATATTTAAAATTTTTATAAACTTTCTTTCTATATTGCCTTGAATCGCAACCTTAACATTACAAATATTTGATTCAATTCTATTACATGAATCGCTACAACGAAAAGACTATACAAAGTCTTACATCACTAAGAAATATCCATTATACGTTGGATAGCTCAACTTATAACTTAACAATTAAGTTACAATGAAAACATCAACTACAATTTAAAATTTAACCGAACATTGATCTCTATAAATCACTTAACACGTATCTTTACCTTGCATCCTTGACCTGCAAAAATGATTATTTGCAAGAGTGAGCTCGACAGCTCAGCAAGATCTAACAGTTTTCATGCATCACATAGCACATAATTAACATGCTCAATATTAAAGTAACATGGCATACATGCTTTAATCACATAACAAATATAAAGATTGAGTTCCTTACTCAATCAACATTATTAAATCAATCAATATAGTCATAAATTGACTTTAACATTTCATGCTTGCAACATATACAACATAGCATACTCTTTGCAATACAATTTAAAACAGTTCATAATATCATCAAGTTCACATAAAAAATAGGAACCGAAAGACTTGCCTTGATCGTTATTTACCAATAACAGTTTAACAGCTTACAGATATCTGCACTTCACGTGCCCTACACAATTATATAATCATTCACATAAACTATTAGTCACATAGCAAAGCATATTAGTTGTAATGTAAACTTTACTCTACATCTCATAACCCTTCCTATTATCAATACACAATGTTCAACTTGATTGTGTTAACTATCGACTTATATTTCACTATATTTCTTTTTCGTAATATTCGAAATTTATTCAAGTGTTTAAATATTGCTAGGACTAATTATTGGTTTTATACTAACCCCATTTTATATCTTATAATGTTCATTTCATTAGAATCGAAACACTATTTAAGTGTATTACCACATTACACAGCGTTTCGACGTTTATACGTCACACGCCTGACTCGCCTCTTTTGCATGTGCTTTGCATGCTCCTAGATTGGGTTACATTACTCTATAATGTTTCATTCTTATTAAAAACATAATATTAAACAAGGTCATACACACTCGTTGCGGCGTTGAAACGCTTGCACGTCCGTATGCCAAACTTGCCTATTCCAACGCCCAAACGACACGCATTTGCGCACGCTTAGCACGCCCAACCGAATTGTCTAATACTCAAGGGTTAATGCTAAGTATCATTATAATACCTAATAGTCATGTTATGAAAGTTAGAACATCATTTTCCATGGTCGGGACGATTACATGTGCTTACGTGCATGCCCGACGCCTCCCGATTGCCTTCAAAAACACATCAGTCCCACAAATGACCATTTTGACCCTAGCTAACGACCTCAAATTGAAAACCTTAAAGAACGAAAGTTGTAGGTATACTCGTGCTCGTTTCGGATCATCTTTAATCACCTCAATCGGAGTTCGTATGAAAACGTTATGGCTGTTTTACCAGAGGAGGTCAAAACAGTCTCTGGCTAACTTTTCCTCCCGGTGCAGCTGCGCCCCAAATAGCCTTGGGGGCAGCATAGCTGCGCCCCTGGCAGCGTGCTACGCGAAATTTTCCTCCAGTATGTTATTCTGGCGAATTTTCTAACCCTTCTCTCCTTCCAATCATCATAAATCAAGCTATACACATCCGATTGAGTCTGTTTTCGACTCTATGGATTCGTAATTCATAGAACTACACATCTACATGATAATTATAACACTTCAAAAACATTAACAATTCCTTTTAAGGGTTCCAATTCAGTGTTCATGCTAATGTTTTATATTTTACACATATTTAGCGAATTCAATCACTACGAATTCGTTTTACATCCGTTTGGACTCGTTCAACTTGGGTTGTTTTTGTTTTTTTCGAGTACTATCATAATACATCATCAATTTTAGATTTCCATCAAGAATTTATCATCAATTTTCATTCTAAAATTCAACCAAAACACATAAACCCATAAGAACACAATTTCTCCATTAGAAACTTGTTTTTACAATACTTTGATTTCTGAAAAATCGTTTATAGTATATATGTAAGGGATTACAACATCTATCAATTCATTCATAAAAACTCATGAACACGTTATGTATATATAATCATATATATACCAATTTTCATAGAAGTTCAATTAACATAGAACTAACAATGAAAAATATAAAACAAACTCTTTAAAATACAAGGGTTCAAATCATATCCTTGATGCTTCTTAGTGAGGAAGAAGAGGGTGAGGTTTAGCAATGACTCTCTCAAGGCCTTCCTCCTTTCCTCTTCTTTTTCTCTCTTCTTCTTCTCTCTTCTTCTTCTCTTTTCACTCCATCTTTCTCTGTGTTTTCTCTCTAACACAGACTAACCTTTTTCTTTGTTTTAGACTTAGGTTTAGAATAAGAATTAACGTAGTTTTTTTACAAAACGTAAACTGATATCATATATATTATATGTATAACTATATAATATATATTTAACTCCCAATTAAATCATCCTTTAATACCATAATTGCATTTAATATATATAAGTTACAACATTTGGAATTTAAAAAGCCCTAAGGCTTGTTTGGCAAAATAAGTTATTTTAAAAACAGATTTTTAGTAGTTAAGGTCATGTTTGGGTAAAACAGTTTTAAAACAAAAGTAAGGGCCTTGTTTGGAAAAAAAATTATTTAAAAACTCTTTTCTTTATTTTAATAAATCCTTTTAACACATACTTTAATGTTACTCTTTAATTAATTAAATCTTAACATTCTAATTTAATTAATTAAAAGTCTAACATCAATTAAGCACATAAAATTGTCACATAATTACAATTAATTGCTAATTATAATTGCATGTAACACTCATCACATTACTCATCTAATTTAATTATCTCAATTCAATTAGAACTATAACATGCAATCATTATATCAATTAAATTAAATACTAAATATTCATTTAATTAATATACTACACTTAATTACATTACTCCATAATAATCACATAATTATTTATTTAACTCAATAAATAATTCAATTAAAATATTTATTTACTCCAATAAATATTAAAATTAATATTAAAATTATCTTCACATAGATTCACTTATTTCACCATATATGACACGTATTCACATACTTAAACTCAAAACATCAGATAATAAGAATTTTATTTATTAAATTCTCATTTATAAATTCTAAAAATTTGGGATGTCACATTCGGTGGGGGAAAACCTTAGGGTAGTAGCCTTCGATAACATAGTAATGATAAACTCTTATCGAGTTCTAAGAAAGATAATAAATTACTTTATGTGCTTTGTGTTTATGTTTATGTACTCGCGCAAGTATCATCAAGTTATGTCGAGTAGTGAGTACCGATTAGTATCACGTAATAACTAAAGCTTAAAATTTTGATCATCAGGATGTCGGATGTTGGAGGATCTAGTCAGCCTAGGGAGGTTGTACCCCGAGTGGCTATTGAGGAGGAGCCCTGAGACATTCATACAGTCTAGGAGCAGCTAGTTTGACGAGAGCCATCTCCTTTGATCACTGTTGTTGGTCAGGATCATAAGCTAGTGTTCGATTCAGAGGAGGACTCTAAGGAGATTGAGATTCAGGCTGAGGCAGCCGAGGAGGAGGATGAAGACCCTGAAGAGTTCCCACCGAACTCTATCAGTACTGAGATGTACGACGAGCTGTATGACCATAACATAGAGTTTTAGGATACCGTTTGTGAGCTAAAGGAGCAGACAATTACTCAGCAGACTACCATCTAGCAGAAGGATGGTGAGGTTGAGACTATGTACACATGTCTTGGAGATGTAAAGTGGGAGTTGGTCTATGAGAAGGGTCAAGGTGAAGAAAAGTCAGCTGAGATAGAGAAGCTGAAGAATGATTTGAAAGAGGAATCAGCGAAGCTTGCCATAGCAGAGGATGCTTGGATGAGGGTTTCACGACGTGCAGAGATTGCTGAAGATAACAGTCGGGCAAAGAAGGCTAAGATTGAGGAGACGGACTACACGTTTCAGAATGCAATTGACAAGGCCCAGTATTAGGTTATGAGCTATCCAGTTCAGTTCGAAGATCTACCTTGGTACATGCTAGATCACAGGACGATGTTCCGCATTATGGAGGAAGAGCGCAGTAAAGCTGTTCGACGCCTTAGTAGGACGTGATAGGAACAGTTTGATTATGTGAATATTTATTTGATAGTTAATAATGTAAATTCTAATGTGATTATAAACAAAGGAATATTTTGATGATTTAAATCTTGAAGATTCTTTATCTCGGGATAGTTGATGTAAATAGCAGTGATGCTATCTTCGTATGTCTAAAACTTTTGATTAAATAAAATATCAGAGTTCATTTGAGATGTTATGTGTTAAGTGTTAAGTATTATCTTAAAGTATTTAAGTTAAAACTTAAATATTTAAAGAATTAAATAAATAACTAATAAGCGTATATTTTAACAGAAATATGCCGCCGAGAAGAAGACCCAACCATCGACCGGCCCAAGAAGGGTCAACGAACAACAACAACGAAGCCAATGCCAACGCGTACCCCGTTCAGCAGTTGGTGAACTTGTTGACTGGAGCAATGAAAAATTAGCCATAAGCTCCACCGAATACATCGTTCAAAGACTTCAAGACGGTGGGACCACCAGAATTTAAAGGATCCATGAGCCCGATTGAAGCACAGACTTGGGTCATGGAAATGGAGAAAGTTTATGATGTCGCTAGGGTCGGTGAAGATCAGAAGACCGCGTATGCGACGTTAATCTTGAAGTCAGAAGCCAGTAATTGGTGGCAGGCAAACAAAGTCAGGGGAGGAGAAGGTGTGATAACCTGGGAGAGGTTCAAGGAGATATTTTTCGAGATGTATTTCTCGACAAGTTCACAGAACCAAATGGAGGTTCAGTTTTTGGAGTTGAAGCAGGGAAATATGTCCGTACCAGACTCTACGGTGAGATTCAATGTGTTGGCTAGGTTTTTCACATACCAAGTGCACACTGACGAGAGAAAGGCTAGGAGATTTGAGAAGGGAATGAAGCCCTGGTTGTATAGCAAGGTGTCGATGTTCCAGCTGAACACCTTTATTGGGGTATTAGAGAAGGCAATTCTCGCTGAAGGAGGGAGCGATGTTGTGACCAAGTACAACCAAGAGCAGAAAAAGAAGAAGAATGAAGGTGATGGAAATAACAAGGCTAGTGGTAGCAACACGAGAGGAAGCAATTGTGACGCCCCCAAATTCGTACCACTTGCGTCTCGAATTCGGTTCGTCACTTTCTAAATATCCAATAACATAATAACATCTCACGCAACGGAATGATAGAATAATTTTACATTTATTTAATATAAATATTCATGTCCCAAGGTCTCGTAACATAAACATCTCATACATTGCTTAAACATAACTAATACATAATATGAATAAGGATTATTACATCATCATAATATTTCTAAATAAGAACAAAGCTAAGTGCCCGAGGGTCCACCTTGCTCTACCTTAACTGAAATATTTTTAGGGAAAGCAAGAATGAGCAACGAGTTTGCTCAGCAAGTAATATAACAATAAGGGTGAATATTATAGATTTTAAATCCCAAGGGTACAACAGTAAATGATAGTTCAAGAATAACAAGAAGTATCAATAGTTCTCAATAATAGTTGCTATGGACAGAAAGAAATCAACAAGATTTAAAGTGTTAACCTTTTCAATGTTCAAGAATAATGAACACTGAGCAGTCACTAAGGACTATGAACTTTTACTAGAATTCACAGTAATATGCTGATAATCCAATAAAACAAGTGCAACAGGTGATCAGCCTAAAGTACCCTACGTCATGCATAACATTTAATCGTACTCATGTGCCCACGTCGGTTTCCCGATAATTGTATATAATTTCCCCTTCCATGAGCGTTGTTCATCTCAGTAGAATTATAAGAGTCCGCACCAAGTCAATTGGTTTGGATAACTTTCTAACCTACGATATTAGTCTAGCCGAATCAAATGGCTTAGACAACTTTTGTAATGCATTTAGGAACGATAAGTTCAATGCTTGAAACAACATTAAGATATAAAGTCGATGTTCTAATAATAGCCTCAATTCGAATTTATACAATATATAAAGTGAAAAGAGTTAGGGAACTTGCTCAATAAGGAGTAAGGTTCAAATACTTGCCTTAAGCGTAGTTTACCAACCTATAACTTATCAACACTTCAACGGACTAAGATATCATATTTGTAACATAGTTACGTTTATATATATATCCATTAGTTACACAAGTTTGAAACATACATTATCTCATACATATGATCAACACATAAGTTAAGTCTTATCCTTACTACATAATTATACCACGCATTGAATCATAACTCTTAATATATATCGTCTTTACTATATTTAGAATCCCTTTATAAGTTTAACATCTTCATATTATATCACCATTATACATGAATACAATAAGCATCAATAAGACTCTGTTTAACAGCTTAGATTAGTATTATAAGTAAACTGACAATATCAAAAAGCAAGCAGAATGTCTAGACCAGATTACAGGAGGGCGCAGCTGCGCCCTAGTTAGGCTTAGGGATGGCGCAACTGCGCCGTCTGCTGGTCAGACTAGAGTTGAGCTTTACTATTCCTGGATTAGTCTCATTCTAAGCATACATAGATATTAACACATAGCATATGCGCATGTTAAAGGGTCTCGCATTACCTTACGTTCATCTTTGTACGTTATGGTTTTATTTTGGGATTTCTAATGAGTTAAGGCCAACTAAGGTCATAAAATCACAAAGTCAACTATGTTAACAATCTATTCATATAAGAAGGTCATACAAATCTGAAATATGCATTCTTGCATGTATTCACATCATTGACGCATAACTAACATAATTCATAACTTGGAAACTTACTTAAATTTATATTTAAACGACCCTAGGTTATGTCCTACTAAATGAACGCACATATAGGTTATGTTTAGGGATATAAGAGTACTAACATGCATGTCCAGATATCAGAGTGTAAACATCATCATGTCCACGAACATAGTTGCAAAACTTTCATGTTTTCCTTTTAAAAGTTTGTTTAAACCAAGTCAAGGCAATCTAGTATCTATGAACCAACTTTGAACCTTATGTCATGCATAGTTAGGCTACGTGTACATGTTAGTAAATGTCAAAATATAAGATGCTACAAGTGTAATCAAATTGGTTTTTCAAAGCGCTGAGTTCTTTTTTAGAAGATACACATAAAGGTAGGTTAAATCAAACCACACAATGCAAAAGGGACCTTACACTACATGATAGACCTATTTTCATGCAGGTTTAAGTTAGTTCAACATGTTAGAAAACATTAGATTGCAATGAAAGTCAAAATTTCCTGCTTGTACACGGCGCAGCTGCGCCGTTTTGAACTGCAGGGAGCGCGCAGCTGCGCCCTACTCAGGACAGTCCAGAAAAGCTTCTGCTTCGGCAGCAAACAACCCATACACGAAATTATTTATAAAATGTGCTCATTTTCAATCACATTGCTACTCTAGATGTTGTTAAACTTATATAAAATAATGATATTCCAAATCTACATCAATTAACAAGCATTCAAGGAATTCTAGTATTCTTAGAAATTAAAATTAGGAACACAGTTTTAAAGATTATACCTCTGTTGAATTTAAATTATCAAAGCTTCCAAGTTGCAGACAAATTCCTAATCTCAGTATACTCACACTCCAAGTTGCAAAACAATTGTGAAGAGAAGGGACTCCAATTTATAGACAATTGATTACACAGACAATGGTTTTGCCTCTCATTTCAAACCAACGGGAAGAAGAAGAATACATTGGGCAATCAAGGTTTGGTAGCACAGTGAATTATACTATTGAGGCCACTCCTCTTTATCATTTGATAGTTGCTGAGTTTGAGAAGGAGAAGTAGGCTTAGGCCATTCATTGGCTATACACGTGAAGAAGGAGAATGGGACACCAATACGGGACAATGTCAAATAGACTCAGCATTTGCAATATGCCTAACTAATACACATATTATTCCTACACAAATGTATATATGCATACCTAGGTTTATTTCTCCTTTAAGTTACAATGTAGCTTTAGTGGGTAATTAATATTACATTGTAGCAAGTTGGGGGGGTATATATATACACATCATTATATAATCCATGTACATTTGATAATGCCGAAATATAATTTAGTTGAGTATTATCACTCCACATTATCATAAAACTTTATTATTTTAATTATACTTAATTATTGAACTAATTATTAAATAACAATTATTTATATAGTTTAATTTAATATTTCACAAAGTACACATTTAATGTATCCACACATAACATGTTGTCACATAAGTATCATTTATATAACTTATATAATTCATCTAATTTTACTATATAGTTCTATAAATTATATAGTCACATTGTAGTGTCACACCCCATCTTATATTAATTAAATGTAGGCACCATATAATATACAATCACTCTTCACATATTATTGCACACAACAATTAATAGAATAAACATTAATCTCATTATATTAATTAATTATTTACTCTTTAATATGTTATTATTCATAATAATAATTAATTAACAATATTATATTAATTAATCCTTCAGTTATTAATTCCTTCATTAATTTAATTAAACCATCATAATTTCTATCCTCGTGCCACACAAGGCATTTCACGATGTCATCATACTTTTCCACATTTTCTCAATTATCATAAATTCAATTTAATTTAATTGAGTTACTCACCTCATGCTACATAAAAATTTATATTCGAATAAATATTCACATTCTTATTAATATCAATATTACTATTTATTCATGAAATTTACGGTTATTACATCCTCCCCCCCTTATAAAAATTCCTTCCTCAGAATTGGTACAAGGTTACACAAAAAAATGGGGATAGTCTCTCCTCATCTTATCTTCTAATTCCCACGTGACCTCCTCGACATCGTGGTTTTGCCAAAGCACTTTTACAGAAGATATAACTTTGTTTCTTAGTGTTTGCTCTTTCCTATCTAATATTTGGACATAAATTTCTTCATACGCTAGATTCTTCTCTTCTTGAATGGCTTCGTAGGAAATCACGTGCTTATAGTCGGGCTTGTACGGATGCAACACGGAGATATAAAACACATTGTGGACGTGTTCCAATTCAGGTGGTAATGCAACTTTGTATGTCACTTCGCCCACTCGCTTCAATATCTCGAATGGTCCTATAAACCTCGAACTCAATTTTTCCTTCTTACCAAATCGTATCTTTCCTTTCCAGGGAGATACCTTCAAAAATACAAAACTACCGACTTTAAAGTCTCGGTTTTGTCGATGCAAATCTACGTACTTTCTCTGGCAATCTTGAGCTACTACCAATCTGGCTCTTATTACCATCACCACGTCTGCTGTCTGTTGTACGAACTCTGGTCCTAACATTCGTCGTTCTCCGACTTCGTCCCAGTATAATGGCGTTCTGTATTTTCTCCAGTAAAGAGCTTCGTATGGTGGCATGCTGATACTCGCATGATAACTATTGTTATACGCAAATTCGACTAGGGGTAGGTGATTGTCCCAATTTCCCTTGAAATCCATCACGCAAGTTCTAAGTATGTCCTCTAGCGTTTGTATTGTTTTCTCACTCTGTTCGTCTGTTTGAGGATGATACGCAGTACTCAATCTCAACTGTGTTCCCATCTTATCTTGTAAGCTTTTCTAGAAGTTTGACGTGAAGCGCGGATCTCGATCAGAGATAATTGACACCGACACTCCATGTCGTGAAATAATTTCCTTTATGTACAGACTCGCTAACTGATTCAAATTATATCAGATCTTAATCGGTAGAAAATGAGCCGTCTTCGTCAGTCGATTCACGATAACCCAAATGGCATCATACCATTTCTGCATGACTGGAAGTCCTACCATGAATTCTATCGTAATGTGCTCTCATTTCCATTCTGGTATCTCTAAAGGTTGATGTAGACCACTTAACCTTTAGTGCTTTGCTTTGACTCGCTGATAAATGAGACATCTGCTGACGCACTCTGCGACCTCTCGTTTTAGATTGGGCCACCAAAAATGTTGCCTAAGATTTTGGTACATCTTTGTGCCTACTGGATGAACAAAATATGTTGTATTGTGTGCCTCGTGCAAAATTTACTCTTTCAATATGGTTACCGCTGGTACCCATACTATTCCTTCGAATCTCCCGTCTTTATCCATTTTGAATCTTTCTTCTTCATTTTCTACTATCCTCTTTCTTATTTTCTCGCATTCCTCATCCTTTTCTTGTGATTTCTTTTACTCTATCCAATAATGTTTGACGAGCTTCCATTGTAAATACTTTCTCTTCAGACCTCCCCAGTCCCTTTACCTTTATCTCTATTTCTAATTTCTCCATCTCCTTTATTAATTCCTCTTGAGTCGTCAATTGGAACAATTTCTCCCTTTTTTTCTGCTCAGCGCATCGGCTACTACGTTTGCCTTTCCGAGGTGATAAAGAATTTCGCAGTCATAATCCTTGATCAATTCTAACCACCTTCTCTGTCGCATATTCAACTCTTTCTGTGTGAAGTTATATTTTAGACTCAGGTGGTCCTTATATATCTAACATTTCTCTCAATACAAATAATGTCTCCAAATCTTTAATGCAAAAACTACTGCCGCTAACTCTAAGTCGTGAGAAAGGTATCGTTTTTCGTAATCCTTCAATTGTCATGATGCATACGCAATGACCTTGTCATGTTGCATGAGGACGCAGCCAAGTCCCTTGTGCGATGCATCACTATACACCACGAAACCTCCCGCATCGCCTAGTAATGATAATACATGCGCTTCTCTTAATCTATTCTTTAGCTCCTGAAAACCTTCTTCGCATTTCTCCGTCCATACAAATTTCACCGTCTTCCTCGTTAGATTGGCCAATGGGGTTGCTATCTTAGAAAAATCTTGGACAAATCTTCGATAGTACCCAGCTAACCCTAAGAAACTTCTTATCTTTGTTGGTGTCTTCGGCTGCTCCCAATTACTCACTGCCTCTACCTTTGCAGGGTCTACTAAAATTCCATCCTTATCTACCACGTGTCCTAAGAATTGAGCATTCTCCATACAAAATTCACACTTTCGCATATATTTTCTCTTTCCTTAGCGCTTCCAAAACCATCTTCAGATGTTCGGTGTGCTCTTCTTCCGACTTCGAGTAGATCAAGATGTCATCGATGAAAACTACCACGAACTTATCCAAGTATGGCTTGAAAACTAGGTTCATCAAGTCCATGAATTCTGCCGGAGCAGTAGTCAATCTGAATGACATTACCAAAAACTCGTAAGGCTCATAACGGGTTCAAAACACCGTCTTTGGTATGTCCTCCTCTCGTACCTTCAACTGGTGATAACCTGTTCGTAGATCAATCTTTGAGAAACACTTCGCTCCCTTCAATTAGTCAAAAAGGTTGTCTATCCTAGGTAACAGATATCTATTCTTGATCGTTACTTTGTTCAATTCTCGATAATCGATATAGAGCCTCATCGATCTGTCCTTTTTCTTAACAAATAATACCGGTGCTCCCCAAGGGGACACACTCGGTCGTATGTAACCTTTATCTAGTAATTCTTGTAATTGTATCATCAATTCCTTCATTTTTACTGGCGCCATACGATATGGAGCTTTCAAAATTGGTGTTGTTCCCGGTGCTAAGTCTATTACGAATTCGATTTCTCTGTCTGGCGGAAGACCAGGCAGATCATCCAAAAATACATCTTGGAATTCTCTCACTATGGATATATCCTTATTTTCTACTCCCTTTTTCTAAGTATCGACAATGTAAGCTAAGTAACCTACACATCCTTTTCTTAAAAATTTCTTGGCCTACATCATCGTAAGACAACAAGATTGCTTAAACGATGAACTACCATAAAACACTACCTTAGACCGATTAGGAGTCTGAAGGTTCACACTTTTGTTCTGAAAATCAATTATCGCAGCATGGTTATATAACCAATCCATTCCCAATATTACATCAAATTCTCCCAATCTAATCGAAATTAAGCATACGATCATTTTATGATCTTTAATGTTTGCACGATAATTTTGGTATATGAATTCTATAGGGATTACTTCCTTATTTGCAATTTCTATGTTCAAAAGATTTCCTAATCGTTCTCGGGGTAAGTTTAACCGACTAGCAAATTCTTCAGACACAAATGAACAGGTGGCACCAGAATCAAATAATACATATGCATTTATATTATTGATTGGGATAATACCTGACACCACGTCCTTTGTAGTAACTGCATCTTGGACCGTCATGTTAAAGGTTCTGCGGCTGGGCAGCAAGTTTGTGTTGGTCCGCCGATCATTAGCTTGTTGCCTCCCCCTTGTTGGCCACTTCCTTCGATGTTCCCCTTCTTCTGGCAATCCTTGATCTGATGCTCAGTTGAGCCACAAGCGAAACACCCCTTGATCTTCTTTGGTTTCGGGCAGTTGGGCGAAATGTGTCCCTCCTGGACACAATTGTAGCAGGTACTGCGCCCCTTCTAGCACTCACCTTGGATATTCTTTCCACACTTCGGGCATCCCTCAACCCTCTTCTTAAACCCACCATGAAAACTTCCCGCTTGATTGTTGTTTCTGTTATTGTTGTTGTTGTTGTTATTATCCCACTTCCTCTTTCCCTGATTACTTCCCCCGCAGCTGCTTCCTCCACGGCTTTCTCCCCTAGTGTTCTTACCTTTCTTTTCTTTGTTATACAGACTTAAGGCTTCACTCCTCCCTCTGCAATAATAGTCTTCTCCAACAGCGTGGCAAATGAGTCGATTTGAAGAACTGACACCTTATTGAACAACCAAGGATTCAGTCTTTCCTCAAAACGTCTGGCCTTTCTCTCTTCATCTCCTACCTAGTGTTCTGAAAAATAGGCTAGCTCGTTAAACTTAGTTGCATATTGCGCCATCGTCATATCTCATTGCCTATGTTCTAGGAATTTTACCTCCATTCTATTCTTCATGCTCTTCGGGAAATAGTTCTCGAAGAACAGAGTCTTGAATATATCCCATGCTACAGTCCCTTCTTCTGCTATTTGCTAATTTGCCTCCCACTAGTAGTTTGCTTTACCTCTCATCATATACGTAGCGAATACAGTCTTCTGATCCTCGCTCACGCGAGCAATGGTGAAAGCCTTCTCAATTTCCTTGATCCATGTTTGTGCCATGATCGGATCAGTAGTACCTTCAAACTCTGGAGGTCCTACGCTCCTAAAATCCTTAAAGTTCGTAACAGGAACTGCTTGGGGATTGGGGAGAACGGGTTTGTTGTTCCTTCCCCGAAGGGCTTCCCCTAACAAATCAACTAATTTCTGTATGGGATCTACTTGCTCTATCTCGTTGTTAACTGACTCCTCTGGTGCAGTTAGTCTACGTCTGGGCGGCATTATCTACATCACAAAATTTCATTTTTATTATCTAATTATATTACTTAAACATTTCTCAAATGCAAACGGAATAAAAAAAATATATAACACATTTCTAAAATAAGATCATTTATATTCATATGCCAAATTATTACATCAAAATGATCATCCCTAGCATACTTCTATAAATGTCCACATATATCCCCTAATATCACAAAAGATGGGGAATACACAATCATACTACCCCTCTAACATAAGCCTACTCGGGGTTTACATATCTATCTCATATCTTACACAAAAGATTAGGATTACGTCACAATATATACATCACAATAGTAATTACTACTACTAGACTAAACTAATGGGTCTCATCCCAACATTCCGCGCTCCACGGCGCTCTTGTACGCTATCTGTGCTATATATGCCATCAACTCCCTGCTCATGGCTTGTCGGGTCTGTCCCTTCTCCGCCAGATTGTGATACACACCATTAATCACCCTCTCTATGGCCGAGCGAAACCCATAACCCATCTTGTTCATTTTACTCTTCTTACACCTCACCTCATCCTCTAAGTCTTCTGCCCTGTCATTAGCTCCTTCCCACTTCTCCTTGAAGTGGATCTTTTCCATCACCTCCTGCTCGAGTTGAGTACAGAGAGCCTCCTTCTCTGCCTTCTCGCTTAACTCTCTCTGCTCAACCTCTTCTAGTTTTCCCGTCAAGTCAACATTCCTAGATACCGACCGGTGAAACAGAGTTCCCATCTGAATCCCTGCCTCCCTGCGGTAAGTAATCTCTACCTCCAAATCCTGCATCGCTAACTTCCTCTGGTGGTACCCATCCCTCAGTTTCTAGAACTCAGCCTCCCTCTCTTGAGCCTCAGCCTCTAGCTCCTGAACTCTGTAGTCTAACTCTAAGAACCGCACCTCATACTCTCCCAACATCCTCTCCTCGATAGTAACCTCGTCAAATTCCTCCATAGGCCCATCATTCATGGGCTCTTCCTCTAGATCAGACTCTACCTCTATCTCGTCCTCGTCGTCAAACTCGGACGATGCAACTGCCTGCACAGGCTCGGCTACCAAAGGTGTCTCATATACAACATGTATATCCCAAGGCTCCTCCTCTGCCACTCTACTAGGTCCTCCCATGTCTGTCATCCTACAACCATAAACCCAAGACAAACAAACAACAACTCCATTAGAATGTTAAATAAAACATAAGTTCATTGTATAGAATGAAATTAAATTTCATAACTGATTAAGTCCCTCTAAGAAAACTCTACATGAGTTTTATCTCCTTCTAACTTCTAAGTTCTTCTAAAGTTATAATCTAAGGACTCTCGCTCCTAAGGTTTATAACTAAAGCTTTGATACCAACCTGTGACGCCCGCAAATTCGTACCACTCGCGTCTCGAATTTGGTTTGTCACTTTCTAAATATCAAATAACATAATAACATCTAACGCAACGGAATGATAGAATAATTTATATTTATTTAATATAAATATTCATGTCCCAAGGTCTCGTACCTTAAACATCTCATACATAGCTTAAACATAACTTAACATAACTAATACATAATACGAATAAGATTTATTACATCATCATAATATTTCTAAATAAGTACAAAGCTACTGTGATGCCCCCAAATTCGGGTACCTTTTACCTCAGACCTGGTACGTTACGGTACTTCTTCTTTATACACATTCTATTATCTACTGCGGAACATATAAACATATATTGTTTATTTCACATGATTCTATAACATTTTCCTAGGTTTATTAACCTTAACTAAATACATACCTTTATCAATCAAAAAGGTTTACATAAGATAACTAAATAGTTATTCGTGCATAACAATATTATACTATTGTACTTTGCTCTTTACTGTGCCCTTCTTCAAGCCTTTGTCTTAATCTGAAATTGGTTATCATGATATAGCAAGGGTGAACAACAAGTTTGCCCAGCAAATTTAAGTTCAAATGAAGATATATCATGATTGAAAAGAATAGTAAGATGATAAACTTTTAACAATATGATAGTTGTGAAAGAATATAAATCAATTTTTTCATAACTGAATGAACGAGTCAATAATGATGAATGACCAACAATGAATATGAACAAATTCAACTGAACCCTATGGTAATGAAGGTGATCAGCCTTTCATACCTGATAAACATACGGAACATGCACTAAGTCTTCAAAACGAATTTGAGTAAACAAATTTTAAACATGCTTGATCAAGCTGACACAACTAGCATAGATCCATCTCATAAGCAGTTCATAAATAAAAGAACTTTAATCTATTCGCAGTTCAATAAATAGTAGAACATGAATTCAATTGCACAAAGTGCGATTCACAATAATTCATCAGGATGTGGAATAATCAACAATATTTATCCACCAACATGCTTGAAAAATAATAACTCAAGTTTGAGTTAGGAAACTTGCCTATTTGACGAGCTACAGCTTACTAGCTTTAATTAACACTCTTTGAATGACCTAACATTGATAATGTAGATCTATCAATTAGTATTGCGTATAATTGTTCATTAATACGCTTACTCGTATTATTATCTACCAATAATACAATCACAAGGTACATACATCTAATGTACTATCATTAATCCTATAAGATATTTAATTGATCTTAGGTTAATGATTTAATATTTAATAAGGTTTTTTTTAAGTGATAAACACTTATTAGATCTTTAAACAATTTATTATAATTGTTTAATTAAGGAATTATTTAATTTCCTTCAATTGTTAACTCACTCTTCCTTCGATTACTATTTAATATTTGTTAAATAGTAATTAACTATTTACCTTTAGTTATTACTTACTAATAACCAATTATAACTCCTCATTATTTAATTTCAATTAAATAATGGAGAATTAAATTATTATTTGTCTTTAAATAATAATTAATAAATCCCTCATCCTTGAATAAATAATAATTGATTTATTCACTTCATTCTTCTTTAATCATTCCTTATTATTATTAAAAGAATAATTAATTAACATTCATCTTTATTTATTGTTGAAATAAAAAATGATTAATTCTATAAACTTTCATGTCAAAGTAAGTAAGTAATTACTTCATTATTATTTAATCTTACTTAAGTACTCTTTAATCATTATTTAATATTAATTATATAATAATTAATTAATTGATTAACTCAAATTATTATTTAATCTTAATTAAATAATAAATAGTTATTTTATTAACACTAACTCATTTTAATTATTACTTATCATTATTTAAATAATAATTAAATAATTAATTACATTTCACTTTATATGTAATTAACTTACTAGCCCATTAGTGGCTTTAAAGTTATTTATTATAATAACTCACTTTCATTTCGCTTCATATTGTTACTCTAATTTTCGCCCAAAATTTTAGATTTAGGGTCCTTCACGGAAACGCTTGTCGAACGAAGTCTACAACTCGGATTAAAATTTCTGCCAGAGACGTTGGATTCGTATCTTCCTGAACTCTAACTTCCATTTATGAAACATTAAATTCTGTTCTGTTTAGGTCCCGGAAATCAGTGTCAAAGTGACTAATCAGCAAGGACTTTTACAACAGTTGTTTCGTTTTCCAGATTTGGGATCCTTTACGGAAACGTTCATATCTTGACATCTACATCTCGGATTTAGGTCCATTTGATATCGTTGGATTCGTATTTTCCCGAGATACATTTTTCATATATCAAACACTAAATTTGAGTTTGTTTTGGTTACCATAAATAGTCCAAAAGTGACTGATCAGTAGCATGTTCACAACAGTTGGGTAGTTTGGGATTTAGTTCATAACTTACTCATTTTTAAACATATTTGAGTCATTCCAAATGGTTTTTTCCCTTAACTCATGTATATAACATACCAATAAAGAAAACCTCAAAAATCACTTGTAGATTTCAACATGCACATGTTATAGCATACTAGTTAAATAAAAAAATTCCTTCAAAAATCCACCAAACTTCATTTTCCAAATCTCATCACATGTGCTCATATAAATCCACAAGGCTCATTTGTTAAACTCAAGATCTAACACTCTAATCATGATATTAACCATATTCAACATATATCACAACAATCTAACATAAAGTTACCTAGTGCATGCATGCATGAGCTTTTCTCTACTCATTTGGTTCAAATCTCTCTTTTGATCTAACTTTCAACTTCAAAAATGTTTTGATCATCATATAAAACATTTATACACATATAGATTAAGTGTTTTTAAAGATCAAACTTAAGGCTCTTTGTTTCATCAAAATCCAACAAATAAGAAATCAAAACTTAAAAATGATGAGAATCAATACCTAGTTCTTCTTGCTATCCTTCTTTTCTTCAAAAGTAGCTTAGATACTTAGCATGCATGAAGATCAAGACCCTCTTCTTCCTCTTGAAGTGGCCGATGTGACGCCCCCAAATTTGGACAGCCACTTGGTCACTCGAATTCGGTTTGTCACGTTCTAAAATCTAATACTACACTAAATATTACGACTAAATTTCGCATCGCAGATCGGAATAATACACAACTATTATTGAATAGATTACATTTAGTTAATATAATTTATTCACGTCCCAAGGTCTCGAAACTTAAACATTGATTACATAGCTTAAACATAACTTAAGCATACATAACCCTAACTAATACATAATAGAATAAGTCTTAATACAATCATAAGTTCTACGTAACATTAAGCTACTAGTAGCCTTTCCCTTGCCCTTGTCTTTTCCCGAGGCCGCACTGCTCTGCCTTAACTGAAATGTTTTAGGGAAAACAAGAATGAGCAACAAGTTTACTCAGCAAGTAATATAACAACAAGGGTGAGTAATATAGTTCTCGAATCTCAAAAGAGTATAACAGGATGTGATAGTTTCAAGGATAACAAGAAATATTAACAGTTCTCAATAATAGTTGCTAAGGACAGAAAGATATCAATAAGATTTAATACTAAATCAATTCAAGGTTTTAAGATAACTGAATACTGAGCAGTCACTAAGGACTATGAACTTCTACTAGAATTAACAGTAATATACTAAAAATCCAATAAAACAAGTACAACAGGTGATCAGCCTAAAGTACTCTATATTATGTATAACATTTAATCATACTTAAGTGCGCACGTCGGTCTCCCGACAAATATATATCCCCTTTAAAGAAGGTAGTTCAACTCAGCTAACACAAGAATTTCGCACCATTCAATTGGTTTGGACAGCTTTCTAATCATGTTATAAGTCTAGCCGAATCAATTGGCATAGACGGCTCTTTAAATGAATAAGCGAACAATTATAAGTTCAATACTCGAATCAAAGTTCAAGAATAAATAACTCTATTCTATTTATGAGGCATTATGTCATATGATAAGAATCATGCTTTCAATTATTTACTTGTATAACCAATAATAGCACAAGCTCCAGTAATGCTTAATAAAGAGTAGGGTTCAAGTACTTGTTTACGATATTCGTTGAATAAAGTAATGCAATGGTTTAGGATACTTGCACAATAAATGAGTGTAAGTCAGGAAACTTGCCTTTTTATCGATTACCACGTATAGCTTAATATCACCTCAATGAACTATTATATCTTATTTACGTATATATAGGTATACATTAGTCACACATACTTGACATATATATCGACATACTTTTATTACACATATGTTTATCCATGTATTCGACACATTTAAAATCATAGATATATAATCCACATTGTTTTTACTTTCGCAAACCTTAGAAACACCTTGGCAAAACTTAGTTACATAAAGTCACTATATGCTTGAACACTTAAAACATTGCTTGAGCCATGTATTATAGCTTAAGGTATTCATACATGCATGTTGAGGAACTAGGTTTGGTCTTTTCCATTTACTTTCAACAATGGATAATTCTATTCATAAATCTTCATTTTACAAAGCCAAGAAAACTTGTTATGTCAACGACTAACCATAGTACTCATTAAACCATATAATACTGCTACACAGTCTTTACTACGCATGCTTGCATTCATGTATTCCAAGTCGACATAACTTTACTCTTTGAAAACTTGTTTTAAGCAACATTGAATAGTGTACATATTTGTCTTAAGAAATCTCATGTTATAACAAACTAAGTTGCGAATACATGCTAAGAAGGTTAGATTTCAAAAAGGCGTAAGGTTTTATAAACATGGTATTCGTCCTTTAACTTTTCTTTCAAAAGATTATAACTCAAACTCTAATCCTACTAACACATCTTACAATACACATTGACACATGTTTAAGGGTTATGTAAGCTCCTTAAGTTAAGTTAGGTTAGGTTACTAGGTTTGAGAAATTAACAGAACAAATTTGGTTCCCTGACCACCCCCGGGTGATTGCACTACACGAAGGCCCGCCGGGGCGGCAATGGCTAAAAATTCCTTTCGCCACCCCTCGCCGGGGCGGCAATTTGGCTTATAGGAAGCCCGCCAGGGCGGGCATAGCAGTTGCAGTTCGAACACCCCTTTCCCCTGCTACGAACAAACATCCCAAAATCACAACAAACAGCAATTTTAAGCATACCCACTATGTATAAACTCCATAAACCTACTACCCAACATACATAGCATGATCCCAACAACTCCAAACACATAAACAATCAAATTCAAGAATCAATTTCAAGATTTTTGCCATATTTCAAAGTTTAACCCATTTAGTGATTCTCTTCGCTACGAATTCGTTACTTGACCAATTTACTTCGTTTAACTTTCGTTGATTTTGTATTCAACCATATTAACAATATCTAGCATCAATTGACAGATTCAACCATAAATTTTCCAACTCAAATAAGTATTTTAGCCCTTTTTCTAAGAACTTTGCAAAACTTGAATTTAAGAACATATGAAGGAATATTACCTCTGGTGAAGTTGAAATGCTACTCTACCTTCAATTTGCAGATTGCTCAATAATACTCTCACTCCACTTGAACTAATTTCAGATTTCTAGCAACCAAAATGAGAAGGGAAAGCTCCCATTTATAGGAAAAATGAAAACTCATACTAATGCTTTACACCATGAATCAAACTAAGAGATGGAAGAAGAAATCAATGGGCAATAGATGGTTGGTGAGTAGTTGTTATACTCTTTCATGAATCCCACTCGCCCTAAAATGATGAGCTAGAATGATCTTGGGAGAAGAAGGAGGGATAGGCTTCTAGCCTTTTGGTGTTACACGTGAATGAGAATTGGGAGAGCAATTGGACACTCAATATGGGACAAGCTAAACTTAGCATTTGTGCAACAATTCCACACACTAAGCTTAGTACACATATATGTACACCTTAGGTTAAATATATACTTAGGGTATACATGAACCTAAAATGTCATAACAATATTTCAAGGTAGCACATTGGGGTACATGTATACACATTGATATATAATCCATGTACATTTTAATAATGTCAAATTATGAGTTAATTGAATAGTGACATACTACATTATTACCAACCTCATGATTCCAATTATGTAACTTATTAAAATAATTATTGCTATTAATTATTCACATACTTTAATATACCATATAGTATTCATTAAAGTATTATACCTATCACATGGTCACATAAGTTCATGTATGTAACTCATATAATTTTATTACTCTTACAATATAGTTTTCATATTGCATAGTTTTACTAAAGTGCCACACTACACTTTAGATAATATTGTTTGAGTCCATATTGTATAATGTACATATAGTATGTATTCTCATAAGTCCACCCATGTGGCTCATTTCCTTTTTATCATATAGTTTTATTCACATTCCAATGTCACACTTCATTTTACAACTTCTATTATACAACTACATATATATATATATATATATATATATATATACATATTCCTATCATCATACATTACACATTGGACCACATCATATTAAATCAATTGGGCTAAGCACACTAAAGCACGTGGACTCTATTATTTAATCTAGCACATAAATTGATTGGGCCACATCTTAATTCTTATAACATATTATATTAATGTTGTTGGGCTTGGATATATCCTAAGTCCAATACATTATTAATTCAAGGATCCAACTAGATTATGAATTAATTAGGCCACACAAGGCTTATCACTTAAGCTTAATTAAGCTCGTTATTGTTTCTATGCTTAAACCACACAAGGCATTTCAACGAGTTTAACAGAAACTCCACATTCTTCCTCAATTATTATATATTCAATTTGAATTCATTTGAATGAGCTCATCTCGCAACACATATATATTTATATTCAAATATATATTCATTTTTATTAATATATTCATTTAATAATATTCGAAAATTCTCGGGTATTACAGCCGAACCTCTCTCTCTTTCACTCTCTATATTTCTTTTTCTCCAGCTAAGGAGCTTGGAAGTATAATGAAATGAAATGAAGTTAATGAAGTGGGTATAATTAAAAGTGAAAGTATTCTTCCACTAACTCTCTTTCTTAATCATTACTTGGTTGTTTACTCACTAAACATAAGTGTTGGACATGCTAGGAGAGTGACACATGTCTTGGGTGATGGTTTCAAAAGATTATAACCAAGATTTTGGGCAAGCTTGACAAAAGTTGCATTTTCTCCCCATTTTGCCATCAAGTGGCCGGCCATGCTCCCTTTTTCTCCCATTAAAGATTTATTTTTATTGTGTTATATACTTACTTTAATGATTTAAAGTCCTTTCTTTCATAGAGTAAGGTTTGGGCCTCTTTAATTAATGTTTGGGCTCACAATTAATTAGTTTGGGCCACTAGTAGTCAAGTTCATTTATTCAATACTTGGGCTACTACTTCTTAATCCCATATGTTGCTCTAAGTTAATTAATTTAACTAATGTCATTGAAGTCTTTCTCCAATAAAATTAGTCGGCTTGATTATTCATCCAATTGGGCTAGCCCACTAGTATCACTTACTACTTGGACTATTACACATTCCCATAAATCAAGAATACCACTTTACTTTCATAACCCAATTAGACTTGCCACATACAAATAAATTGAATATTTAAATAGGGTTCATTATCTTAATCAATTTCCTTGATTATTAAAATACTTAGGCTAGTCCACTAATTTAATTATTTCATTAGTGGGACTTCCTATTAAATTCTCATAACACACTTGTTACTTAATTACTTATTCAATCACCATATATCACAAAGTTTTTAATATCATTAATAATCGATATATCTATATACAATGTGACTTGAAATTCTTGGTTATTACAATAACCCCTTAGGTTATTTAATTATCATACCTAATATATATATTAGGTTACATAATTTAATTCTTAATTCTCTTTATATACACAATAAATGTATACACATTATATAATGTATATTTATTTAATCATACATATAGTTCACATAAATCATAACATCTTCCACTTCTAAGTCTAATTTTGACTTTTCTCAATAAAAGTCAACTGTTGACTTTGACCAAAAAGTCAACCCTTACACATTTTGTGTTTATTGTCCTTTCTGACTAAACTTGACGTTCTGGACGCAACCGAGCAGTCCGTGCTTCAAACTTTTATCTCTAACTCAAATTTTAAGTTTTAACTTACTCCATTTTTATTGCTAATCATATTAGCTAATAGCTCTATGCTTATTCATCTTCTTATTTGTCAGTCAAGGCCAACATTCAAGCTATGCTAATTGCAAATATAGTCTTAACTTGATTCTCATATCCTTAACTTAATTCATCATTCCTCTTGCTAAAATACATAGCACCTTACTAAGTATATATATATATATATATATATATATATATTTCTATACATATACTCATCTTCGTTTAACCTCATAGTATCTCTTCATGTGAATTTTTATTCACTTAATAAAATTTCCACATGCATCAGTATAACATTTCTTACATTATTCAATTCACACCGAAATTTATAGGTATCACAATACCTCATTCTTAACATTCTTTCAAATACATATAACTTATTTCTAGGGTTTGGAGTTTTGTAACCCATATTTTCTCTATTCTCATTCAAATAGTAAACCATATAGGTTTTATCTGAAAATTTTAAATAAATTCTCAAATTCTCATCTAGGTTTTATCATTTAACCTTTATTCTAATCATTCAAGATTTTATAAATTTTTGGGTTATCACATTCACCACTTCTTCTAAGAATTTTATCCTCGAAATTATAGTCTACTAATCACTGCTCATTCTATTTATCAAAACTAGGTTATTTATTTAACCTTTACAATTTCTTCCTCTGAGGATTTCTCTTCTATTATCACCTTCTTCTATGACTTCTCTCTAAGGATTGAAAACTTTTCATATTTGCTTAAGGGGTCATATAGACCGTGAACTATCAGGTTTAACGGTATTTCTCCACAATACTTTACACTATAAACATTCTCTATTAGGTATTCTTTACAATCACGAAGAAGGTACACTACCAAGTCGGGTACATTAGGTTATCAGCCTATCGCACCTTAGTTTTCAGAATGACTATATGCGTTTTTAGATCGAAATATATCATCAACCAATATATCCCCATTTATTTATCAAAACTAGGTTTTCACAATAACCTTTATTCAATCATATCAGATTCTACCCATAAGTAATGAGTTTACACTATTTCATACCCATCATCACATACTATCACCCCATCACTCTAATGAGTACGAATTTTCATATCATGTTGAGGAATCATATAGACCATGAACTTTGAGGTTTAGGGGTATTACTACCTGCTACCTTTTTTAATTACGAAAAAAAAATATTCTACCTCTGAAAAGGTTAACGGTACTTCACCTCCGTACTTCATACCGTAAACATTCTCTACCAGGTATGTTTACAATCACGAAGAAGGTAAACTACCGCGTCGGGTACGTTAGGTGATCACCCTATTGCACCTTAGTTTTCGGAACGGCTATATACGTTCTTAGATTGGAATATATTATCAACCAATATATCCCCATTTTTCGGGGTTGTTCACCTCAGTCTTAACATTAGAGTTCGTACCAACACAATTTGGTTTGGGATAAATTCTCAAAGAGATACTTGAATTTTCATAAATATTGGTTTAGCTGAATCAATTAGCGTAGAAGTATACCCATAATTCGAACATCAATCGAAATATATATCTGGCCAAATACAATTGGCACTCAACTTTTCTTTTAGAAATTCAAAAAATCATTTTATGACGTCATGATACCGCACTGTATTCACAGTCCGTTTGAGAATTTTGTCATTTTATGACTTTGTCATACTACATCGTACCATATTGGCCTGACGATCCTTAGATCACATCCAACACTAGGTAATTCTGCATTGATAACTCGATCATTTTTATCATTTCTCCATCAAGTTCCATGATGCATTGAATGATTTATAAAATACATTTTGACATCTCAAATTATTTTTGTCTAGCCGAAATAATTAGCATAGACTCTTCTTTAAACAGCTCAAAATCGTTGAAAAATTCATTTTTGATGTTATCATGCAGCAATTAGTAATGATGTGTTAGTGGTACGAAGCCCACTTCTGCACAATTGTAACCATGTGTTGCAGATAACAAAAATTCATTTTATTTTGAAAGGCACATCAGTGCGAATTTAGCTTGATATCAAAAATTTGAAGTCTAGCACAGCTAGAAGATTTGGAATACCTATGCTTCCACCATCAACTTCAATTTCTCAAATGATCAATTCCTTAATAATTCTATCTATAAAAAATCCTCAATTCTCCATCCACAACTTTCTTATACCCCGGTATAGTTCATCAAACTTACCATACGTTATGAGTTCAGGAACTTACTATAATAATATGAGTTTAGGAACTTATCCTAGCAATACGTAATTCAAGAACCAATCAGAAACTGTCCATATGCGTAGGAGTTCAAAAACATACCATACAATTATGAGTCACGAACTTACCATAAGTATGAGTTCCAAGAACTCGCACATATTCTTATATTCTTTACCTATCCGTCATACACATGAGAAAAGAATCACCTTCTCAGCATATATATAGCGAATTGTGTGATATCAACATTTCAATGATTATCAACATAAGAAGCTAAGTGGTTGTCGAACCAAACACAATCCCCTGCCCATACAAGGAATTGGTCAACTCAGCCACTAATCAATATAGGAAGCTAAGCGGTTTGTTAGACCAAGGACAACTCCCGGCCCATACAAGGAATTGTTCAACTCAATCACTATATCAATATAGGAAGCTAAGTGGTTCTAAAACCAAGCATAATTTCCCCGCCCATACAAGAAATCATACAACTCACTACTAACATGAGTCCTCAATTGAAATCACACATAACTCTATCTTGCTCATAACTTCTTGCTCTATGCTCGATACAGATTTTTTTTATATCTCATCATTTATAACTCCTCGTGAGTTTATCTCGTACTATCTCATAGTACATTCTCTTCTTTGCTCAATACGAATTTTATTTAATCAATATATCATCCTTTTTAACTCTTTGGAGTTTAACTCGTACTATTTTATAGTATCATATTTCTATAGCCCTTCTGCTATAAAGTCTTCAATCAATAGATCGATTATCTGTCCTCCTAGGACCTCATCGGATCACGTTGTGATCTTATCTTACAATCGTGTTATATTACGATTTTTTTCTATCTCATGATCTTTCTATTTTACGATCTTCTTTCCCTTAATCATATTATATTATAATTTTACACTTTTCATCTTATAGACTTTATCTATTTATTATCATTTTCATCTTTATTATTGGAGTCAGGTAACTCCTAATTCTCATCTTTATAACTCTTCAAGATTCTTCTTTGAATCTTATTTATCATCTTCTTAACTTGATAATGAATTTCTTGAATTCATTTCTTATCACTTAAACTCTATTTGAGTTTATTCCTCATCCTCATCTTTGTGGTTATAGCCTAAGGTACACCTACCTATGGTTTATAAACTATTAGCTCTGACACCAACCTGTGACGCCCCCAAATCCGGGTACCTTTTACCTCAGACCTGGTACGTTATGGTACTTCATCTTCATACACATTCTAGTATCTACTGCGAAACATATAAACATATATTGTTTATTTCACATGATTCTATAACGGAGGCGTTGCATTCGTATCTTCCTGAACTCCAACTTTCATTTATCAAACATCAAATTCTGTTCTGTTTATGTCACGAAAATCAGTGTCAAACTGACTGATTAGCAAGGACTTTTACAACAGTTGGTTCGTTTTCCAAATTTGGGGTCCTTTACGGAAACGCTCATATCTTGAGATCTACATCTTGGATTTAGGTCCATTTAATATCGTTGGAGTCGTATTTTCTCGAACTATATTTTTCATATATCAAACACCAAATTTGAGTTTGTTTTGATTATCGAAAATAGTCCAAAAGTGACTGATCAGTAGAATGTTCACAACAGTTGGGTAGTTTGGGATTTAGTTTATAACTTACTCATTTTAAAACATATTTGAGTCATTACAAAGGGGTTTTGCCCTTAACTCATGCATCTAGCATACCAAGAAATAAAACCTCAAAAATTAGTTGTAGATTTCAACATGCACATGTTATAGCATACTAGTTAAAAAAAATTCCTTCAAAAATCCACCTAACTTCCTTTTTCCAAATCTCATCACATGTGCTCATATAAATCCACAAGTCTCATTTGTTAAACTTAAGATATAACACTCTACTCATGATATTAACCATATTTAATATGCATCACAAGAATATAATATAAAGTTACCTAGTGCATGCATGCATGAGCTTTTCTCTACTCATTTGGTTCAAATCTCTCTTTTGATCTAACTTTCAACTTCAAAAATGTTTTGATCATCATATAAAACATTTATACACATATAGATAAAAAGTTTTTATAGATCAAACCTAAGGCTCTTTGTTTCATCAAAATCCAACAAATAAAAAAACAAAACTTGAAAATGATGAGAATCAATACCTAGTTCTTCTTGCTATCCTTCTTTTTCTTACAAAGTAGCTTAGATACTTAGCATGCATGAATATCAAGACCCTCTTCTTCCTCTTGAAGTGGGCGAACCTCTCTCTTTTTCTCTCTCTATATTTCTTTTTCTCTAGCTAAGGAGCTTGGAAGTATAATGAAATGAAATGAAGTTAATGAAGTGGGTATAATTAAAAGTGAAAGTATTCTTCCACTAACTCTCTTTCTTAATCATTACTTGGTTGCTTACTCACTAAACATAAGTGTTGGACATGCTAGGAGAGTGACACATGTCTTGGGTGATGGTTTCAAAAGATTATAACCAAGATTTTGGGCAAGCTTAACAAAAGTTGCATTTTCTCCCCATTTTGCCCTCAATTGGCCGGCCAGCTCCGCTCCCTTTTTCTCCCATTAAAGATTTATTTTTATTGTGTTATATACTTACTTTAATGATTTAAAGTCCTTTCTTTCATGGACTAAGGTTTGGGCCTCTTTAATTAATGTTTGGGCTCATAATTAATTAGTTTGGGCCACTAGTAGTCAAGTTCATTTATTCAATACTTGGGCAACTACTTATTAATCCCACATGTTGGGCTAAGTTAATTAATTTAACTAATGTCATTGAAGTCTTTCTCCAATAAAATTAGTCGGCTTGATTATTCATCCAATTGGGCTAGCCCACTAGTATCACTTACTACTTGGACTATTACACATTCCCATAAATCAAGAATACCACTTTACTTTCATAACCCAATTAGACTTGCCACATACAAATAAATTGAATATTTAAATAGGGTTCATTATCTTAATCAATTTCCTTGATTATTAAAATACTTAGGCTAGTCCACTAATTTAATTATTTCATTAGTGGGACTTCCTATTAAATTCTCATAACACACTTGTTACTTAATTACTTATTCAATCACCATATATCACAAAGTTTTTAATATCATTAATAATCGATATATCTATATACAATGTGACTTGAAATTCTTGGTTATTACAATAACCCCTTAGGTTATTTAATTATCATACATAATATATATATTAGGTTACATAATTTAATTCTTAATTCTCTTTATATACACAATAAATGTATACACATTATATAATGTATATTTATTTAATCATACACATAGTTCACATAAATCATAACATCTTCCACTTCTAAGTCTAATTTTGACTTTTCTCCATAAAAATCAACTGTTGACTTTGACCAAAAAGTCAAACCTTACACATTTTGTGTTTATTGTCCTTTCTGACTAAACTTGACGTTCTGGACGCAACCGAGCAGTCCGTGCTTCAAACTTCTATCTCTAACTCAAATAATGAGTTTTAACTTACTCTATTTTCATTGCTAATCATATTAGCTAATAGCTCTATGCTTATTCATCTTCTTATTTGTCAGTCAAGGCCAACATTCAAGCTATGCTAATTGCAAATATAGTCTTAACTTGATTCTCATATCCTTAACTTAATTCATCATTCCTCTTGCTAAAATATATAGCACCTTACTAAGTATATATATATATATATATATATATATATATATATATATATATATATTTCTATACATATACTCATCTTCGTTTAACCCCATAGTATCTCTTCATGTGAATTTTTATTCACTTAATAAAATTTCCACATGCATCAGTATAACATTTCTTACATTATTCAATTCACACCGAAATTTAAAGGTTTCACAATACCTCATTCTTAACATTCCTTCGAATACATATAACTTATTTCTAGGGTTTGGAGTTTTGTAACCCATATTTTCTCTATTCTCATTCAAATAGTAAACCATATAGGTTTTATCTGAAAATTTTAAATAAATTCTCAAATTCTCATCTAGGTTTTAACCTTTAACCTTTATTCTAATCATTCAAGATTTTATAAATTTTTGGGTTATCACATTCACCACTTCTTCTAAGAATTTTGTCCTCGAAATTATAGTCTACTAATCACTGCTCATTCTATTTATCAAAACTAGGTTATTTATTTAACCTTTACAATTTCTTCCTCTGAGGATTATTCTTCTATTATCACCTTCTTCTATTACTTTTCTCTAAGGATTGAAAACTTTTTATATTTGCTTAAGGGGTCATATAGACCGTGAACTATCAGGTTTAACGGTATTTCTCCACAATACTTTACACTATAAACATTCTCTATTAGGTATTCTTTACAATCACGAAGAAGGTACACTACCAAGTCGGGTACATTAGGTTATCAGCCTATCGCACCTTAGTTTTCAGAACGACTATATGCGTTCTTAGATCGAAATATATCATCAACCAATATATCCCCATTTAATTATCAAAACTAGGTTTTCATAATAACCTTTATTCAATCATATCAGATTCTACCCATAAGTAATGAGTTTACACTATTTCATACCCATCATCACATACTATCACCCCATCACTCTAATGAGTAAGAATTTTCATATCATGTTGAGGAATCATATAGACCATGAACTTTGAGGTTTAGGGGTATTACTACCTGCTACCTTTTTTAATTATGAAAAAAAATATATTCTACCTCTGAAAAGGTTAACGGTGCTTCACCTCCGTACTTCATACCGTAAACATTCTCTACCAGGTATGTTTACAATCACGAAGAAGGTAAACTACCGTGTCGGGTACGTTAGGTGATCAACCTATTGCACCTTAGTTTTTGGAACGGCTATATACGTTCTTAGATTGGAATATATTATCAACCAATATATCCCCATTTTTCGAGGTTGTTCACCTCAGTCTTAACATCAGAGTCCGTACCAACACAATTTGGTTTGGGATAAATTCTCAAAGAGATACTTGAATTTTCATAAATATTGGTCTAGCTGAATCAATTAGCGTAGACGTATACCAATAATTCGAACATCAATCGAAATATATATCTGGCCAAATCCAATTGGCATTCAACTTTTCTTTTAGAAATTCAGAAAATCATTTTATGACGTCATGATACCGCACTGTATTCACAGTCCGTTTGAGAATTTTGTCATTTTATGACTTTGTCATACTACATCGTACCATATTGGCCTGACGATCCTTAGATCACATCCAACACTAGGTAATTCTGCATTGATAACTCCATCATTTTTATCATTTCTCCATCAAGTTCCATGATGCATTGATGATATATAAAATACATTTTGACATCTCAAATTATTTTTGTCTAGCCAAAATAATTAGCATAGACTCTTCTTTACACAGCTAAAAACCGTTGAAAAATTTATTTTTGATGTTATCATGCCGCAACTAGTAATGATGTGTTAGTGGTACGAAGCCCACTTCTGCACAATTGTAACCATGTGTTGCGGATAACAAAAATTCATTTTATTTCGAAAGGTACATCAGTGCGAATTTAGCTTGATATCAAAAATTTGAAGTCTAGCACAGCTAGAAGATTTGGAATACCTATGCTTCCACCACCAACTTCAATTTCTCAAATGATCAATTCCTTAATAATTCTATCTATAAAAAATCCTCAATTCTCCATCCACAACTTTCCTATACCCCGGTATAGTTCATCAAACTTACCATACGTTATGAGTTCAGGAACTTACTATAATAATATGAGTTTAGGAACTTATCCTAGCAATACGTAATTCAAGAACCAATCAGGAACTGTCCATATGCTTACGAGTTCAAAAACATACCATACAATTATGAGTCACGAACTTACTATAAGTATGAGTTCCAAGAACTCGCACATATTCTTATATTCTTTACCTATCCGTCATACACATGAGAAAAGAATCACCTTCTCAGCATATATATAGCGAATCGCGCGATATCAACATTTCAATGATTATCAACATAAGAAGCTAAGTGGTTGTCGAACCAAACACAATCCCCTGCCCATACAAGGAATTGGTCAACTCAGCCACTAATCAATATAGGAAGCTAAGTGGTTTGTTAGACCAAGGACAACTCCCGGCCCATATAAGGAATTGTTCAACTCAACCACTATATTAATATAGGAAGCTAAGTGGTTCTACAACCAAGCATAAATTCCCCGCCCATACAAGAAATCATACAACTCACTACTAACATGAGTCCTCAATTGAAATCACACATAACTCTATCTTGCTCATAACTTCTTTCTCTATGCTCGATATAGATTTTTTTTTTGTATCTCATCATTTATAACTTCTCGTGAGTTTATCTCGTACTATCTCATAGTACATTCTCTTCTTTGCTCAATACGAATTTTATTTAATCCGTATATCATCCTTTTCAACTCTTTGGAGTTTAACTCGTACTATTTTATAGTATCATATTTCTATAGCCCTTCTGCTATAAAGTCTTCAATTAATAGATCGATTATCTGTCCTCCTAGGACCTCATCGGATCACGTTGTGATCTTATCTTACAATCGTGTTATATTACGATTTTTTTCTATCTCATAATCGTTCTATTTTACGATCTTCTTTCCCTTAATCATATTATATTATGATTTTACACTTTTCATCTTATAGACTTGTCTATTTATTATCACTTTCATCTTTATTATTGGAGTCAGGTAACTCCTAATTCTCATCTTTATAACTCTTCAAGATTCTTCTTTGAATCTTATTTATCATCTTCTTAACTTGATAATGAATTTCCTGAATTCATTTCTTATCACTCAAACTCTATTTGAGTTTATTCCTCATCCTCATCTTTGTGGTTATAGCCTAAGGTACACCTACCTAAGGTTTACAAACTATCAGCTCTGATACCAACCTGTGATGCCCCCAAATCCGGGTACCTTTTACCTCGGACCTGGTACGTTATGGTACTTCATCTTCACACACATTCTATTATCTACTGCGAAACATATAAACATATATTATTTATTTCACATGATTCTATAACGGAGGCGTTGCATTCGTATCTTCCTGAACTCCAACTTTCATTTATCAAACATCAAATTCTGTTCTGTTTATGTCCCAAAAATCAGTGTCAAACTGACTGATTAGCAAGGACTTTTACAACAGTTGGTTCGTTTTCCAGATTTGGGGTCCTTTACGGAAACGCTCATATCTTGAGATCTACATCTTGGATTTAGGTCCATTTGATATCGTTGGATTCGTATTTGCTCAAACTATATTTTTCATATATCAAACACCAAATTTGAGTTTATTTTAATTACCGAAAATAGTCCAAAAGTGACTGATCAGTAGAATGTTCACAACAGTTGGGTAGTTTGGGATTTAGTTTATAACTTACTCATTTTTAAACATATTTGAGTCATTCCAAAGGGGTTTTGCCCTTAACTCATGCATCTAGCATACCAAGAATAAAACCTCAAAAATCAGTTGTAGATTTCAACATGCACATGTTATAGCATACTAGTTAAAAAAATTCCTTCAAAAATCCACCTAACTTCCTTTTTCCAAATCTCATCACATGTGCTCATATAAATCCACAAGTCTCATTAGTTAAACTTAAGATCTAACACTCTAATCATGATATTAACCATATTCAATATGCATCACAAGAATATAACATAAAGTTACCTAGTGCATGCATGCATGAGCTTTTCTCTACTCATTTGGTTCAAATCTCTCTTTTGATCTAACTTTCAACTTCAAAAATGTTTTGATCATCATATAAAACATTTATACACATATAGATAAAATGTTTTTAAAGATCAAACTTAAGGCTCTTTGTTTCATCAAAATCCAACATATAAAAAAATAAAACTTGAAAATGATGAGAATCAATTCCTAGTTTTTCTTGCTATCCTTCTTTTTCTTACAAAGTAGCTTAGATACTTAGCATGCATGAATATCAAGACCCTCTTCTTCCTCTTGAAGTGGCTGAACCTCTCTCTCTTTCTCTCTCTATATTTCGTTTTCTCTAGCTAAGGAGCTTGGAAGTATAATGAAATGAAATGAAATTAATGGAGTGGGTATAATTAAAAGTGTAAGTATTCTTCCACTAACTCTCTTTCTTAATCATTACTTGGTTGTTTACTCACTAAACATAAGTGTTGGACATGCTAGGAGAGTGACACATGTCTTGGGTAATGGTTTCAAAAGATTATAACTAAGATTTTGGACAAGCTTGACAAAAGTTGCATTTTCTCCCCATTTTGCCCTCAAGTGGCCGGCCATGCTCCCATTTTCTCCCATTAAAGATTTATTTTTATTGTGTTATATACTTACTTTAATGATTTAAAGTCCTTTCTTTCATGGACTAAGGGTTTGAGCTTCTTTAATTAATGTTTGGGCTCACAATTAATTAGTTTGGGCCACTAGTAGTCAAGTTCATTTATTCAATACTTGGGCTACTACTTTTTAATCCCACATATTGGGCTAAGTTAATTAATTTAACTAATGCCATTGATGTCTTTCTCCAATAAAATTAGTGGGCTTGATTATTCATCCAATTGGGCTAGCCCACTAGTATCACTTACTACTTGGACTATTACACATTCCCATAAATCAAGAATACCACTTTACTTTCATAACCCAATTAGACTTGCCACATGCAAGTAAATTAAATATTTAAACAGGGTTCATCATCTTAATCAATTTTCTTGATTATTAAAATACTTAGGCTAGTCCACTAATTTAATTATTTCATTAGTGGGACTTCCTATTAAATTCTCATAACACACTTGTTACTTAATTACTATTTCAATCACAATATTACACAAAGTTTTCAATATCATTAATAATCGATATATCTATATACAATGTAACTTGAAATTCTTGGTTATTACAATAACCCCTTAGGTTATTTAATTATCATACCTAATATATATTTTAGGTTACATAATTTAATTCTTAATTCTATTTATATATACAATAAATGTATACAAATTATATAATGTATATTTATTTAATCATACACATAGTTCACATAAATCATAACATCTTCTACTTCTAATGTGACACCCCCAAATCCAGGTTCTCTAACCCCGATTCGGTCGTCACGATACAATACAAATATTCACCTCTAAACAACATACAAAAACTAAATGCGAAAAATAATAAATGTATGTCGTTCATTCAAAAGGTGTTACTAGTTCCAAGATTTGATAACCTTAATACAATTATATAAACATACCCTAGAATAGTCATTAGGGTTCATATTACATAACAGTAATTAAACTATTCATAAAGTAAAGTCTGCTCCTTGTAAACTATTACTACATCTTTCCTTTACCCTTGTCCTTCACTGAAGTCTCGGGCTTAACTGCAATAGAAGTCATGATATAGCAAGAATGAGTAACAAGTTTGCTCAGCAAGTTTAAATACAATAATAATGGATATATCATGATGAAAGGAATATCTGACAATTAATTCAATAATATGAATATCGGAAGCAAGAATAATAATTTCTTTTAGAATAACTGATAGTCAAGTAGACTTTGAACTATAAAACTCCAATAGAATCAATAGCTGATTGACCCTTTGGTTACTGGCTACAGAATAAGTACTTGAGGGGATCAGCCTCGCATACGCCATGTATATGCATAATATTCAACTCTGCTGTTTGTATCTTATATTAGATACCTGGGGTACTCCCCTATATATAAGGGGTGTTCTCTTAAGTCTAAGAATCCATACCATCAATTAGTTTAGATAGCTTTTATAAAATTTCATACAAATGTCTGACCGAACAAGGGTTCAAACTCTATCTGACGCAGTTCAAGAATTATAGAACTTTAAATAATGTACAAGTCCAAGACTGTACGAACTCAAGTGCACCAAGTGCGAATATCTATAAGATCGATGAGGAATAATTATAAATTAATTAAACCACCTAAAGCATGCTTGAAAATAAAGTTCAAGCTTAAATAAATAACTTTCAATACAATAATAACATGCTCAATACAATATGAGAAGGATAGGAAACTTGCACAATAAAGAATGTAAGTCAGGGAAACTTGCTTACAAGATTCATCAAATGAAGTAGTGCAAGAGTTTAGAATACTTGCACAATAAAAGTACGGTTCGGATACTTGCCAGTTTGCTCAGCTACAAATTAATTCTAGCTTTAATTAAATCGCGTTGAAACAACCTAACATTAACAAGTCGGTCTTTCAATTAGCATGTGTAAACTAATATAAGTCTACACTAACAAGAATCTAATTATCATGCCACATTGTCATTTCATGCTGCTGAAAAATCTAAGCATAATCTTTAACATTCAAACCACTGACATTAATCAATATACATGCTCTATGGTTATAATTTCAAATTCAAAAACCTAGCATGCTCATTCTATACCCACTTCAAAATTATATGATTTTCATGTTGGTGACCTTAAGCTAATCAAGTTCGTGTCTCAAGTGTCAACTACTAAAGTCATAGTACCACATAACGAGATTAACAATACTTAGTAAGCATGCTCGTGCGTATACTACTCATGTATACTTTAATCACATAGTCTATGTTTTAGAAATTCATTTTCTATGAATAAGCGTGCATAGGTGATATTCATGTATAAACAAATGATGTTCATGTCAATATGTCTATAGGAATAATGAAATCTTAATACTCATGCTTGCTTGATCATAACATAACTCACATGGTAATTGATGTTATTAACTTTCAAATCCTAAGTTTTCTTTGAAAATTGCACTAAGTTCTTTTAGTACATGCAAGGCATCTCGACATATAATTCATATGCATTTGAAACACATATTAAAGCCACATAAACATACTCAAATGGTCAGAATCTAAAAGATATAAGTCTTGGTCAAGTTTGCTTTCAAAGTTCTTAAGTTTTTCCTTTGAAATCACTTGAATTTATCAATCATGTATGATAGGGTGTTCTTAACACTTCAAACTTAGTTCTCATGTCAATATAGACCGTACTATCATGTTCATAAAATCAGAATACCTATATGATGTGTTCATGATAGTTTACTTTAGCAATTTCTAAGTTCATTTATAAACTATAAGGCTTTTCATCAATAGTGTACACTATCATGATTATACATGCTTATATCATGTCATTGTACTAATATCTACAAGTTAATCATGTTCACAATTTTGTTCTAAGTGATGCCACATGTTAGCACATAACAGGATTGTAACAGAAAATGAAAACCAGAAACTGGTCCTGGCGCAGCTGCACTGCTGGCCAGTACAAAACTGGCGCAGCTGCGCATGTGTGTGGCCAGAGGTAGTAACTGTTCTGCTTCGGCAGAAACCTTAGCCCAACTCAGAAATTCTTACGAAAATCATTCTGTACCAGCCATATAATAGTTTTAATATGCTTATAATCTTATATAACACTTAACAACATATCCCAAATTAACTTAACATCTTATCTAGCACAATCAAGAACTTAGAAATTTACAGAAAATAAGAAATGAATAGCATTAATATAATTGATTACCTCTGCAATTGATGATTTCTGCTATAACAAATCTCCCTCACTGATATCTCTCCCAATAACTTACTATCAATTCTACACTTATATGAAAATCTTAGCAAGTGTAATATAGAAGAAGAGAAGGCTCTATTTATAGGCAATTCATTATACGGTTCATGCATTTGTTCACCAATTCAAAACAATGGAAATAGCAAGAACATGGTGGTTAACAAGAAGTTGGTGAATACAACCATGAGACCCACTCCCCCCCATAATCATTAGCTCTATATTGCTGAAATTGAGAGAAGGAGTAGAGTAGTATAGGCTTTTGGCTTAACACGAGAGAAAGAATTGAAGATGGGCACTCAAAATGGGACAAGCAATTCTCAGCAACTTGCACTTGTATATAATGTATGCCCAACACTTAGCTATATACTAAATATACTTAGGTTATATAATATATATACACATAGTATATTCTTAAGTCACATTGTCACTTCTAAATACAATGTAACAAGTAGGGGTACACATAGATATATCAACATATAATCCATGTACATTTTCCTTAATACCAACTATAATTTAATTGGGTATTGTCATTATTCATTATCACAATGATTATAATTTCAATTAATAACTTATTTAAATCATTTATCAAATAATAATTGTTTATTGATATTACTATATGGTAATAGGGTTATATATTAATGTCTATCCATACATTGTCACATGCCCTTATGTACACATTCAATTTATCAATCTTACTATATATGATATATAGCCACATTAATGTGTCGCATTGTACTTATATAATATAAAGATAACCTCCACACAATATAAGTTTAATTATTGCATGCTTGTGTAAAATAATTAATCTGGTAAATATAATCTTGTATTTATTAATCCTTTACTCGTTAATATATTATTTATTCACAATAATAGTTAATCGACATATTATCAATTAATTACTAGTTAATCGTTTATCCTTTGTAATCACAATTAATCCTTTCACTATATTCAAGCAAATTGAATATTTAATTAATAATCATCCCATCAATTCTTTTGATATAAAACTCAGGGCTAGTCCACTAATTTAATTAGACCATTAGCGACTCCTTTTAATATAATTATAAGGACCGAGAATTTCACATGATCATATGTGTAATTTTTTTTACGAATAATTTTTTTTAAAGAAGAGTAATGTAAGTTATGTAAGAAATTAACATAGCTTGAATGTTAACCTTGAATGATAAATTAAAAAGATTTATAATCTTTAAGTACTTAATTAGCGATATGATTATGTGAATATTTAAATATAACAAGGATTTATCAAAAATGATAAATGTATTGTGGATTATGTTTGCGACTAAATAAATATATATTATTTAATTTGTATATGTTTATTTAGCATAAAAAGAGAGTTAAGCATAAAGTTATGTAACCTAATACATATATTAAGTATAATAATTAAATAACCTAATGGGTTATAATATAAGAGAATGATAGTATTTAAAAATATATATACTAACCCTAAGACATTTATTTTATACATCTTAAATAATTAATTTTATAACCTAAGTAAAGCAAGTCTAATTGAGTTATGAAATTAAAGATATTTGAGTAAGGAATTAACTTGCTAGGGTGTGTAATGGAAATCCTAACTAAATGATTAGGGTAAGATGAAAAAATTAAAAGTGTGGGACTAAGTTGATTATAGGCCCCAAAGAATTAATTAGTAGCCCAATTATTTATTTAATCATTGTACTTGTAGCTAAATTGATTTAATAACAATTAAATCATTAAGCTAGCCTAATATATCATGTATGGGGTAAGTATTATGGTGGCCCACTTTAATTTATGGTTGAAGCCTTATTACGAGTCATATAAACACAATACAATGGATTATTCACGCATTTCTAAACCACACTAACATGCTTGCAAAATTAGTACCTAAATATGTTACACACATGTCAAAGTTTATTTTCAAAACTTCTATTTTCGTTTGGAATGTGCACTAGTAAGGTTCATATGATCACAGTTCATTATGGAACCTATATACGCGAGTTAGCATACTTCTCAAACATCTTTAAATCATACTAATACGCTTGCAAAGTCAGAATACTAGCATGCTTCACATATGTTGACGTTCGTTCATGAAATCTTAAGTTTATTTCATAACTATATGTTGTTTTCGTAAACCTTGTATGCAAACATAGCAATACACGTTTACTCAATGTTCATATACTTATATAAGTGTATTAAGCTAGTTCACATGCTTGTCCTAACAAGGTATTACATGATGACATAACAGGCTTGTAGCAGAAAAACAAAAATCTGAATTGCAGGGCTTGCGTAGCTGCGCTGCAACCAGGCATAAACCCGGCACAGCTGCGCCGGCTCTTGATCTAACCAAGACTGAACTACTTCGGCAGTTCATCAGCCTAACCCAAAATTTTTCCAACGAAAACACTTTAAGCATGATATGATACCATTCTAACATGACTATAACTTCATATAACCCTTAACAATCATATATCACAATTCAATTACCCAAACCATGAATAATTCAAGATTTCAACAATTTTAGAAAATTAACAGAGAATGAGGAACTTGAATGTAAGTAATTATACCTCTGCTATTATGGACTTGCTACTAAACAATTGCTACAATGCTGCTATACTAACTCCTTCTTAACTCTAATGAAATACTCAGCAAATGCAAGGAAGAAGGAGAAAGTTCATTATATAGGCAAATTGAAGAAACAGACAATGTCATTAACCCCAATTTCAAACCAACGGATTGCACAATAACATGGTGGTTAACAAGTAGTTGGTGAAGAGTTGGTGGATTCATCATGAATCCCACTCCCCATGCACTCATTAGCTAGTTTATTGCTGAGTTTGAGAAGGAAGGTATAGTAGTAGCCCATTAGGAGTTCACGTGTGGGAGTTGGGCACACAATGTGAGACTCAGCAACTTGCAAGTGTAATACACTATACTAATGTAATCTATATATATAGCCTATCATGCTTACTAAGGCTACATCATGTATACACATTTTATTTCATGTAAATACTTAGGCTATAGTTAAATTAAAGTCACAATTTCAATGAGCAATTAATAATATGATGCATCAAGTAGGGTATATACATATAATCCATGTACATTATCTATTAACACCAAATATAAAGTAATTGGGTATTATTATAATAATAATTGTTATTATAATAATTATAATAACTTATTAAAATCATTTATCAATTAATAATGTTATTGATATAATATAAAGTAATAGGGTATACAAATTAATGTCTATCCATGTATTGTCACATGCTCTTATGTACACATTCAATTCATCAACCTCACATAATATAATTAAAATTACTATATATTGATGAGGCATACATGAATGTTTACTTACACACTTCAAGTCACATAAGCAATATTATTGTGTACTCTACTAATGCAAATAAATCTTACTATATAGTCTATATATATAATATAAGCTACATTAATATGTTACCTTGTACTATATATAATATATAGTTAACTACCATATATAAAAAGTTTACACATCACATGCCCGTATAAAATAATTAATGAATAAAATATAATATTATTATATTTATTTATCTCTTACTCATTAATTATTATTTATTCATAATAATAATTAATCAACACATAATCAATTAATTACTCCCAATTCATTAATTATTATTTATTCATAATATTTATAAATCAACAACAATAATAATTTCATACGTTATCAATTACTCAAATATCAATTAATCAATCACGATTAAATCTCTACATTATATTCAAGAAATTTGAATATATAATTACTAACACTTTTATCAATATTCTGATATAAAGGTCTCAAGGTTAATCTACTAAGTTAAATAACCATTAGTGATTCCCTTTAATAAAAATTCTAGCATTTATTCGTAGAGGTTAAATTCACATAACCACATAACTACATAAGGTTTAAATAAGTTTGAAAAATTAACTCCTAAAATTTTTAAATCACATACAAAATTAATACGTAGCCTAAAATTCCTGGTCGTTACATTGTCCATCCCCGATGATGGAATCTGTTATAGACATGCTCAAAAGGAGCACCAAGAAGAATTGGTGATTCAACTACTTGTGACAAAATGTCGATGTAAACTATCATCAGGGTAGGCATCGGAAACATCCCTTAAGGAAACTGGGTAATCGATAAGTATCCCCAATAGATGAGCCTTTAAAATGTGCAACAGCACTAGGCGAAGGGAAATCAACACTGCAAAAAGTACCGCTGGATAGGGAAACCATTGGTCTCAAACCAAGGTATCATCAATGGTATCATCCCCATCTAAATCAATAAAGCTATCGCAGAGGATGTCGTCATCCCCAACAGAGTAAGACAAGAACAATCTGTGATAGCTCATCTCTGACAAGCACGTCAGTGGTTCCACCATCAGTGATCGTCTGACAACGTCCACCCTAGGCTATCAGCAATGACGTCATCCCTAGCAGAAAGTGGCAAAAATAGTTCGCGGTAGCCTGGTATTGACATCCCCAGAAGAAATGTAGAAAACATTTCAGTTTATCATCATCAAACAAACATCGACAACACCGATGGGAATCAAACCGTTGGTATCAGCCCTAACACAAGCACCGATAAAGGTAAATAATTTACAATTCGATCTGCAATACGATTTGCTGAAATAATTTGCGATCCGATTGGCGAAGCGATTTACGAAGTAATTGGCGATGCGAAGTGCGATCTGCGATCTGCGAAAACATTATAACATTCATTGCATTGCCTCATTCATATCTTTGCATTTCAAGTGTCTAGCAATCTTTATCCTACTCATTCCATTACATTGCATAAGCATGATAAAGAGGGGCATCTGTAGACACTTGAAATTTCCTGCCCCGATACTAACACTGTAGGAGGGTAAAACTGTTTCGTCAAATCAACCCCGATCTCAATATCGGGCCATAAAATCAACTCCGATCTCCAATCAAACTATCAAATCAACCCTGATCTCAATATAGAGCCATCAAATCAACTTTGATCTCTAATTAGACCATCAAATCAACCCCGATCTCAATATCGGGCCATCAAATCAACTCTGATCTCCAATCAAATCGTCAAATCAACCCCGATTTCAATATCGGGCCATCAAATCAACTCCGATCTCCAATTGGACCGTCAAATTAACCCCGATCTCAATATCGGGCCATCAAATCAACTCTGATCTCCAATCAAACCGTCAAATTAATCCCGATCTCAATATCGTGCCATCAAATCAACTTTGATCTCCAATCGAACCAACAGATTAACTCCAATCTCAATATCGGGCCATCAAATCAACTCCGATCTCCAATCGAACCGTCAAATTAACCCCGATCTCAATATCGGGCCATCAAATCAACTCCGATCTCCAATCGAACTAGCAGATCACCCCTGATCTCAATATCGAGCCATCAAATCAACTGCAATCTCCAATCAGACCGTTAAATCAACCCCGATCTCAATATCGGGCCATCAAATCAACTCCGATCCCTAATCGGACCGTCAGATCAACCCTGATCTCAATATCGGTGCTCACGATCCAACATTTGAATGTCATCTAACTACCCATTTATTTATGAATATAAATATATATATCATTAACTGATATTTATAATACATTGTCCCAGGTTTTCTAACCTTAACATAACAAATATACCCTTAGATATACAAAAAGGGTTATACAAAACAACATAATAAATATGTTCATTATAACTACTCCATCAATACACCTTTGCCTTTGTCTTTCTCTGCCCCTCCGGCTACCTCGTTCCTAGTTGAAATATTGTATTTAAGCAAGGGTGAGCAACAAATTTGCTCCGCAAGTTAAATCATACAATAAAATATAAGAATCAAGAATATAAGACTATCAATTCGATAAAATATCACCAAAGTTCAAAGGACTTTGAATTAGCTGAATAGAGCGTTAATCAATAACAATACTTTCTCGCATTTTATGCAAAACAATAATTCGATAGTGAAAGAGTAAAACACTTTCAAAATTTCTCAATTGAATAACAAGAATCAAATCTACGCAATAACAAAGTGGAATATTATCCAAATTTTTTTAAGTTGAGCGACCCCATAGGATCTTGAACTTCTCGAGTAACTATCAAAGGATCTTACACGCGCGCAACGGCCGAATATACGACCACAAAGCCCCTTTTTATATAAAAAGGTTGTTCTTCTCAGTCTTATAACCAGAATTCGAATCACAACAACGAAATACAATGATTTCAATATCTAATCGCTTTCTCGATCTAGCTAGAATAATTGGCATTGACCTGTCAATAAGACAACCTAGAATGACCAAGTCAACTTCAAAGATTACATTGAGGACAGACAGACTCGAATGGGATCCAAGTCTTGGAAACAACTCCCGGAAGTCAACCAAATGCCATACCGACACTGAAGGCAACCCCGGGAGGGGAAAATGGTCATTTTACCAACTTCAAGCCGATTTGGTCAAACTTAAGCCGAATTGATGCCACCAAGGTCAGAACGAACCATAACGACAATCTCGATTGCAAACAGTGCAAGACAGCTCAACGGACAAACTGCGGAAAATTGAAGACCTGGTTATGAACCCATCTTCTTGGACCCAAAAAATATTTTATCCCATGTCATTGTTACACTCTCAGCGAGGGCTTTTCGAAAAGGTATCGCACGCCTCTAACGGACGCTCCGATTAAAAGTTAGAAAGTTTCGACTTTGACCTCGTATTGCTCAAAGTGCACGTACTTCGAGATGACTCAACCCAGAACGTGGGCCCCACCAAGGGAGTCGCACCTCTACCTGCGATAGTAGCAAGTAGGGTGGAGGCTCCCTGGCCTATATATATGAGGGCCCCCTCTCATTTTAAAAAAAGAAAAAACGCAGCGAACCTCTGTTCTTTTGATTTTTTGAATTTTTCACCTCTTCTAAACTCAAATTTTTTCACTCTAACACGTAGATATACCCACATACTACCACATATCAGAAAATAACCGGTAGATTTTGACGTTTAGAGCCTACGATTTGGCAAAAAGCCCGTGTAGCAGTCTATTGTAAGTATTTTTACGATCAGAAAGTGATTCTTACTTCTTTGCATTGTTTTGCACTTGCATATAAAATTTTGTTTTCTAAATATGACTGAAACTTAGTTTCGTGGCCGTTTTTGTCAAAATTTGGTATATTTTTGTACATAAACTCAATTATTGGCATTTCTACAACTCGAATTGACGATCCGGCAGCTCTAACAGCTTTAGTGCACTAGCACTTTCGTTTTAAGCAACTTCGCCGGACTGGGTTCTCTTCCCAGTCCGGGTTTGGCTTTTTTTGTATATATTTAACTGTATATATACTAACTTTTCAATTCTTTCAAGCCCAGATGTCAAATCTGAGGTAGTTTACTCGTTCATATATATTTATGCATATATAAGAAGCCTTCACCACCACTGGCTTCTCTTCCCAGTCTTGGTTGACTATGTTTCTATCTTTATATATCTATTTATATATTTCTGTCTAGTCTGGATTATTCCATGGCTTTTATACTATTTTTGCACACTTCACCATTATTGGGTTATCTTCCCAGTCCCTGGTTGACTACTTTTATGTATATTTACATTTCAATTCGGCCTGGGTTATTCTATGGCCTTTTTACTGCTTTTATATATAAATATGCATATATAAGCAGCCTTCACCACCACTGGGTTCTCTTTCCAATCTTGGTTGAATACTTTTCTGTCAATATATATATATATATATATATATATATATATTTCAATTCCAGTCCGGGCACTGTTGTGAAAACCCATCGCCCTTTACAGCTTTTTTATATAAAACTGTGTATATATCTTGGCTTCACTCGCTTTTCATTAACTTAATGCTTTAAATATTTATTCGATATGAATCGGCATTTTTCAGTCACAAATGCAACCTCGCGTCCCTTATATCACTATCTAGTGGGAACGAGTCGCTTCGGCCAGGTGCGAACCAAGATTTACTGATGACTCCTCGGTTCTGGTAATATTGGGATATATATCTATTTATGTACAAATTTGACCTATGCAGGTTTATTGGCTACTCTCATGTGAGCCTAGGAATCGTGGGATTCATGATCAAACTGATCAGAATCTGATTCCCACGATGGACAAACTCCGCTTTACAGATGTACGCTGCTAGTTTTTATGTAAAAATGTATATATAAAAGACCTTAAAACGGTTATCCGGATTTAAGGTCTCAACATAGTGAAAAATATTATTTGTCGTGTCAGAGTCCCTTTGATGGTTTTCATGCCCATGAGGAGACCGGCACTTGTATTTATTTCTGTGGTCGAGGATGCTTCGTAGCCCGACAAATCGCCATTCAAATGCAAGCCTTAAGGCTATAAAGATAAAATAGAAGTATCAACAGGCTTCAATTCCTATGCTAGCGTAAGGGTTTGATAAACCAGCTTTCAAAACATCATTTTCAATTCAATCAAAAGAAAAGCTTTTACAAATCAAATTAAACACTTTTGCAAATCAAATTAAAGACTTTTTGCAAATCAATTCAAACCCTTCGTATATAGGTTCAACGAAGAAAAGAACTACTTTCAATCAATCAAACATAGGCCTAATTTTTAAAACAACATTCACACACGCATTTCAGTTTTAAGGGAGATATTGAAAAGATGCGTTATCGTGTTTACATGGGAGTTGTGGGGTGCCTAACACAGTCCCCACACTTAACCAAGCCCCCGAGCTCAAAACTTTGTTTTCAAAGATCAAGTTTCGACAGTGTCCAGCAATTGGGCCTCTTTCAAACAAAACTCGATTGAGTTGGTACAACTATTTCAAATCTACCAACTGGCGACTCTGTAAAACGTGCATATCTTCAACCTGATACATGTTGGCATTTTCCTAAAAAACCCTTCAAATTCTTTTTTCACAATAAAAAGAGTGAGGGTAGAGATAACTTAGGAAGAGAGAAAGATCCGGGTTGTGGCCCGACCCGTAGATTTTTTTCCGACGTCGACACGGCACATGTACACATATTATATGTAGAAAATAGATAATAAGTTTACTTCCTATTATGATTAATTGTTTCCATCAATTTATTTACATATAGCAAATATGTTTTAATATATTTACCATCTTACTTAACCATACATATTACCTCATACAAAGCCATATAAGGTAATATCATCATTATATAAAATAATATTCTCCCTTTATTAAAATAATTCAATGCTAGAATTTATTTTAATATCCTTTATTTAAAATATACTATAATTATTTCTCTTTCCTTTCTATAAATTGTCCCAAAACAATTTCTTCAATCTTCACATCTTAGCCATGTGTTAATTTATAAATCTCTAACCAATATTTATCTAAATGTATATTGATTTTCTTCTCTCTTTAACAACGTATATATATTTTATTAACATCATACGCACATTAAACTTTGGCACATATTACCATGCTAAATAATATATATAAAAAGTACTAACTTTAATTACATACTCAACACATATATTAATTCACCATTTCCTCAAGTGAATTAACCCCTTTACTATGTCACCATAGTTAATTAAGATTTTAAATATTCAAATTATATTATTTCATAATATAACTTTCACTTAATTTAAATTAACCAATATTTATTCTTATTAGTTAATTCCCTTAACTAATTCATGCTTTACTATCTCAATCCATCCATGGACAGTTTGAGTACCAATTATGACCCATATTACATCATATTAGTCACTAGTATACATACCCAAGAAAATGGTGATTATTCATTAAAGATATTTAACTTCACCAACTTACTATGATAAAATAATTATATAAATTATTTAATATCGATAGATAAATTTTATCCATCTCTTTTTCTTCAAGTAAATTGTCTCTACAATAAATAACAAATATATAATAATAATATATTTATTAAACACAAAAATCACATATTGCATCGTTCATAGTTCATATTTCCTTATGCAACACAATGCCACTGTAACACCCGAGAAAATCGAGCGTTTATGTAAATGAATTTTTATTTGATTTATTGAATAAAATTTAGATTATTTATTTATTAAACTAAGTAAGCTAATTGTAGGTCATTTTATGACCTAGAGAATGTAGAAATGAGTAGGATTCTGGCTACGTGCTAGGAATAAATGATATGAATTCATCAGACGAAAATAAAAGGTTTTCGAGAATAAAAATATTTTGGGAAAAGACGAAATAGATACTATTCAACCCTAAGGGTTAGGGTTTGACCCTAAAGGTTAGGGTTTGAGATCCTATGCCATTCCGAGAGTTCGGAATGTCAGAATGACGTTTTGTCAAAAGATTTGACGGTAATATACCGTGAAAAGTTAAGTTAGCCGAGAAAAGTTTTCTCGAGAGGAAAAGTGCAGGAATCATTATTCATCCGTTTCTGCTCGGGAATTTATTTTGAAATGTTGAGAAACGCGTAATGATAGGATTTTGATACGAGATGGAATATGTAATAATATTTTATTTATGACTCACGAAGTTTTCGCGTAGGGACTTAAAATCGTAACGGTTAGGGAAAGTGATCTAATTAAATAATTATTTACGTATAATAATAAATGATTATTGTACGGAAAGAATACGTGTATAATACGAGGTATTATACAAAAATAATACGGAGAGAATACGAGAATTATACAACGTACAATATAAATTTTTATACAGAGTAAATACATTAAAACGAATTGAATTGGAATTAAAAGTTAATAAGTTTAACCCATGGGTCGAACCGTTGTGCAAACGGGTGGGTTTAACCCATGGTTCAACCCACTACCCATGTGTCACATGGGGGGACATGGGAGAGCACACGGGGGGACATGGTTGGCCATGTGCTAGCACATGGGCTCAAACTTGGTGGGAAAGTAATTGAGGAGGTGGGAATAGTTGAGGAGGTTGGGCCTAAAAGACTAATTTACGCTAAGTCTTGCCAACTTCTATAAATATAGAGCTTGCCCTTCATTATTTTGTTGTTTGACAATTCCTCCAAAAAAGAGATAGAGAGAGAAGAAGAAGAAGCTAGATTGAGCTTTGCCTAGTTAACTCATCAATCAAGAAGGAAGAAGACCATTGAGTCTCCATACTCACTCCACAAAGAACACAAAAGGTATAACCATAAGAAAGTATATAAACATCATCTTTTCTTTCAATAACAATTTTGATAGAGAAGTGTTAGAGAAAGCATGAACCCTAAAGAGTTATAAGGATGGCTTAATGAGTAACTAAGAACTTTAATAAGCCATGCATGATGGAAGACTAAGAATTGATTAGGTACTAATAATGGACTTAATGAATTCATAGGAAATGGACTAATGAACATGTGAAACCATGAAAAACTTAAATGTTTTGAATGATTAGAATTAGTAATAATCAACCACGGGATTGATTCCAAGTGGTTTGGAGTAATAATAATGAAGAACGAAGATTCGGCGAAAGTTACGCGATTAGAAGATAATCGTCGAAAACGTAAATTTCTCGGATTAGAAGTCAAAAGTCGCCGTGAGCATCGGAAACAATGGTTTTCTATTGCAACACGTGAAATTAGGTAAATAAGACTTGCGAGGGAAAGAACGGATTGATTCCGACTTAAAACGAAGATTTGAGCGACGAACCTTCACGAATGTTTAACGAAAATGTAAAAATGGACTAATCGGCGAATTTCTCGCCGATGGATTTGAAAACGAATTTTGACTTGATAGGATGGTAGAGCATGTCGTTCATGAACTTTTGGCTTTGGAACGAACCAATTCCAAGTTATAACAATCAAGTTACGGACTCCGGAATTTTAGAATTTTCAAAGACTCAGAAAAATTTCTAAGTTGCAGAGCTAGCGCCGCAGCGCCAACCAATAGGCTTAATTCTGCGTCGCAGCGCCACTCCCAAGAGAAATCTCTAGAGGGGTAGCGCTGCAGCGCCACACCAAGGGCAAAATCTAGCGCCGCAGCGCCAGCATGTCAGAAAATTTGACATTGTTAATAATTACTTAACCTTTTGCATATCATTAAGGGGCTAGTAAGTGATGTAATATAAACCTTAAACAACATGTTTAAGTAAGAGTTTATGAAAATTAAATGTTAAATAAACGTAATTAAACTTAAGTTTTGGACGTTAACCAAAACTAAGTTAAGGAACAAGTTAAATACTAGTTTAATCATCATGCCTAGAGATGATTAAGAAGAGTTGGTTTATAACATAAGATGTTAATAAGCCGTAATGAATATTAAATAACTTAAATGAATGTTGTTAATTTAACATTTCCATTAAGTTATACAAGAAGGAGAAGTTAGGCTATACTTGGTATATCGATGATGAATTCTCATAGGTATGCTTTGTGTTATGCTTTGTAGACGTTGTAAAGACTGAATAGACTACGTGTAAAGGTTTAGAAGATGCAAAGGAAAGTTTTCTAACTTCGTTCATACTTTACTATGAATGTAAATTTTCTAAACTCTTGTCTATACGTTATGGTTGGACAAGAGGTCATTGTGCATAATTGCTTATGCATGAACTGTTATTGAATAGTCGATGCAATTTAATTCGGCTAGACTGAGATTTAGCATATTTTGGTGGATTTTTCCACAAATCTTTCCAAAATATATATAATGTTGTGATCCTACGCCAATTGCTTGGTATGTATTCTCAGGTAAACCTGAGTATGAATAAAACAAAGGTTTTAAACGTCGTTAATTCGACAGGCACGTGAGGTTGCCACCAATTAAACGTAAACACGTTTAATGTTTGAGTGTTGATCAACATAGAGTACTACAAGCTGATCACCTGGATGTGCTCGTAAGCTATATCGAACTTACGGCCTTCGTGCCTAGTTGTTCCTTTCATGAATGAGAACTAAAATATGGTTAATCTTCGTTGACCAAGATGGATTCCGAAGAGGCTATAAAGTCCTTGGGAATGGTTTTAAAGGAATCAAAATGATATTTTGATTATTCGTAAGTACTTCATAACTATTGTACAGTTATTGAAGACCAAGGAATATGATTCCTGATTTTGTGGTTTCAAGATATACTGTTTAACTTGCTGAGCTGTTTATGCTCATTCTTGCTTAAAACTAAATGAGTTCAGCTAAGAACGAACGGACCGAAGGATCCGTTAAAGACAAAGGCAAGTCCAAACTGGACAAGTAGTGACCTTTGTAATAGTATACTATTCGTATTGTATTTACTGATATTATGACACAGAACAATGTATTGGTTACGAATACTTGGGAAGGAATTTAATATAATGTAATAATTAGTAAACTTATGCATTGATATTGATGTCCTCAATTGAATGTATGAGTAGATTGTAGCACTGTGTAGCACCTTGTCCTGGGTTTGAAGGTACCCGAATTTGGGGGCGTCATAGGTTGGTATCAGAGCCGTAGGTTATAAATCGTAAGGGGTAAAAACCTTAGGCTATAACCTGGAGAAGGAAGTAGAAGTTAGAAGTCAACAAACTCGGGTACAGTTTTGAAAGAAGAAAGTAACCTTAAACATATTAAATGTGATATAAACTGTTCATATTTGATTGTATACTAATCCAGTTATTTATGTTTTATGTAGATAACATGAATAATAAACATGTATAATGAAATACATGAGGTTAGCGAGGATTCAGTCAACTCGATAGAAGTTGTTCCAATGCCGGTGGCGGAGGTACCATTAGTGATTCTAGAGGGGACTGATATAGAGGAAGAGGACTCGTCCGAGTACTCTGATAACTTTGACTATGCGTCATTGTTTGAGGGTATGTCAGAGGAGGAGGTTGAGTCGGTGCCGATTAATACGGTACTGCCTACTGAGGAGGAGGAGACAATGCCGATTAATATGGTATTGCCTATAGAGGTAGATGTGGAGGATTCTACACCGGGAGAGTCCATGAAACTACTGTTCATGGCAATACTAGACAGAAATGTCCAACTAAGTAAGGAGGTCCGTGACCTCAAGAAAGTGGGGGATGATGTGGTAGATAATAGAGAGAATATGGAGATCTTCTTGGAGACCGAGCATAATGAGAAAGTGCAGGCTAAGGATAAAGTCCGGGACTTGAAGCTAGAAGTCTAGGAATTGAAGGTTGAACTTCTGAACATGAAGTAGAAGATAGGTAGAAATAGTTATAGGTGCTCGCACGAGGATTACCAGCAGCAGATGGCTGAGTATCCTGTGGAGGAAGGACAGACTCGGTATACTATTAGCTGGGACATTGTGGCCAGTATGGCCGATGCGGATTACATGAATGCCGTGTTGCAGATGTAGTTCAGTAGTATGTATAAAAAAGATAGCGATGTAAATAGCTATGTAAATGTGTGTATAACTAGTGATGATGTAAACCCTCTTTTGTATAGATAAGGGTAGTCTTTCGTAAGTCCTAACTTTTGGAAAGTAATTGCGGGATAGTAATGTAAATGGCTGAAACCATGTAATGTAAAGTGTAGTGTTATACTACAAGGAAGTATTTTAATATAAAGGTTTTATTTAAAATACTTGGCAATATGATTGAGTTATTATTTGATTGTTAATAATAACCGAATGAAGAAATAAAGAATAATGAAATGTTTTCGTATTAACAAAAAATGCCGCCAAGAAGACGTGCCAGAAATCATGAAGAAGAACCTCATAATGAGGAGGAGAAAGGGAATAATAACCCGATGCAGGAATTTGCGAATCTTCTAGCTACGGTTCTCAATCAAACGAGAGGTACCATACGCACTAATCCTGGGGTAGGTCGGGGGACTACCTTTAAGGAGTTCAAGATAATAGGTCCGCTTGAGTTCTATGGAACTACGGACCCAATAGCTGCCCAAGTTTGGGTGAAAGAAATAGAGAAGGCATTTGTCATAGCAAATGTCGGTGAGGTGCAAAAGACTTCTTTTACGACTTACATGATGAAGGGGGAGGCCAACTACTGGTGCGAAGCCAACCAGGGTAGGGCCGGAACAGAAGTGGTTACGTGGGAGCGGTTCAAGAAGTTATTCTTTGAGAACTACTTCCCCACGAGCATGCAGGGGAGAATGGAGATTCAATTCCTAGAACTGAAGTAAGGGGACATGACGGTACCCCAATATGCAGCTAGGTTCAATGAACTGGCAAGGTTTGCTCCACAGCAAGTGGACACAGAGTTGCCGAAGGCACGATGATTCGAGCAGGGATTGAAACCCTAGCTCTACAATCGGATATCGGTTTTCCAAAGTGTTACCTTTGGAGCGGTGTTAGAAAAGGCGATTATCGCCGAGGCTGGTAGTGAAGCGTTGACCTTATACCACAAAGAAATGAAGAATAAAACCAAGACTGAGGTATTAGTCAAGATCGAGGGAGCCAGTGGAAGTGGCTAGAAGATGAAAGATTTTAGCTCCGCGAATACCTGAGTAAAACAGGAATTTTCCAAAAGGAAGATGGAAGCATGCAAGAATTGCGGTAAGACGCATCTGGGAGTCTGCCTCAAGGGTACGGCGGTCTGTTATAACTGTGGACAGGAGGGGGCATATTTTGCCTAACTGTCCCAGTCCAAAGAAGAGTCGCGGTTATTTTATATGTGGATCTATGGACCACATAGCACGTAACTGTCTGAAGAAGTGTTCGGATGGTGGGAAGGGAGCTAGCGGTAATAAACTGGTGATTGGTGGTGCAGTACCACAAGGTAGACCGGCTGCTCTTACTTTTAATATGACGGTCCAAGATGCGGTAGCATCAAGCGACGTCGTAGCAGGTATCATTCCGGTCAATGACATTAATGCATATTTACTGTTTGATTCAGGTGCAACGTGTTCGTTCATAGCATGTGAGTTTGCTAAACGATTAGGATTACTCCCCGAAAAACTTGTAATACCTTTAAACATTAAGGTAGCTAACGACGAAGTAATTCCTGTGGACTCGGTTCATAGGAGTTGTTGTGTGGATATTAGAGGTAACAAATTGTCGGTAGATCTTATACCGATAAATTTGGGAGAATTCAATGTAATTCTCGGGATGGACTAGTTAATTAACCATGGGGCGATGATAGATTGCCAAAATAAGAGTGTGAACCTTCGAATTTCTAATAAACCTAAGGTGGTGTTCTACGGTAGTAAATCACCGGGACGCTCTTGTTGTCTAACCATGACACATGCTATAAAATTGTTGAAGAAGGGATGCGAAGGTTACCTGTGCCATGTTGTTGATACCCAACGGTTGTGTGCAACGTTGGAACAGATACCTATAGTCAACGAGTACGCGGATGTATTTTTGAGTGACTTGCCAGGTCTTCCACCTGATAAGGAGACCGTATTTGTTATAGACCTTACGCCAGGGACGACACCAATTTTGAAGGCACCATATCGTATGGCGCCAGTGGAGTTGAAGGAGTTGATGATTCAGTTGCAAGAACTGTTGGAAAAGAAGTACATTTAACCGAGTGTTTCTCCATGGGGAGCGTCGGTATTGTTTGTAAAGAAGAAGGTTGGATCATTGAGGCTTTGTATCGACTACCGAGAGTTGAACAAACTAACAATAAAGAATAAGTACCCATTGCACAGGATCGATGATCTCTTTGATTAGTTGAGAGGGGCAAAATATTTTTTGAAGATAGATTTACGTACGGGGTATCACCAGTTGAAGGTGAGGGCGGAGGATGTACCTAAGACAGCATTTAAGACTCGTTACGACCATTACGAGTTCTTAGTGATGTCTTTTGGGTTGACGAATGTGCCAGCCGCATTCATGGACATGATGAATAGAGCGTTCAAATAATATTTGGACAAGTTCGTCGTGGTGTTTATTGATGATATCCTAGTCTATTCCAAGATGAAGGAGGATCATGCTGAACATTTGAGATTAGTGTTGGAGGCACTAAGAAAAGAGAGGCTGTAAGCGAAATTCATAAAGTGTGAATTTTGGTTAGAGAGGGTGCAGTTTTTGGGGCACGTCATTGACAAGGAAGGAATTTCAGTGAATCCAGCGAAGGTGGAATCAGTGATGAACTAGGAGCAACCGAAAATGCCGACTGAGGTGCGGAGTTTCTTAGCGTTAGCGGGTTACTATCGGAGGTTTATTCAGGACTTCTCGAAAATAGCTACTCCATTAACTAACTTAACCAGGAAGACGTTGAAATATGTATGGACAGAAAAGTGTGAAGACAGCTTTCAAGAGCCGAAGAAGAGGTTGAGTCAAGCCCCTGTATTATCGTTACCGGATGAGACGGGGAATTTCGTAGTGTATAGCGATGCTTCGCATAAAGGATTGGGTTGCGTGCTTATACAGCATGGCAAGGTCATTGCGTATGCATCTAGGCAGTTAAAGGAGTACGAGGGGAATTATCCTACTCATGACCTTGAACTTGCCGCAGTGGTTTTCGCCTTAAAGATTTGGACATATTACCTATATGGGGAGAAGTGTGAGATTTACACAGACCATAAAAGTCTGAAGTATATCTTAACTCAGAAGGAGTTGAATATGAGACAGCGGAGATGGCTGGAGTTGATAAAGGATTACGATTGTAAAATCCTATATCACCCAGGGAAGGCGAATGTGGTGGCCGACGCCTTAAGTAGGAAGGGTCGGGAGAAGCTATCGATGTTAACATCTCAAGATGAGTTGGTTACAGAGATGGCAAGAATGGAATTAGAATCAAAAATCTTTTATTTTCGTCTTATGAATTCATATCATTTATTCCTAGCACGTAGCCAGAATCCTACTCATTTCTGCATTCTCTAGGTCATAAAATGACCTACCATTAGCTTACTCAGTTTAATAAACAAATAATCTAAATTCAATAAATCAAATAAAAATTCATTTACATAAACGCTCGATTTTCTCGGGTGTTACATTCTCCCCTTCTTATAAGAATTCTGTCCCCAGAATTACAATACAAGTTAATCAAACAAATGAGGATAAGCCTTCCTCATCTTGTCCTCGAGTTCCCACGTTGCTTCTTCGGCATTGTGGTTCCTCCATATCACCTTCACCGAAGGTATAGTTTTGTTTCTTAACACTTGTTCCTTCCTATCAACAATTTGCAAAGGAAATTCCTCATAGGTTAAGTCTTTCTCGACTTGAATTAGTTCATACTTGATTACGTGCTTGTAATCCAGCTTATAGGGATGCAATACCGAAACGTGAAACACGTTATGGATATTCCCCAACTTTGGAGGTAATGCTATCTCATATGCTACCTCTTCTACCCTTTGCAAAATTTTAAATGGACCTATGATCCTAGGGCTTAACTTCCCCTTTTTCCCAAAATGCATCTTCCCATTCCAAGGTGACACCTTCAGGAATGCATACGAATCGACTTGAAACTCCCTGTTCTTCCAATGTGGATCGGCATACTTTTTCTGTCTGTCCTGAGCTGCTACTAGCCGCGTTCGTATTAACTTAACTACTTCCGGTGTTTGTTGTACAATCTCAGGTCCTAACATTCGACGCTCTCCTACTTCATCCCAACAAAGTGGCGTTCGACACTTCCGTCCATATATCACTTTGTAAGGCGGCATGCCTATATTAGCGTGATAACTGTTGTTGTAGGTGAACTCTACTAATGGTAGATGATCGTCCCAACTCCCCTTGAAATCCATAACGCAAGACCTTAGCATGTCTTCTAGAGTCTGAATTGTTCTTTCGCTTTGTCCATCTGTCTGTGGATGGTACGCCGTACTCAACCTCAATTGTGTTCCCATCTGCTCTTGCAAACTCTTAGGGAAATTCAAAGTGAATTGCGGGTCGCGATCTGACACGATCAAAATTGGCACTTCATGTCTCGAGACAATCTCTTTAACATAAAGCTTAGCTAACTGGTCTAAATTGTATCTGACTATTATCGGTAAAAAATGAGCCGACTTCGTCAAACGATCCACTATTACGCAAATAGCGTCGTATCCTTTCTGCGTCGTTAGAAGTCCCACCACAAAGTTCATCGTGATATGATCCCAATTCCACTCTAGAATCTCCAATGATTGTAACAAACCACTGGGTCGTTGATGTTCGGCCTTAACTTTTTGACAAGTTAAGCACCTACGGACATACTCTGCAATCTCCCTCTTCATATTTAACCACCAGAAAATGGTTTGAAGGTCTTGATACATCTTGGTACTACCAGGATGAATCGAGTACCTCGAGTGATGAGCTTCATCCATTATCTCCTCTTTTAACTCTGGCTCACACGGAATCCAAGTTCTTCCTTTAAATCTCAATAACCCTTCGTTATCAAGACTGTACGCTATTTCTTTACCGTCTAAAATCTTCTTCCTTATCCGCTCTCACTCATCAGCTTTGAGTTGCACTTCCTTCACCTTTTCCACTATTGTGGGTTAAACTTCAATTGCAAACAGTTTCTCGGAAAGAATGATTCATTGGGATAACAAAATTTTTTCTTTGTGCGTCGGTAAAAAAAAACATGCTTTTTGGGGGAGGAACTTTCTCTTATAGTTAAATCATGACCATCCGTGCTGGTTCTTATACCGGACACGAGATAGATCTTCCAAAGAACAAGGCCTTTTTCGAATAAGCCAATTCATTTGGGACCCTAATTTTGGTAGAGAAGTGTTAGAGAAAGCATGAACCCTAAAGAGTTATAAGGATGACTTAATGAGTAACTAAGAACCTTAACAAGCCATGTATGATGGAAGACTAAGAATAGATTAGGTACTAATAATGGACTTAATGAATTCATATGAAATGGACTAATGAACATTTGAAACCATGAAAAACTTTAATGTTTTGAATGATTAAAATTAGTAATAATCAACCATGGGATTGATTCCAAGTGGTTTGGAGTAATAATAATGAAGAATGAACATTCGGCGAAAGTTACTCGATTAGACGATAATCGTCGAAAACGTAAATTTCTTGGATTAGAAGTCAAAAGTCACCGTGAGCATTGGAAACAATGGTTTTTGATTGTAACACGTGAATTTAGGTAAATAAGACTTGAGAGGGAAAGAACGGATTGATTCTGATTTAAAATGAAGATTTGAGCGTCGAACGTTCACGAATGTTTAACGAAAATGTAAAAATGGACTAATCGGCGAATTTCTCATCGACAAATTTGGAAACGAATTCCAACTTGATAGGATGGTAGAGTATGTCGTTTATGAACTCTTGGCTTTGGAACGAACCAATTCCGAGTTATAACGATCAAGTTACGGACTCCGGAATTTCAGAATTTTTAAAGACTTAGAAATTTTTCTAAGTTGTAGAGCTAGCGCCGCAGCGCCAGCCAATAGGCTTAATTCGGTGCCGCAGCGCCACTCCCTGGAGAAATCTCAGGAGGGCTAGCGCTGCAGCGCCACTCTAAGGGCAAAATCTGGCGCCGCAGCACCAGCATGTCAGAAAATTTGACATTGTTAATAATTACTTAACCTTTTGCATATTATTAAGGGGCTAGTAAGTGATGTAATGTAAACCTTAAACAACATGTTTAAGTAAGAGTTTATGAAAATTAAATGTTAAATAAACATAATTAAACTTAAGTTTTGGACGTTAACCAAAATTAAGTTAAGGAACAAGTTAAATACTCGTTTAATCATCATGCCTAGTGATGATTAAGAAAAGTTTGTTTATAACATATGATGTTGATAAGCCGTAATGAACATTAAATAACTTAAATGAATGTTGTTAATTTAACATTTCGATTAAGTTATACAAGAAGGAGAAGTTAGGCTATACTTGGTATATCCATGATGAATTCTCATAGGTATGCTTTGTGTTATGCTTTGTAGACGTTGTAAAGACTGAATAGACTACGTGCAAAGGTTTAGAAGACACAAAGGCAAGTTTTCTAACTTCGTGCATACTTTACTATGAATGCAAGTTTTCTAAACTCTTGTCTATACGTTATGGTTGGACAAGAGGTCATTGTGCATAATTTCTTATGCATGAACTGTTATTGAATAGTCGATGCCATTTAATTCGGCTAGACTGAGATTTAGCATATTTTGGTGTGTTTTTCCACAAATCTTTCCAAAATATATATAATGTTGTGATCCTATGCCAATTGCTTGGTACGGATTCTTAGGTAAACCTGAGTATGAATAAAACAAAGGTTTTAAACATCGTTAATTCGACAGGCACATGAGGTTGCCACCAATTAAACGTAAACACGTTTAATGTATGAGTGTTGATCAACATAGAGTACTACAGGCTGATCACCTGGATGTGCTCATAAGCTATATCAAACTTACAGCCTTCGTGTGCTGGGTTATTCCTTTCATGAATGAGAACTAAAATATGGTTCATTGTCGTTGACCAATATGGATTCCGAAGAGGCTATAAAGTCCTTGGGAATGGTTTTAAAGGAATCAAAATGATATTTTGATTATTCTTAAGTACTTTATAACTATTGTATAGTTATTGAAGACCAAGGAATATGATTCCTGATTTTGTGGTTTCAAGATATACTGTTTAACTTGCTGAGCTGTTTATGCTCATTCTTGCTTAAAACTAAATGATTTCAGCTAAGAACGAACGAACCGAAGGATCCGGTAAAGACAAAGGCAAGTCCAAACTGGGCAAGTAGTGACCTTTGTAATAATATAGTATTAGTATTGTATTTACTAATATTATGACATAGAACAATGTATTGGTTACGAATACTTGGGAAGGAATTTAATAGAATGTAATAATTAGTAAACTTATGCATTGATATTGATGTCCTCAATTGAATGTATGAGTAGATTGTAGCACCGTGTAGCACCATGTCTTGGGTTTGAAGGTACCCGAATTTGGGGGCGTCACAGCCACATACCTCATAACGCAAATATATTCTTATTTGAACCCAACACATGCCTTAAGAATTTAATTTACTAAATTCTTATTTTAATAATTTCTAAAAATTCAGGTTCTTACATCCTTTCTCCCTTATAAGGATTCCGTCCTCGAAATCACCGAAATCTTCTCTACTCGGTACTATTCTGAATATTATATATTCTTTAGATAACTTCGTTCCTTCTCTTTTCGGAAGTTTCATTATCATAACTCGTTCAATTGCATCCTACCATTTTCTTCTTTCTAAGGAACATCTACTTACTACATTTATCCTTCAGAAAGAATAAGAATCTTCCACTATTGTTCAATAATAGGGAAGTAGTATGAATAACTCAGATTCCAAATTATGCTGAGGGGTCTCAAGACCATGAACTCTTCTCTAGGTTTACTAGTGCTTCAACAAAATCCTTCGCAATGTAAACCAGAGTGTCTATCAATCACAAAGACTGAAAACACCCTCCATGCGTACACTAGGTGATCGTCCTATTGTACCACTACGTCGTGCTGTAAACGTAGCATTTTATAACGACTATATGCGTTACGCTCGGAACTATTGTCTCCGAAAATATGACCCCTTTATGGGGTTGTTCACCTCAACCTTTCAACATCTAAATTCGCACCAGAGCAATATGGTTTGGCATAAGTGCTCAAGAAAGCTCGAATTCCATAAATATTATCTAACAGTCGTCTAGCTGAATCAAATAGCTTAAGACTTTTATCAACAATTCGAACATCAATCGAAATTAATTAACATAATTGACCTTTTTCATAGTTTAAACGAAAACCAAAAAATCTTTTATGACGTCATGATACCGTACCAACTTAGTAGTACGTTGAAGATTTTGTCATTTTATGACTTTGCCATACTACATTATACCATTATGGACTAAAGATCTTACGATCATTCCTGACACTAGGTTTGATTGCATTGAAGACTCCATCGTTTACCATTCTCAACACCATATCAAATGATGCATATAGTCAAAAATACATTTTGAAAAATTTTCAAATCATTTTTGTCTTAGCCGAAACAAATAGCATAGACATACAAATAACGATATTGTTTTTAAAACTCATTGGTTCAGTCATATGATCCAATGTTTCTCAAGAAAACAGAAGTGCAAACATTAGCACGAAGTCAATAAATTTTGAAAATCTAGCCTAGCTAGAAGATTTAGAAAAATCCGTATTTCTCCATCAACTTTAATCTTTTACTCTATTGCTTCATTATTCTATCAATCTTCAATACCATCAATGCTTACTATACCAAAACTCTTAATTCTTGATATATATTATATCTATTCCCAGTATAGTTCATCAACTTACCACACCTTGGAAGTTCAGGAACTTACCACAATAATAAGATTTTAGGAACTTGTCCTAGCAATACGTAGTCCAAGAACCAATCAGGGACTATCCATATGCTTAGGGGCTCAAAAATATATATGATTATGAGTCACAAACTTATCATAGGCATGAGTCTTAAGAACTCGCACCTAATCTTAATATTCTCTAATTTAATCTTAGTAATCTCTATCTATCAAAATAAATATGAGAAAAGAATCACCTTTTTGCCATATGTATATCGATAGCGCGACACCAACATTCCAACGATTATCAATGTGATGCACTTAGTGCAAGCACGAACTTCTGCCCATACAAAAGTTTGTACAACTAAGCCATCACATGAGTCCTCAATTAAAATCCAACACCGAACTCTATCTTACTCTTAACTTGCTCTTTGCTTGTTACGAATTTTCTATATTTCATCATATACAACTCCTCATGAGTTCATCTCGTACCATTTCATAGTACCTTCTCTTATAGCATCAAGCTATACTAGTTAGTCGTTACAAACTATTTATTATTTCATAGCTCAATCTGATCACGTCGTGATCATTGGTTTACCTTATGGTTCTTTCCTATTATCAACTAAACTTCATTCGAGTTCATTCGTATTATCCTTGCCATCTTCATCTTATAGACATCGTCTTAACATTTTTATTACCGGTGTGACATCCCAGATTTTTAGAATTTATAAATGAGAATTTAATAAATAAAATTCTTATTATCTGATGTTTTGAGTTTAAGTATGTGAATACGTGTCATATATGGTGAAATATGGGAATCTATGTGAAGATAATTTAAATATTAATGTTAATATTTATTGGAGTAAATAAATATTTTAATTGAATTATTTATTGAGTTAAATAAATAATTATGTGATTATTATGGAGTAATGTAATTAAGTGTAGTATATTAATTAAATGAATATTTAGTATTTAATTTAATTGATATAATAATTTTATGTTATAGTTCTAGTTTAATTGAGATAATTAAATTAGATGAGTAATGTGATGAGTGTTACATGCAATTATAATTAGCAATTAATTGTAATTATGTGACAATTTTATGTGCTTAATTGATGTTAGACATTTAATTAATTAAATTAGAATGTTAAGATTTAATTAATTAAAGAGTAGCATTAAAGTATGTGTTAAAAGGATTTATTAAAATAAAGAAAAGATTTTTTAAATGATTTTTTTCCAAACAAGGCCCTTACTTTTGTTTTAAAACTATTTTACCCAAACATGACCTTAACTACTAAAAATCTGTTTTTAAAATAACTTGTTTTGCCAAACAAGCTTTAGGGCTTTTTAAAAAATTCAAAGGTGTAACCTCTATTTTAATTGTAATTAGTATAGGATTTATTATATACATTAATATTGTAAGTTACATATTATGTATATATGTTGTATGTATATTTTGTATATACGCTGGTTAAAAGAACAAAACAAAGGTTAGTCTGTGTTAGAGAGAAAACACAGAGAAAGATGGAGTGAAAAGAGAAGAAGGGAAGAAGAAGAGAAAGAAAGGGGAAAGAGACCTTGAAAGAATTCTCGCTAAGCCATTATCTTCTTCTCCTAAGCATAATCAAAGGGTATAACTTCTAAATTTAGTTTTAATAATGTGTTTTATGTTGTGGAACTTCTCTGTAAAAACGTTTTTCATGAAAGTTAGTAATTTTGTTGAATATATGTTGGAATTTTGTTAATATACTGTTTATAAATATAATTAGATGCCATAAATAATGATTTTCAGAAATCAAATTGATTGTAGAAACATGTTTTAATAGAAAAGTTATGTTCATATGAGTTCATATGAGTTTTAGGTATTATGGTTGATTTTAGTTTGAAGAAATTGATGAAATTGATATATGTTAATATGTTTATTAAGAATTTGTTTGATGCTATCTTCAATTATGTATATAATGCATATATATAGAGTTAAATTGCTTGAGAAAGTGATTTACAGTGAATGGTTTTATAAAATATATAAGTTTTATGAAAATATCAAATTTGATTTCTAAAACTTTTGATTATTGTTGTTTAAATGTTTTTTTGTTTGGAGATATGTTATATGAGTGTATTGTATCAAGTATATGCTATACATTATTCTAGTAGCTTGTTATTGCCGTTTGATGGCATGTTGGGTTTAATCGGTGAAACAGGGAGGCTGCACTGCCTGCTTCTGTCTGCGTACCTGCGCAGCTGCGCCGGGAGCACAGCCAGAAGCAGCGCAGCTGCGCCACTGGGTTTTCTCAGGCTGGTCACCTGCGCAGCTGCGCCGGTGCCAAGGCTTATGGCTGAGCAGCTGCGCCGTGTCCTGGGCAGAGGCAATGAGTTTTATTTAAGTGTGCAGTTTATTTTTATGACTAAGTTACATTGTTGCTAGAATAATGATCATATATTTAAGTTGCAATAACATGTTGATAACATGAATTTGACAATTTGGTAATTGTAAAAGAAAAGAGGTTTTGAAAACCTTAAAGTATTAATTAAATTATTGTTTAATGGTGAATTGGTTAATTATAATTTGTATAATTATAATCAAGAGTAAATGTTTAAATTAAATTATAATTTTTGTTAAATTATAATGAATATTAGTTGATTTATTTTAATCAATTAGATGTTAATTTAAATTATAATTTATGTAATTATAATTTAATAAGTGCATGTTTAATTATGGATTATAAATTGATAATTGCATGATTAATTATAATTTGTGTAATTATAATGCATGATATAGTTTAATTGATTATAAGTTATAATTTGTTTAATTATAACTTAATATGTGATTATAATTTGGAATAATTATAATCAAGGTAAAAGTGTAATTTAAATTATAATTTATATAATTATAATTTAATGAGGGCATGAATAAAAATTGAGTATTTATAATCTATGTAATGGGTTAAGTTAAGTATGCTTAAATTATGATTTAATGCATGATGTAGTTGATTCATTATAAATTATGATTGTTTAATTGTAGTTTGATTAAAGTGGATGTTCAAATCATAATTTGTTTAATTATAATTTAAAATGAGTATGTAATTATTAGTTGATTAATCATGAGAAATGTAAAATGACTATGTGATGTGATTAATTATGTGGTAATTAATTATTAACTTATGAGTTAAAGAGGAATGAGTTAACCTAAAGTGGATAACTAAATATTAGGATTAGCTATGTGATAATTAACTGATATTGTTAATTATACATAAGGTTTGACAGCGAGTGTCAAACGAGTAAATAGAAGAGAATTAGAAAGTATAAAGTATTATTTACTTAGACATTTGATAAGCATTGCTAGGTGACTAATAATTGATGCGTATGGTAATACGTTATGTAGGATCATGAAGCAGATTATATTAAGCTATTTTTCGGTAATTGGTAATCTACGAGCCAGGCAAGTCTTTCGGTTCTTATTTTCTATGTGAACTTGATGATATTATGAACTGTTTTAAATTGTATTGCAAAGAGTATGCTATGTTGTATATGTTGCAAGCATGAAATGTTAAAGTCAATTTATGACTACATTGATTGATTTAATAATGTTGATTGAGTAAGGAACTCAATCTTTATATTTGTTATGTGATTAAAGCATGTATGCCATGTTACTTTAATATTGAGCATGTTAATTATGTGCTATGTGATGCATGAAAACTGTTAGATCTTGCTGAGCTGTCGAGCTCACTCTTGCAAATAACCATTTTTGCAGGTCAAGGATGCAAGGTAAAGATACGTGTTAAGTGATTTATAGAGATCAATGTTAAAAAATATTAATTTTGTTAAATTTCAAATTGTAGTTGATGTTTTCATTGTAACTTAATTGTTAAATTGTAAGTTGAGCTATCCGACGTATAATGGATATTGCTTAGTGATGTAAGACTTTGTATAGTCCTTTCGTTGTAGCGATTCATGTAATAGAATTGAATCAAATATTTGTAATGTTAAGGTTGCGATTCAGGACAATATAGAAAGTTTATAAAAATTTTAAATATTTTGCATTTTTAGTGATTTTAATATCGAATAATGATGTAAAGATAGATTAAAGATGTATTGCTAACGATCGAGGATGAGAATTATATTGTATGAAATTTAGGGTCGTTACAACCGGAGTCAGGTAACTCCTTATTCTCATTCTCTAGATACTTCAAGATTCTTCTTTGAATCTTTGCTTATATATATTTTAATCTTTATTTTTCTCTCTCTAAGGTTATAGCCTAAGGTACTTTTACCTAAGGTTTATAATCTACATCTTTGATACCAACCTGTGACGCCCCTAGATCCGGGTCTCTCGAACCTCGGACCTGGTGTGTCACGATACTATTATCGTTAAATTATTTATACCTTTTATTCATAACTTAATGAATATAACTTCACTTTATTACAAATTAAAATATAAATTCCTTTTATTTTCCAGGATCTGTATAATGGCCCCAAACTTTAATAAATTCCAATCTTGGTCATTTACCATTCCTATCCTTGCATCATATTTGATGTTATAAAAATGTAGAATAATTTAAACTTTTTTAATCTTCCTTCTTTATTATTTCTAAATCACAATCTTTATCACTTACATATCCTTGAATCAATTATGGTATGATTCACTTTATTCAAATTACTGTATACACTCTTACATCTCAATTCGAAATCCTCTATGTATCACATAGTACAACTTTACAACTCAACATGTATTAAACATCGTAACTACTATCATGTACATCTCCTATAACCTAAACATGGTTCAAGAGCATAACTTTAGATAAATAAATCAATCCTCATGTGATACTATTGAACTTTATCAATCAAGTAGCACATAACTTTACCGTGAGTCCTTAACCTGCAAAAATGGTTATTTGCAAGAGTGAGCTCGACAGCTCAGCAATTCTAACAGTTTTCATGCATCACGTAGCATAAAATATCTTACTCAATTCATGCAATCATAATCATTTAGATTTACTATGCATGCTGCTTCTCACATATCAAGTATAGAGATTAACTTCTTAAACATAATCATCAAAGATCAACTTTCAGATTCATATATATCTCACATGCATTTTATATCAACATCCACATAATATAATTCAACCAACAGTTATCAAATTCATATAACAAATAGGAACTGAAAGACTTGCCTGGCTCGTAGTTTATCAACTACAACTTAACTGCTTATAGCTATCTGCACTTCGTGTATTCCTACACAATCGTATAATTATGGATCCATACCCATCAGTTATACACATCCATACGTTCTTAATATAATAATAAATATTACATTGTCTCCTAACTTGGTTTTTAAATTCTTATTTTTACTTTTTCAATATCTCATTAGGATAACTATGATGTTACCACATCATACCCTCATACTTATTCTATTGAAACTATCTTGTTTCATTCCATGTGGTCCTTAAAAAAACATATAATCATAACTTAAGTCCAAGCAATTAACAAACTGCTCTTGGCCACTCTGCAGAACGGCGCGGCCGTGCTGCATATAAGCATGGGAGTGGCGCGGCCACGCTACTCCCTGTCAGATCCAGACTTGAGATTTTCAATGCACATTTTAGTTTCTAGCATAACATGTATTCTGATGCATAGTATACGTCATGTAGGTTGTGATCTTTCGTCAAGTTCACATTCAAACTATTTAGTTTTGAATCACATAGCTCCATATTGATTTATTTCAATTAATAAGGCTTAACAACTTCCCTTAACAAAATGTTCAATGTTATAAGCTTTTAAACCATATATTAGTACTAATAAGCCTTTAATATGCATGCTCACATGTATCTATCTCATTTGCATAAAATAGTACATTACTTGAAAACTTATTTTAAACTATGTTTGAATAGTCTAATTCATGCTTAGCTAGATGGTGAACAAATCCATCATGTCTAGAGGCATAAAATGTTCTAGCGTACATCTTATTTACACAATGTTCAAGAATATTAGTTCCCAAAACTTCCAAGTTTTCCTTCAAAACATTTTAAACCAAGCTATAACAATCTAGTATATGCAAGGTAACTTAAAAACATAATTTCATGCACGTTGATACGCGTACATATGCTACAAGGTCGGTAAGTTTATTTTTAACAAAGTTTGTTTTACCAAACTTATAAGTTTTCTTTAAAAACTTCAACTAGAACAAGTCGTAGTGTTCTTCTATAACTAAGGTAACTCCAATCCATGTGTTGGGGTTATATATATGCATTTTCAAACCAACCTAACATGTTCATAAGTCAGAATAATTTTTCTAGAACTACCTACAAGCGCGGCCGAGCTGGTTTTAGACGGGGAAGTGGCACGGCCGCGCCACCTCGGCTCAGGTTCAGAATTGGTTCTGCTTCTGCAGAATTTTCAGAAACTCAATATGAATTTCTTCCTTTAAGCATGCTTAAGCCAACTACACTACACTATAAACTATACACATAACTCATATAACACAATGGTATCCATTACCAAACCAATTATCAAGAATTCAAGAAATTTTTAAGAATTTAGCAAACTAGAAATTTAAGAACATGTTAAGGTAATGTTACCTCTTTGAACTAGAATTACACAAACTAGCTTCAATTTCAGATTCTATATCAATACTCATCAACACACACTCTATATAAATTATTAATCTAGTCCAATATATTATGTATGGGACAAGTATTATAATGACTCACTTTAATTATGGGCAGAAGCCTACGCTTATTTTTTTTAGTAAGCAATTAAGTAAGAAAAACAAGCCCAAAAGAGATTAATTTATGGCCCAAATTAAGCCCATTTGGGAAAGGGTATTAGTGTTATTAGTGAAAACATTTAATAAAAACAAAATTGGAAGGATAAGGGTCACTTGGCCAAATATTAGAGGAAGGAAGAAAGATATGGATAGATTTTATTGAAGATAAGAAGAAAGGATAAGATAAGAAAGGAAAAGAAAAGATAAGGAAAGAAAGAGAAAGAGAAAGTAAGGAAAGAAAGTAACGGGAAAAGAAGAAAAAAAGGGAGAGAAAAGGGAAGTGGCAATAGCCATGGTAGGGAAGGAGGAGGAAAAAAAATATTCTCCATAGAAGAAGAAGAAGAAGAAGAAAATCAAAGCTAAGGTATAAACCGAATTTCTTCTAAGCTTTATTCTCTTTCTTTTTGTGAATTGATGAAAAGGGGCTTTTGATATGGAAGTGTAAAACCTTTTAATTTATGTGATTTATATGGATTCAAGTTTGGATTTACTCATATTGGGTGTTGATTTGTTGAAAATCAAAAGAAAAGAAAAATATTTTTCTTGTTTATAAAACCTATCTTTTAGGTGCTTTGAATGTCCACCGTTTTTAATCTACACCTTTTTACGATCCGTCGAAGAGAGGTGCTAGATATAGGTGATGACTAGTAAACCCAAGTGGTAGAACTCAAAAATCACGTTTCTAAAATTCGTGGTGTGGGTTTTGGTGAAAATAGTCCCGTTTTCTTAGAATTATTTTGGGTTAGTCTGAAACGAGGGCGGTTTTGTTCACTTTTTGTGCTTTAAAAATTTGGGGAAATTTTAGAGAAGTAATATCAGAGGTTATGAAGGTCCTATAAAAATTTGAGAATTATTCGTCATACGGTTTGAGAGATATGTATTTTACGGCTAAGGACTATTTTTGAAAAGTTACCAAAATAACTCTCTGTGTGTAAATCCAACAATTATGAAACTTTTTCTAGAAATACATGTGTATAACAGGAGCTTACCCTGAAAATTTTAGAAGTTTTGGAGCTAATCTCAATTTATGAAAAATTTGAGAATATTTGGCTACTATGGACTATTTAAATATAGTAAATGTATTTTAAAAATTCTGGAAAAAATATATGTTCAATGTGGGACTATATTCTGCCAAATCCCAGAAAAGAAATATTTTTGGGACTGATTTGGTATTTTTCATGTAAATGATAATATATGGATAAATGAGTTTAATTAAATATGTGATGTCAAAAATATGAAAAATAAGATTTTCCAACTTGAGACCCTTAAACATGGTTTGTACAGATTTTTTAAGGAGGTTTGGATTGGTTGGGAAGTGTTATGATATTTATGGCATTTTAGAATGCTTTAATGAGTTAATTAAGAAAAGAAAAATAATTAAAATAAATTATTTATTAATGTGATTAATGACTTAAATTATTTTTATATGACTAATAATATTGGATTGAAATATTATTAGTAATGTTTGACTTAAAAGTTATTAAAAGGTGAATAACCTTAACTTGAATTATTATTAAATAATTAAGAATACTAAACGGGAATTTAAAATAGAGAAATAAGTTATTTTAAATATAGTTGTTGAATTTGGTATTCAAGGAACTATATTATGTATGTGATATGTTGGAAAGAAGAATTCAGGGTACTGAAGTTGGTTTCGGGTTTACTGAAATGGTTTTAGTCTGCTGAAATGGTTTATGGTCTGCTGAAATGGTAGTTTCAGGATGCTGAAATGGTAGTTTCAGGATGCTGAAATGAAACCTGGTTTACTGAAATAGTAATTTCAGTTTACTTAAATGTTATCTAGTTTACTAAGATAACATAGAAAGGAATAACTTATAAGTATAAGTTATGACATGATTAAAAAATTATCAAAGTATAATGATAATACTAAAACTATAATGTAATGTTTAATACTTAACTATGTTAGACGAGTTAATATAAGAACTTATAAAGTAAGTGATTAAGTTTTAAGTCTAAAGTAGTACAGTCGTATTCTGTAATAGTTGATGTATAGTATTTGGGCTAAACAATTCTTTCATATGGGGAAGGTATATACGAATTAGTAACCAATCTAACTCACTGTGAAAACAGTGTAGATGTGACGCCCCGTAATCCGGCCTATTTTTCTTGTCGAATCTCCGTGCGTTACGATACTTCCCATTCCATACATACATCATTATATCCTGAAGATAAATGGTATATTCACACCATTCCCAAGTCCAGTTACCTCAAAACGTTCATTCATTAAAAATAATGGTATTTACATTATTCTTATTACATTACAATCGTGACTTAACTAGTCACCGCATCTACAAATAGTTTTAACCTAACTATTCTTCAAGCCTCGACTTGATCTTCACATGTGTTCGTCACATGAACAGTTCTTCATCTTGTGATGCTAATAGTTCTCGCGACCATGGCATCTTACCATAGCAGGACATCCATCATCATGATTTTCATCTTGCCCATTAACATATACTACCGTCGTTCGTTGAAAATGTTTTTATTTCAAGCAAGTGTGAGCATCCAATTGCTCAGCAAGTCATAGCAGTTGAGTAAACAACCAAAGCAAGAATCAAAGTTCTTTTAAGTCTTCAATAATCGAATAATGGTTATGAAGCAGTTCGAATAATAGGAATACATTTCGATTCCTATCATTTTAAACATACATCACCTATACTTATCATACTTTCATCCTTTTACCTTTTCCATACATACTATGTCTGGCTAGAATCATTAGGACAAACTTAACAAGTACGATTCATAAATAAGCCGAACTCTTTCACACTTAACAGTTCAATCATAGAACAGTTCATTTCATAGAAACACCGAAGTGTTAACATTGTGGCACAAGGCCTCATCCATAATACCATCTCGTACAAATATTGCACATTTGCACATACGAAATTTCAATGTTCAACCTCTGAGGAAGATAAGAAACTAACATTCATATGAAAATGAATGAAGTTAGGAACTTGCATCAAGTAGAACTTCAGAAATATTATAAATTTACATTCATATGGAAATGAACGCAGTTAGGAAACTTGTCTTAGCGCTGCGTATTTCTTACGCCTTATCGTTCATCACAATTCCCTATATATCACATAAGGAATAACAAATATCCATTAGTTAAATACTTAACTTATGCATTAGCTTATCTTTACTTTACTTCGTATGGTTTGCGTTCTTGTAATATAAGTCTACGCTACCAACTTTACGTTCATTACTTCTGTTCTTTCATTACATTCCCTTACCACGTCCGATCCATACGACTCAAAATATTTATCCAAGTTATTAACATTAACTCGGCTTATCAACGTTATACATTATTCATTCTCTTCATTCTCTTGTTACCGTTTACTACATCTTATTAACATTAATATGCCATCAACCGACTCTCGTCGATCATCGTTAGACAACACGACAAGCGAAACCCTAATCGATTCGCTAAGCCGCACACATTTCCATCGAATTCCCATTATCGGACTTCATATAGAAATTACATAAGTTTTATCTTTATTTCATAACATTCTCGCACCTCATGCCTCTATTACATCTTACTATGTCAACATTCGTTAACGTCTAAGTCATACAACCAATGTATACTTAGAACACTCACCCGACGCCGATACGATTCCGAGAATCATTCACGTACCCGGCGTCCACGTTACTCGTCTTTTAATCTCATTCAAACTTTACTTAAGGTTTAAATCACTTATTTAAGTGTTACATTAAGTGAATTCTATGTTAACTCGAACTCTCATCAATTATCACCAAGTATGATGATCGACGAGATCTTAACTTGTTCTTTAACTTAAACTTTGGTTAATGTTTCCAAGCTTAAGTTCAATTACATTTGTTCAACGTTTAACTCTCATAAACATTGATTAAACATGTAAAGCTTACATTACATCACTTTCTAGCCCCTTAATTGATATGCAAAAGGTTAAGTGCTTACTAGCAATGTCAGAATTTTCTGCCATACTGGAGCTGCGGCCCCAGATTTTCCTCTTGGAGTGGCACTGCAGCGCTACCCGTCCAGAGATTTCTCCCCGGAGTGGTGCTGCGGCGCCGTTTTAAGCCTATTGGGTGGCGCTGCGGCGCTATCCCTGCATCTCAGAAAAATTTCTAAGTCTTTAAAAATTCTGAAATTTCCAAGCTCGTAACGTAATCGTTACAACTCGGAATTGGCTCGTTCCAAAGCCAAAAGTTCACAAATGACATGCTCTACCATCCTATCAAGTCAGAATTCGTTTCCAAATCCGTCAGCCAGAAATTCGCCGATTAGTCCATTTTTACGTGTTCGTCGAACGTTCGCTAACGTTCGACGCTCGTTTCTTCGTTTTAACTCCAAATTCGTTCATTCTTGCTCTCGCAAGTCTTGTTTACATAATTACACATGTTGCAATTGAAAACCATCATTTTTGAATCACACGGCGACTTTTGACTTTCATTCCGGGAAATTTTACGATTTCGACGCTTAACGTCTAATCGCATAAACTTCCGCCAAAACTTCGTTCTCCTTATTTTTACGTCCAACCAAATGGAATTAATCCATTGGCTATTCATCTATGATTCTCACCATCTAAAACATCTAAGTTTTAATGGATTTCTTTATTACGTTCTTCGTGTTCTTCATGTTCTTCGTTCGTTCTTCGTTTTTAATCAATATTATGATTATGATTTTACGTTTTCTCGCATTCTAACATTATAAGTTTGATAATTCAACCTTATAACATCGGAGAGTTAATATAACTCATCCGAACCGTCCACTAACATCGTTTCGTTCATTAACCATTTCATTATGGTTTTTAACTCATTCCTTCCTTAACTTCTTAACTATTTTATTATGGTTTCACTTGTTCTAGATTATTAATGGTTTAAAGTCCACTAATATCAATCTCCATACATCTTACAATTCATTCTCTTCCATTTTTCACTTCTCCATTAATCCAAGAAATGAAAGAAAGATGGAAATTGAAGGTTTAACACTTATACCTTATGAGTGTTCATGAGTTCTTGAGTTTGTTCACGACAAAACTCTTAAGTTGCTTCTTTGGCTTCCTTGAATTTCTTCCTTCAAGCTCTTCCTCTCCTATTCTCTTCTCTCTCCATTGTTGGTGGGATTTCAAATAAGGAAAATGAAGGGCCAAGCCCTCTATTTATAGAGATTACAAGACCAAGGGCTTAAGGGATATTTAGGCCCAACCTCCTCACTATTCCCACCTCCTCACCCTTTCTTTGTGCCCAAGTTTGAGCCCATGTGCAACCTATGTCTCCCCATGTGCTAAACCACCCGTTTACCCGCCGGTTCGACCCACAGGTTTAAATTCTTAGATTTAATTCAATTTAAATCTATTTACTTCGTATAAAATTCGTATTATACGACGTATTAATTCTCGTATCCTCCTCGTATTATACTCGTATTCATTCTGTATAATAATCATTTATTATTATACGTAATCAATTTAATCATTTATTTTACTTTTCCTAACGCATAGGATTTTAAGTTCCTATGCAAAAACTTCGCGAGCCATAAATGAAATATTATTACATATTCCATCTCGTCTCAAAATCCTATCATTACGCGTTTCTCGGAATTTCAAAATAAATTCCCGAAAAGAAATGGATGAATAGTGATTTTCATCATTTTCTTCTCGAGAAAACTTTTCTTGGCTAACTTAACTTTTCACGGTATATTACCGTCAAATCTTTTGACAGAATGTCATTCCGACATTCCGAACTCTCGAATGAGCTTAGGGTTCCACGAACCCTAACCCTTAAGGTCAAACCCTAATCCTTAGGGTTTCATAAATGGTGCCTATTTCATCTTTTTCTCAGAAATATTTTTATTCCGGAAATCTTTTATTTTCGTCTTGAAAATTCATACTCGTTCATTCTAGCTCATAGCCAGAATCCTCCCCATTTCTAGTCATCCTATGTCATAGACTGATTAATAACCATATATCACATAATATAATTAATAAAATACCTTTTATTAATTATTAATTCTTTAATCTTAATTTTCTGGACAATCCGATTTTTCGGGTTGTCACATTCTTCTCTCCTTATAAAAATTCCGTCCTCGGAATTTCCCAAACCACATCCATACCCGGATGCGTTATCCTTACAACCCTTTGACGAAGAGTTAATCTTAACTCTTCTTATTTATGTTGAAAAATCTCAACATACTAATCTGGTAGGTATTTACCTAGTCATTCCTTCTCATTTTCTCTTCTACATCCTTCCCCCCCCCAAGGATCATTATCTTGTTATAGTTGTCAGATGATACATATCCTGACAACTATACTTCTAAAATCTCGGGTTATCACATTCACCCCTTCTTCTAAAAATTTCACCCTCGAAATTGTTGCCATAACCTTTTTCTCAACTTCTCATTACAGAAGTCATCATCCATCGTTCATTTAAGAACATTTCACATGTTGCCTTTATATTTATAAAGGAACATCCTGGCACTAAGGCCCCATACTTTTCATCTTCCCCCATTCAGTAATCTTCACAATCTACACACTAATTATGAAGTTTAAACGAATGAAAAGGAATATATAAGATTCCTTTAAAACATTTTGCTGAGAGGTCCTAGAAACCATGAACCATTGAACTTGATTTGTCGGTATTTACTGAGAACCAATTCCTTGTCGGTCAGTTTACAATCTTTGGCATGATTCAGAGGAGAAGGCAGCATATTTGGAATGAGCCTCAATCGGGTCAGCGATTTAATCCTCGAAGGGATGTTGCTTACCCAATGCAGCAGGGTGGTCGTGGAGGTCAGCAGCAGGGTCAGTGGCAAGCTGGAGGGCAGTATCAAAATAGGGGATTTCAACAGAATAGGGGTTTCCAGCATAATCAGGGTCAGCATTGCCAACAGGGTCAGATTCAAGGGCGGTATCCAGGACCAGCAGGTGGGGGAAATCTGAACCTTTTGCCACTTCCACCTGGCCCATGTGCTACTTGTGGTGGGTATCATGCTGGCAGGGCGTGTTATAGAGAGACAGGGGCTTGTTTCTTATGTGGCCAAATGGGACATAGAGCAAGGGACTGCACAGTTCAGCGTGGCAATGGGGGAGGAGGTAATGCCGGTAATAGCGGTCAGCACAACACCGGTGGGAGAGTATTTGCAATAACAGCTAATCAGGCGGCTCAAGCACCAGGTATTATCTCAGGCATCCTTCTTGTAGGAAATCGTGAGGCAACAATTTTGTTTGATACTGGATCTACACATTCTATTATTGCACTTTCATTTGTTCGTCATCTTGAAGTGTCTTCTCACATATTAGATCCTTATTTATCTATTACTAACCCGATGGGGAATTCTATGATTATTTCTGAGCAATTTCATGAGTGTCCTTTGAAGTTAGGGAGAAGGGTATATGCGGCTAATTTACTTCCGATGGTGATGCATGATTTTGATATCATCTTGGGTATGGATTGGCTAAGTAAGCATCGAGCTACTATTGATTGTCAGGCGAGGAAGGTTATTTTTGGAACTTTAGAAGCTCCAGAATTTGAGTTTCAGTGTTCCAAGCCAAATGGTGTTGTTAAGTCGATCTCAGATTTGAAGGCGAGCAAAATAATTGCTAAGGGATGTGATTGTTATTTAGCATATGTGAAGGATACCTCAAGGGATGAGCTCCAACTTGAAGACTATCCAATTGTGTGAGAATTTCCTGAGGTATTTCCTAAAGACTTGCCAGGATTGCCACCGCCAAGGGAAGTTGAGTTTACTATTGAGCTCATTCCTGGAGCGGAACCTATCTCTAAGGCACCCTATAGGATGGCTCCATTAGAGTTACAGGAGTTGAAGGAACAATTGCAGGAGTTATTAGATCGTGGATTCATTAGACCGAGCATTTCTCCATGGGGCGCTCCAGTCTTGTTTGTGAAGAAGAAGGATGGATCTATGAGGTTGTGTATAGATTAAGAGAGCTAAATCGGATCACTATCAGGAACAGATATCCATTGCCACGGATTGATGACCTTTTTGATCAGCTCCAAGGGGCAATACGAATACAGTACTCATAGTCCTTATCAAAGATACGTTACATAAAGGTACAGTCAATAACTATTTTTGGATTTAAAATCTTTGGAAAATGCTCAAGAAAAAACCTTCGTACATGGGAGGCCATGCATCTAAGCTATAATAGATATCATAGGACTTGAGAATTAACCTCGGTTGACCTAATAGACCCCAAAGAAAAACTGAGAAGATTACTATCTTGTTCATTCCAATGGTGGGTCTTCTCTTGCCATATAATTATCTCTGTTGTCTCAAACTGAGAATTATATTCCAACCGTACTCCAAGATTATATAGGTAGTGCTCATGGATATAATCAACAAGTGGATATGCACAACCATGTCTTATGATAACATGAAGTCGCATGTGGTTAGACATCTTGTATGATAGTGGCAAAACACCCTTCCAAAGTTGGGTTCACCTCACCTAAGTCGGGTCACCAAAATCAACGGTTAAATGACGTATAAAATACGACACACACATTTAAAGTTCTCAATAAAATTATTTCCATACTAGTTGGTAGAGCTCAAGAGGTATAACCTCTAAACCCATTTGAATTTCAATTCATAGAGATTGCATGATATTGTTGAAATTAGTGTGTGATAAGGTGCTAGCATAAGTTGTTAAGTATATCTATGTGTCAAGAATGTAAAGTGATGGTAGGCAAGCATGCTTGCTCAGTACATTATGAGAAATTCTGAAGCTCTGCAATAACATAACATCTTCTGGTCTGGAACGGGAGCCGCGCGGCCGCGCGTCTCCCTAGTACAATTTAGGCGCGGCCGCGCGCCACTGCAGAATTTGTTGATGATTTCTTTTATATCTTCTGATATATTGAACATGTTGTACTAGTAGAGTATGCTTATAACTCGCATTAACATATGAAATAAGGTTACTAGGTTATAGCAATCCATGCTAGTTGTTTTAGTTGAGTATTTCAAAGAAAACTTAAAGTTATGAAAAGAGGAACTTTGATATATAAATACCATAATAGTATTCTGACTTTTGAGACACGTTTGTATGACCTAGAAACACATGGAATGCATATTGACTTAAGTATATATGTATCGTGATATAATATGAACATGTGAACCCAACTAGTGCACCTTTCTCAAAAAAACACAAGTTTTGAAGGTTGATATTGACATGTAAGGACCATATATACATTCTGACTTTTCGAGCATGTTTATAGGGCCTTGAAATGCATGAAAAGCATGTTGACTTGCTTATATATGTTTCATAATATGGCATGAGCATGTGGGCTTCATTTGTGAATTTTACTAAGTGAAAGTTTAAGTTCGAAACGTAAACCTTGACATGTTAACTTGAAGTTTAAATTCTGAAGTTTATGAACATGTTGGATAATACTATTGACTTCATGAACGTCATGCATATATACATACCATGCTAGATGTCATGATTTAGTGTAAACGAATCATGTTTTCAACTAATATCTGTAATAGTTACATGTATGAAATATGAATACTCATAAGTATGCCTAATACAAAGTATATAAATACCTTATGTGTTTAAAGAGCGAGCATGATAGGCCTTGTGAATTCCATGACCTTGAATGACTTTAAATTATTGAAAGTGTTAACTTAGAATCTATTACATGTATGATTGGAACAAGGAAAGGTTGTATACACATAAAAGTATCCTTTAAACATGTATACATGTTACGTGATGTTATATGATGTTACTTAAACCCGATTTTGACGGTTAACTTATGAGAATGCCATAACTTGCTAAAATGAAATACATTTAGTGTTAATTGTGGTCTTATGTGATATTAATAATACGAGAGCATGTTTGCTAATTGTTGCGATCTTATATGATATGAGAATGTGGTTAAACTCAAAAGGAGGAACGTTAAGGATAGACATTATATTCTATATAACTGTGTAGCTAGGATAAGACTTAGCTTATGTGTTGATCGTATATTCGAAGAAAAAATGTAAAGTTAATTATATGACTAATGAATATCATATATATACGTAACTGTATTACGATAGGAATTCGAGAGTGTTGATTTTCTTTTCGTGGATAAACTATGCTAAAGGCAAGTTCTCTAACTTACACTCTTTTAAAGTACAAGTTTCCTAACTTACACTCTTTTACGGTGCAAGTATCTAAACCTTATCTCTTTGGATGCAAGTATCCTAACCGACACATTTACTTTATGCAAGTATTCTATCCTTATATATTGCGAACTAGTTTCTTTACTTAATCGTTTGAATTGAATTAGCATACTTGAATTCTTATTTCATTAAAGCTATTATTCATGTGGAACTTGGTATTGTTCTTGAATATTGTGAAAGTGTCTATGCCATTTGATTCGGCAAGACTTATATTATTGAAAAGCGACCCAAACCAATTGACTGGTGCGGGATCTTGTATTTGACTGAGAAGAACAAAATATAACTATCGGAGAACCGACGCGCGCACTTGAGTATGATTGATTGTTATGCATGACGATGGTACTTTAGGCTGATCACCTGTTGTACCTATTTTTGTTGGATTTTTAGTTTAATACTATTAATTCTAGTAGAAGTTTATAGTCCTTAGTGACTGCTCAATATTCAGTTATCTTGAAATCTTGAATTGATTTATTATTAAATCACATTGATATTATTCTGCCCTTAGCGACTGTATTTAAAAACTATTGATATTCTTGTTATCCTTGAACTATCAAACCTTGCTATACCCATTCGAGAATTGAGAATTTTATTACTCACCCTTATTGTATATTACTTGCGGGGCAATTTGTGCTCATTCTTGCTTTTTCTAAAATATTTCAGTTAAGGTAGAGCATGGTGAACCTTCAGGCATTGATAAGGGCAAGGGAAAGGCTACCAACTAGCTTGTGTCTTTTATGTTTTTAAATATTTTAATGTTATATTAAGATGATATTGTAAGACTAGATTTGATTATGTTTAAGCTGAAGTTAGATCATGTAATAAGTCGTTAATTGATATTATTATGTAATCTATTAAGTACTGTAGGTTGCGAGACTTGGGAGAATAATTATAATAAATCATTATATATTATTCTAAATTAGATATTCCGCTGTGAATGTGTGACTTTAGTTATTATTGTATTACCATGAGCACGTGACGAACCGAATTCGAGAGACCAAAGGGCGGTCACGGATTTGGGGGTGTCACACTATCCGGGTAAAGCGAATGTGGTTGCTGACGCCTTAAGCAGAAAGGGTCGAGAGAATTTAATGTTGTTGATCGCCCAGAAGGAGTTAATTTCAGCAATGGAGAAGTTGGAATTGGAGGTGAGATATCCGATGTATTTTGACGAAAAACTATTCTAGATACAAGCTGGTATAACTTTGCTAGAATAGGTTAAGGAAGCACAACTCCTAGATGAAGAATGTGAAAAGATAAAGAAAAAGATATCTGAAGAGACAGAACTGAAATTCAAGAGGGACAGTATATGACTGTTAAGATTCAAAAATAGAGTTTGGGCACCTCCAGTGCCAGAGATTAAAGAGGACATTTTGAGCGAGTCTCATAGTTCACGGTATTCGATTCACCCCGGGAGTACCAAGATGTATTAGGATCTCCGTTAAGATTTCTGGTGGCCGAACATGAAATGAGATATTGCCTAGTGTGTTTCCAAGTGTCTGACGTGTCAGAAAGTGAAGGCAGAACATCAAAGGCCGAGTGGTTTGCTACAACCATTAGATATCCCAGAATAGAAATGGGAACACATTACTATGGATTTCGTAGTTGGACTTCTGACAACTCAGAAAGTCTATGACGCAATATGGGTTATCATTGACCGACTAACAAAATCAGCACACTTCCTTCCGATCAAGATCAGATTCAACTTAGACCAGTCGGCAAAACTGTATGTGAGAGAAATTATTTCAAGGCATGGAGTTCCAGTGTCGATTATTTCTGACCGAGACCCGCCCTTCAAATCGAATTTTTGGAAGCGACTACAGGAATGCATGGGGACGCAGGTGAGAATGAGTACGGCATATCACCCTCAGATAAACGGGCAGTGTGAAAGAACAATCTAGACATTGGAGGATATTTTGAGAGCGTGCATCATGGATTTTAAAGGAAATTGTAATGATCACTTACCGCTCGTGGAATTCGGCTACAACAACAGTTACCACGCAAGTATTAGCATGCCGCCTTACGAAGCGTTGTACGGCAGAAATTACAGAACTCCATGGTACTGGGACGAGGTCGACGAAAGGCAATTGCTAGGTCCAAAATTAATACAACAGACAACAAAGATAGTCAAAGTGATCCAGACAAGATTGGTAGCGGCTCAGGATAGATAGAAGAAATACGCCGATCTACACCGTAAAAATATAGAATTTAAATCGTGTAGCTTTGTATTCTTAAAAGTCTCTCCTTGGAAGGGAAAGATCAGATTCGGCAAGAAGGGAAAGATCAGATTCGGCAAGAAGGAAAAATTGAGCCCGAGGTTCATTGGACCCTTTGAGTTGCTGCGAAGAATCGAAGAAGTTGCGTATGAGGTAGCCTTACCTCTGGCGCTAAAACATGTCCATAACGTTTTCCATTTGTCAGTGTAACGACCATACAAACTCGATTACAAACATGTGATAAAATATGAACCCCTACAATTTGAGAAAGACTTATCCTATTAAGAAGTTCCTGTTTAGATTGTTGACAGGAAAGAACAAGTTCTCAAAAATAAAGTAATAACTTCTGTTAAGGTAATATGGAGGAACCACAATGCTGAAGAAGCTACGTGGGAACTCGAAAAATATATAATGAAGACTTACCCACACTTATTTGCCTAATTTATGTCTAAGCGATTCTGGGGACAAAATCTTTGTAAGGGGGGAGAATGTAACTGGACGAATTTAATTGAATCGTGATTTTGGGGACAGAATCCTTTTAAGGGGGGAAAGATGTGACAAACGAGAATTTTGTAATTTATTTTAATATTTATTCAATTAAATAAATATTTTTAATGATTTAATTATTAAGTTAAATAATTATTTGATGGAATTGTGGTAGATTAATTTAATTATATGCGTTACATTGATTAAATTATTGTGAAGAATTTTTATAGTTCAAGTATGTATCTAATTGAGTTTATTCGATTAAATGAATTATTTAATAAGCATAATGTTATTCTAATTAATTTAATAATTAATTAGAGATTCCATGATTTGACATAATTAATAAATGAGAATTTTAATTATGTGATTATGTGATTTAATGTGGATTGTCATATTTTATTTAATTAAATTTAAATAAGATTATTTGATTAATTAGAAGTGTGACATTAAACTATATAATAAGCATTTAATTAAATTAAAGGGAAAAGGAGTTACTAAAGGGACAACCAAACATGGCCTTAAGTTAGTGGAGCAATTAATCAATTGGTGGAGATTAACTGACAACCACTAACTATCAGTTATATATATATATATATATATATATATATATATATAACATATATCATATACGTATATTATATTAGTTAAATTATATATACGTGAAAGCTATAACAGTTAATCCATATATCTATTGTATATCATACTTTATTAGAGAGAATAGTTGAGAGAGAGTTGAGAGAAAAGATTAAGCTTGAAAGAGAATTAAAGAAGTAAGGAAGTCTATATCATCATCTAAACAAACAAGCAAGGGTAATTCCCTCATCTTATGTTTTCAAATTATGTTTTCAATGTTTTTCCATTAACGTGTATTTTAAAGTTCTCTATAAAAGACTATTTTGTGATCAATGCATTAATTGATGATATATGTGTATATACATGTTAATATATGATCATAACATGTTTTCTATAATCTATGTATGTTTTAAAACAATCAATTTCATGTAATTATTCCTTAATTAGATTTTCATGATTTATAGAGTATGAAAAGTATGAAGAACACGTATATGGCCCTTATGTACAAAATATCATGCTCTAATTGTTTAATTAACTTTAAATTGATAGTTAATTATGATTATACATTTTTAAATAAACAAAACGAAATTCAAACGGACGAATTCGGAGTTATAACGAATCTGTAACGTTGAATTTCATGAATTTTCTCTAAACTTTATAAAATACCAAGAACAGTGAATTTAAGTGTTTTAATTTGTGTGAGTATATGATCTAAAGTGTTAAAAGCATGCTAGATTCATTGTTTGATGTTCCCATGAAGTATACTACATGGGTGACATAAAAAATTGTTGTGTTACTTTAATTTGGATTTATTTGGCTTTTTAAAAAAAAAATTCGCGAATTGCGACTGGACCAACAAGGGCACATCTACCCCCGTGGACTTTTAGCCTAGAGATATCTGCCCCCATGGACATTCTTGCTGTCCAAATTTTTTTGATGTGTTTTAAGCCCTAACATGAGAAACTAACTAAATGTAATGAATCGGATGACATGTTAAGTATATAAAATGATAATATAACATATTGTTGACATGTATAAGACAATTTGAAGTCTCATATTAAGAAGTTATGTGTGAATTTGGACATTATTTTTGTAAGGGTGATTATGGTCGTTTAAGAGTTATATTATGTGGTATGCATGTTGTGGTTCAGATTCATGGTATGTGGTTAATTAACAAGTTAAGACTTGTGAACCAAGTTGTTAAGTTGAACTTAAGTGAGATGTTCGACGGTTAAGCATAGTGATTATAAAACTAATCGATATCATATACATAATGTAATGTATAGGACGTTGAGGAATTGAATTGTAATTATATTTGTAGCTTATGCACGAGGCAAGTTTTTTTTCTATACTCTTTAAATTGAGCAAGTGTTCTATCCCTAACTTTACTTTTATTGAGTAAGTATTCTAAACTCAAATCAATTATTGAACAAGCTTTCTATTTTCGAACTGTTATGATGATGCAAATTCTTGTTCATTCAAGTTAAGTTTCATATGAGATATTATAAGTTCTTTAAAGTAGTACTTCAGTTATATAATACTTATTCGATTGTATACTCTTGAGAATTATTATTCGATTTGAATATCAATTATTATTAAACCTTGTATGACTAGCGAACCCTTATTGATTTGACTAGTCCATAGCTGATGAACATTCTAAATTCTAGAACTATTATCGAGCTTATCCAAAACAAACTTCCTTTGGTGCGGACTCTGATGTGAAACTGAGATAAACAACCCTGTTATAGGGGATTATTTACGCTTTAGCATTGAGATATTGTGCACAGTATGGTACTAAGAGCTGATCCCCCTAAGTACGAGTAGTATAGTCCATATAGTCTAATGACTGTTAAAGGTTTAAAGTAGAAATACTTGACAACCTAGGACATAGTTCATGGTCTTATGACCCTCAGATGTACTTTTGATTCTTGTTATCCATTCTTGATTCAAAAGCCGAGCTTGTTTTATTCAGAACCCTTTGGTTTACTCGCATGTTATTATTAATGTCATATTGTTATACTTGTGGGAAATCGTGCTCACTCTTGCATAATAACATTGCAGTTGAGAACGAAAGGTCTGACGAGCCTTCCACTAGCAAAAGCAAGGGATAAGCCAACAAGTGATGAAGAGTTGTTGTTTATTTGATAATATTTATCTAAGACTTATGTTGTGGTGTTTAAGACTTATTTAATTATTTACGTTTCCGCATTTGAGATTTAAGATGGATTTAATTATGTTTTTATTATTCAGATGTTATAACCCCATAAGGGGATATGATGGAGATGTTTTTATCTATTTCATGGTTTGTATTTATTATGGATAAATAGATATATGATATTTGTACAGTGAACACCAAATCCCGTGGAAATTGAAGTACCCGAATTTAGGGGTGTCAGAGTCACTCCGATGGCTGTCATGCCCTTGAGAAGACTGTCACTTGTATATATTTTGTGGTCGAGGATGCTTCGCAGCCCGATAATTCAACATTCAAATTGAGCCAAATGGCTGAAAAGATAAATGATGGAAGCATCAACATGCTTCAAGGGTTTGAAAACTAACATTTTTAAAACATCATTTTAATATCTTGTCTAAAAAAGGACTTTTGCAAATCAAATCAAACCCTTCGTATATAGGTTCAACGAAGCATGTCCATACTTTCAAATCAAACAAACGTAGGCCCAATTTCTTCCAGCATCCACACACACATTGCAAATAAAAAGTGAAATATAGAAAAGATGCGGTACCGTATTTCACGGGAGTTGGGGGGTGCCTAACACCTTCCTTTCACTTAACAAAGCCCCCGAACTTAAGATTTTCGATTTCAAAATCAAGTTTCGATAGTGTCCAACAATTGGGCATACTTGCAAACAAAACTCAGTTGAGTTGGTACAACCATTTCAACTCTATCAACTGGCGACTCTGTAAAACTGTTCAAATCATCGACATGATAGATGTTGGCCTTTTCCTAAAAAACTTCACTCTTCATAAAATAGACAAGGTAATAAGGGTAGAAGACCACAAGACTTAGGTAGAAAGAAAGATCGGGTCCAAAGTCAGACCAGATTTTTTCCCAACGTCGACAACGTGCACTCCGACCAACGCGATGTTTGCTTCGAACCTTCATAACTTTCAATCTGGGAGTCCATTTGAGGCATGCTATACCTTTCTGGAAAGCCCTTTTCGAGAGATATACAGTGATATGAGATTTAACCTTTTCTAAATCTTAGAAGATGGGTACATGCCAAGATCTTTGAATCTTCGCAGTCCGTCTGTTGAGCTATCTTGTGTTGTTTTCACTCGTGATTGATGTTATGGTTCTTTTTGACCCTCGTTGCATTGAGTTGGATTGATTTTAACCTGATTTGATGTCAAGTCGGTAACATGACCATTTTGCCCTTTCAGGGGTTGTCTCCAAGATTTACATGGTTTTTGACTGCTTCTCGGGGTCGTCTCCAAGGTTTTGATCCCAACCGACTTTGTTCTTCCTCGGGGTTATCTTTAAGGTTAACTTGGTCTCTCAGGGTTGTCTCTGGGGATGATTTGATGCTTCGGGGCTGTCTTTGAAGGTTGGCTTGGCATCCCGGTGTTTTTATCGGGGTTACTATGTCTCCCGGGGTTATCGTCGGGGCTTGATTTGATATCCCAGTGTTGTTGCCGGGGTTGACTTTGATCTCCCGATGTTGTTGTCTGGACTACTGTATCTCCCGAGGTTATCGCCTGGGTTGATTTTGGTCTCCCGGTGTTGTCATCGGGGCTACTGTATCTCCTGGGGTTGTCGTTGGGGTTTGATTTGATCTCCCAGTGTTGTCGCCGGGGTACGATTTGAACTTTCAGGGTTGTCTGTGGAAGGTAAAAGATGGTTTTGCCCTCCTGCAGGGTTAGTAATAGGAATGCAAAATTTTGAGTGTCTACAGATGCCCCTCTTTATCATGTTTATGCAATGTATATTGCAATGAACAGGATAAAGAATGCTAGGCACTGTAAATATAGCACATGCAAATGTTATGCAATGCACGATATGCCATGTTATGAATGCTATATGCTCTTGTGGTGTTAGCTGCCACGGTATTCTATCACTGACTGTTCTCGTCCCTCTTGCTGGGATGACATTGTCAATGATGGCTTTCATTGAAATCTTTTGATGCCTACTCGAAAGGTGGTTTAAAAAGTTTGACCATCACCGAACCTTCTGGCGGCTACTCGAACGGTAGTTTAGCACGGTCGGTTGGACCACCGAACCTTCTCGGTGTTCCAGCTAGGGATTTGTATAACAGATTCCATCATCTGTCCTCTCTGGGGAAAAATTTCTCCACAGTTCTCATCATCATATCTCTCCAGATGTTACGCTGGAGTTGTCATAAACGGTTGACAATGTCAGTTTTTTTCAATCTCGATGTTGCTATTCTCGACGGCTTTCATTACTGTCTCGTTCCCGATGTAATGATGGAGTGGTCACCAACGGTTTGCAATGTCAGATACTCTGATCCTCGTTGAAGCAGTTATCAACGACTTTCATCACCGGCTCGTTCCCGATGCTATGCTAGAGTTGTCGCCAACAGTTTGTAATGTCAGATACTCTGACCTTCATTGAAGAAGTTATCAACGGCTTTCATCACCGGCTCGTTCCTGATGTCACGCTGGAGTTGTCGCTAACGGTTTGCAATGTTAGATACTCTGACCTTCGTTTAAGCAGTTATTAACAACTTTCATCAACGGATCATTCCTGATGCCACGCTAGAGTTTTCACCAATAGTTTGTAATGTCAGACCTATATGATCTTGATGTGGGGGTATCTTTATGATAGGTCATATCCTCGGACTAATCTGAATACTTTGACACACACTGTTCATAACGCCGGACCTTCCCGTTGGTCTGACGGAGGCAGTTTTCAACACTTATTATGACCGGCATTCCAAATACCCTATTAGAGTTTCTACCAATGGTTTACATGAAGTTTCTTCCTTCGTCAGGAGCTTAACGCTTAGAATCAGAGTTTTCAGGCCATTCTGCTCAATCGCGTAGCAGTTTTTTCCCTGATTTGACTTTTTAGCTTCTGTAAACTCCGCTTTAACTTTAATTGGACCAAATTGGAGGAGGTGGGACCCACCCTAGGGCGTCGTAGGTCCACTTACTGCTGCTATAAGTGGATTTGCTACTCCCTTTCGAGTATAACTTGGCCCCCTGTGGCTTTCCCAAGTCATTTTCATGTTTGAACTATAAAGAAAATCTGAAATTTCTTCTTTAGATCTACTGAGTTCAGGTTGCTTTTTTCAAATGTTGTCACTGTACAATCTTTCTGCACATCTCTGGTAACGTTTACATCTTTCTTTTCAAGTTTTGACCGTTAGAACATTAGATTTCATGCAGAATGATTCTAAACACAATATAGTGAATATGCATGCTTATATGACTTGATAAAAAATTTTAGACTTAGTAAATATACACGTTTTACTACGCTGAATGTTTTGATGTGAAAAAATTTGATTTCTGAGACAGTCATTTGGCGTCCTTTTTGGCCAGTTTACTCATCCTCTTTGAGGACAAATGAGCCTGGATTTTCAACTAAAAATACATATGGTAATTTAGTTAGCATGGGAAGTTTAATTTTGATTTTTTTCCATATATATGAACTGTTCATGATTTTGGGTAGCTGTGCTACATAATAGCCACCTAGTCATGCTTATGTGCATGGGGATAGTTCATTTTACAAAGGAGACTCTGACAAAAAAAAAATCAAAAGCATGAGCACTTAATGAACATACAATTTTACCTCTTGTGGGGATGTTTGTTAACTTATGCATGCTTTAGGACTTAGAATATGCATGAAGCAATGATTTAATTTTAATACGCCATAAGTTCAAGGCTTACCTCACCCTTTCTGAGGTTTATTTGGAGATTTTGTCCAAGTTATGGAGCTAGATAGACCAGGCAGTGCTAGCAGGGTCACTGCAGGTGTGAGGCGGAGGAGAGCTTTTGATGTTCCTCAGCCTCGTGTAGCCCAACCGCCTTGTCGTTTGGCTGAGTTTGTGATTCGTCCGATCCAGTTTGAGAGGTCGGATGATGTGGACGACGAGGATGTCCCATTTGTGGATCCTGTTCCAGCTCATGCTCCATGTAGGCATCTTCCAACCAATGTTATGACTATTCCAGATCTTTTAAGGCGATTTGAGACTCCATCCCTCGATATACCTTCATGCCAATGAGGTGACTGAAGTTTTGATTATGGACTTTCCTTTCTTTTACCATTTTAGGACACATGTTTAATCTGGACTTGCAATTTGATGCAGGTTCCTGGCTTTACACAGCCCAGGGGGAACTGGTTCAGCGTCCATTCTTCTTATCATATTATTTATCCGGAGTATCAGGCCATCGTCAACACTTGGGGTTTCGAGGCCTTCTTTTCTATTCCTCCCTGTTGTTGCCCTTGGGGTAATCCGCGGGCATTATCTGAGCGCTGGTTCCACCAGACCCAGTCTCTCCATCTATTGGACTTTGAGGTGATGATGACATCGATGGACTAGCGGTTTATCACAGGGATAAAGTTTATAGGGGAGCCAGTACCATTGGTGGCTGATATTTCACCTGCTGCAGTTCAATCCATTCTTGGAGTTTCTACGACGGTCATCAAGGGTCGGACTGTCCATTCAAGTCCCTTGAGTGTTGATGCCCAAAGCGGGGCTTTTACTGAGCCTCTGCCTGATGACTAAAGGGTTAGAGATTGCATTCTTCGGCGACTATTCTTAGTGATCATTAGGGGTTATTTCATAGAAGACAACTCCTCGACGGTCTCGTTTGCTCTTGTTAGCGCTACTCGATACGTGGAGCGCATCAGGGATTTTGATTGGGGCACCTACACCTTCGCCTATTTTATTAGTGGGATGCGCCTACGCTCTGAGGGAGTGATTGCGGTTTGGCTTGGTTTTTATCCCTTTCTGCTGGTGAGTAATTTCTCTTTCACCTTTTAATTTTCCTCATCTGTATTTATCAATCTTTACCACTGAGGACATTTGATCTTTGCACTTCCAGTTTTGGACATATGAGAGGCTCCCTTGCCTACGCCAGACCACTACTTTGGGCTTGGAGACATATCCATGAGGACGACGTTGACATCATTCCATTTTGACGGAGGTCCCTGTAGCAGAGGGATTTACCCACTCCCTCTTACAGCTAGAGCTGTTGACTACCAACTCTATTACATGGGTTCCTTACACCTCGGACTATCTGACAGTTGGTGAAAGTAGTATACATATAGGCCAATCATGTATGATGATAAAGCATATACTTTGGAGACGATCTTATTTATTTATTAATAAAAGTATTCATTTATTAAAGGCATTTAATTATCAACATTATATTTTTTTATAATATATAAATAACCAATAGTTTTAAGCAAAGCTTTTAGAATCATGATGTTGATCATGCTAATGAGATCTAAATTCTTAGAAAGGTTAAAACTAAAATATTTCCCAATCGTTGGATTACTGAAAAGGGGATTAGTAAATTCGGATAGATTGGTACATATGTTGCTTGGTCATTGGATGAGGATGATTGATCTCATGATCATTTGTGGGGATACACTAAAGCAAGTATGTAGGTGCTTATTGGAGAATAAGTTCATTGAACGTGACTTACTATGGAATACCTAATGGAGTTTTACTTGTCTGTCAATAGAAATTCCTAATATGATAGTAGTACAAGTGATCCTTGGACTTGAGATCATCATAATATCTTGTATGTAATAAATTATAATTTGACTTATTTCTTACAAACTTTTAATTAGGGTATATAAAAAGGTATGCTTAGGTATAATGAGTTACATATGGAGATAATGAATGATCAATAAAAAATCTACCACTTCTAGTAAAAGAATAGATATGTCCTGTATGATTCGTTAAATGACAACCAAGTAGTCCTTGGCCAAGGCAAAATGAAATTAGAAAGGAGTTTTTAATTTACATTATTTGGAGTTGTGCACTTTCTAATCGAAATACATATAATTAAATAAAATAAGACTTTATAGTAATGCCATGTCTTATATTTAACTGGGACATTGTTTGGTGGAAGGATTGAATTGTACGGTAATTATTTACTCACAGGTTCTTTTATGATTAATGTTAAAATCTATATTATCTGGAAAGTCATTGATCGCTAGAGAGGCTTATCCCTATTGTAGAATAAATATTATTTATTTAAATAGATTATTAGTTTAATTTAGTTATTTAAATAAGATTAGAATTGTTCCAATTGATTTATTCACAACCGGTTTAATATGGAGAACTTAAATGGTCACACCAAAAAAGGAAGAATAATTATTTAAGAAAGTAATGACATAATAGTAATAATGCATGAAGTGTAATTAATTTAATCTATGGTGATAGAATAAATTAAATAGCTTAATGTTTATTATTTAATATTTTAGAAATATTAAATATAAATTAATCAGAGGAGTCTAATTAATATTATTACAATTAATATTATTTTAATTTCTAAAGCAGTTTAGGAATTAATTTAATATTAGTACTATCATTTATTCCTAATAAGATTAGGAGGCAAATTAATTAAATGTATTTAACTAATTATTCCCGATGTGGTGGGAAGCCTAAATTAATTAAAAGAGTTTAATTAATTAAATGAAACCCCATTTCTAAGAGGATTAGAAGGGTTGACCAATATCTATATAAGAGGAGTCTTATAATATATATATCAGTTGATGAAATTCTAATTGTTGGAGAGTACTCCTTTTCTATAGAGGATAGAAAACTATGGTTTAACTAACCACCCCCCTTCTTAATAATTCCTCTTCCTTGGTGGGTTACCTCTAGAGGCCAAATACTTGGGTAGCTAATGTTGATCAAAGGAAGGAATCTAACCCAAAAATTCAAGGAGATCACGAAGAACAAGGAGTTGAACTCGTACACGTAGAAGCTTCGTTCTACAAGGGTATGATTCCATAACTTCTTATTTATCATTTTAAATTAATAATATGCATAAGGGATGACCCGGGTAATGGTTTTATAGAAAATTTTAAACTCTGATATACCATGTCTCTGCTAATTTTGAAATTTTATTGCGCCCACGATTTCGTACAAATCCAACAGATGGGTTCGAGGATGGCTTTTCGACCGAACGAGAGTTTACATTGGCCACTCGTCAGATTCCCCTTTTGACTGAGGGAGGCTGGGAGCTATATTTGATAGAGCGCGTTATTAGGAGCGTTACAAGAGAGTTCGGCATTCCCTTTGTTCCTTCTGCTTGGCATCATTGGCCCTTAGCTCAACCAGTCACAGATATTCCCCTGATGGGCATAGATGGCTTTACCCTGTCAGAGGGTCCTCACAGTCAGGAGGCCTTTCATCGCTGGTGGAGTCCTCGCACTATTGGAGCTCAGACTCGTACTACCCAGTTTATGGCAGACATGGTGCTTGGGTCTATTATGATGACAGTTTGGATAGCTTGCCTTAGATAGCCTACTCATTTGGAGCAGATCTCAGGATTGACCTAGTGGTTGGAGCGGGCCCAATTTTTTTTTCAGGCGCCTTGGAAAGGATTTTTCAGAAGCAGATTCGTTTGATCCTTCCAGATCTTGAGCTGACCGCTCAGCAGGTCCATATTCTAGCAGTCATGCAGGTGCCGATCCTCCTCTTTATTGACCAGACATTCCTACTGGCCGAGATTTAGTGAGTCTGGAGGAGTTGCAGCATGTTGATAGTCTAGATGCAGATATCATAGACTTCTTTTGATAGCTTTCTCACTATATCTTTTGATAGGCCTCTGTTAGATATTGGGCAGTTGTGCCCCATTTCTTGTTATCTCTTTTGATAGGCCTCTGTTAGTCATTGGGCGGTTGTGCCCCATTTCCCTGTACTTTTTCTTTTGCATTTTATTAGCAGACAAAGATGATGCTTTTAGTAGATAGTGTATTTAGAAATGCATGATATTTCTTATCTATTGCATCCTATTGTCATTTATCATTATCATCTATCATTGTGTATGCATTATGTCATAGATATGCACATATACATGTGAGTTTAGCTTTGACCCATGGATGGTCTCATGATACGGTTCTACAGATGTCTTTATCTACCGTTAGCCATATTGAGCACATGCCTCATTCATTGATATTATCTTCTTTGAGATCCTAGTATGACAGTTTGCCTACCATAAACAGGGCAACAATTAATTAGATGTTGGGGCATTCTTTGGCCATCTTAGCTTTTCAGGTCCCATTGGGCTACATGGACAACATGTTATCCTATTTGATACTTGTGCGCCAGGTTTTCAGATTCGGCATCCAGGAGTTGACTCATACTTTAGAGGAGTATGAGCGTATCACCGATTGGGCATTGGATCGGCATTGTGCCAGGATGGCCCTTAGTTATATGAGACGATAGTTCATGACCATGACTGGTTTGAGGCGCAGAGTCATCACATGTGAGATTACTGCGGGGCATGTGGTGTCCTTGAACTTCCTGATCGATCGCTTTGGCCAGCTAGACAACTATGTGAGACATTCAGGAGACTTTATAATCCCTACAGATGAGTGGCAGACTGCACGCGTGGATGTTCTTGTTGATGTACGTCACAGCTTATCTGTATATGCCACTTTATATGGTCCACTTGGACATTGGCTTGATTGTAGTGGTTCGTGCTATCAGACATGGTTGTACCCTCCTGCCCATGATATTAGCAGAGACCTTGAGGTCGGCTACATTCTGCCATACCCATCTTGTATGGTTTTTAGGGGTACTGCCATTTTGCTGTACGTGTGGTTTATGACACATTTGAGACCCATCGACACTTTCAGACATCATGGGTACTGCTTTACTCATGAGATAACCATGTCTTACTTCTTTTAGCCGATGGGATGTACATATGCGGCATCATGGTTGGACTTTTTAACGGCAGTCGAACATCCCTTTTTGATCTTGCCCTGCTCTGGGCTTAGCCCTTCTTACAGCTTTATTACTCATGTAGTTGGCATGGATTATCTGCCCCTGGCGGGTTTGAGAGGGGTGACCACATATCATCCACTGGCTGTCGTGGGACAGTTTGATCAGTTTCAGGACATCCACCACTTTGATGGAGCTTTGGATCAGTGCCTATTAACTTTGTCTTTGTCACCAGCTGACTTGACCAGGATTTATGATTATTGGACTCTTCGTGAGAGGGCTGATTTTTTGACTAGCCATCCGGATCATTCTCCAGAGTATTCTGCATGGTTGAAGGCATACATTGCACTATCCACGATCGTTCACTCAGCTCCGAGTTTTGATTCTGATGAGGAAGAGCCTGTGGAGGACCTTGATTCTCCCAACAAGGACGAGCTATTTACTCGTTTGACAGCAGCTTTGGTCAGTGACAACCCCCCAAGAGCATTCAAACTGGGACAGATCCAGCTCTTATCGATTCGTTAGCTCGGATGACTTTTGAGAGGGATCAGGCGAGAGCACTATTGTTGACAGCCCTTTTTGGCAGGGATGCAATTTTTGTTGATAGAGACGATGGTCGAGCTACTCAAGACGCTGCTTTTATTGAGATTAAGGAGGATTTAGTTGCTCGGGATGCTTCTTTCATTGAGAGGGATAAGGCTATAGCTACCCAGGATATTTATATTGCTGACAGCACTGCACTCATATCATATACACACATCATCATTGCCGATATGAGTGCCTTCACAGATGGTCATAGCAGCACTATGCAGATGGCTGTGGATCTTCTAGCTCGCATGGAGACCGTGGGATATGAGCTTACAGATGCCACTCCATCTTCTGAGAGGAATGCCATGTTGGACTTGCTATCTCGTCTATCCATGGGTTTATAAACTAGCTTTCATTTTCCTGCACATACTAGATCAGGCAATTTTGTCATGTACACGGTACATTGTATATATCAAATAGTATTATATAGCAGAGAAATATATTTTGATTCACTTCCTTGTTGGATATTTATTGTCATTGCTGAGTGATTACCACTTTTTTCATGACTTGCTGTTTTGATGTGTCATGAGCTTTTCCTTATTAGATTGACATTGAGATGTCAGAGAGTAGCTCATAAGGACATATTGATCAGGGAGGCTTAATAGTGTTTGGGTATTATATGGGTTTCGGTGTCTTGGGACTAGTTGTTTAGAGGGTTTTATTTTTTCTTTCTTAAAGGCTATACCGCACCATGAGTGGCTGCCTACATACTCTCTGGTTGAGGGAGATCAGGTCGTTCGTAGTTCAGGCTTGACCTGAATGGTTTGAGAAGTGTTTATTTTGGTTTGAAGGGTTTTTGAAATTTTTGTTTAGTTTGACCGCACCGTAAATGGCTGCCTACGTACTCCCGGGTTGAGGGAGATCAGGTCATTCGTAGTTCAAGCTTTTAGTGAGAACCTGAATTGATTTGATTTTTTCATATGACCAGGATGATGGCTTGCAGGTGTTTCAGACATAGTACCTCTTCACGGCGTCTGAATTGTTGAGATGGGGAAATTCTTTCCCATCCATTTCTTACAATATGATGGCTCCTCCTGTCAACACTTCTTTGACAATGAAAGGGCCTTCCCAATTCGGGGCAAACTTACCTTTGGATTCATCTTGATTGGGAAGAACTTTCTTCAGTATAAAGTCATTTTCTTTGAATTGTCGGAGTCAAACTTTCTTGTTATATGACCGAGCAACCCTTTGCTGATATAACTGCTGGTGAAAGATGGTCGTAGCCCCCTTTTCATCTATCAGGGAAAACTAGTGGTCCGCTCTTCCAACCACTGGTCTTTTTCCATCTGACCATCTATTAACACCCTTAATGACTCCATTTATATTTCTATGGGGAGTATTGCTTCCATGCCGTAGACTAATGAGTAGGGGGTAGCCCTAGTAGAAGTACGCATTGACTTTCTGTAGGCTAGCAGAGTCAGAGGCAATAGGTCAGGCCATACTTTGTGATTGGCGGACATTTTTTGCATGATCTTCTTGATATTTTTGTTGGCTGCTTCGACAACACCATTCATCTTGGGACGATAGATGACAGAATTGAGATGCTTGCTATAAAACTTGTTGCATAATTCTCTCATCATCTGGTTGTTTAGATTCTTGGCATTGTGTTATACGATCACCTCCGGTTGTCTATATCGATAGATTACATTGTTTATGATGAAACCAATGATTACCTCTTTGGTAACTTTGGGAAATGAGGCAGCCTCAACCCATTTGGTGAAGTAATCGATCATGGTGAAGATAAATCAATGATCGTTACTGGCTTTGGGTTCTACTGGTCCAATCACGTCCATTCCCCATAAGGAAACGGGTCATGGCAAACTCAAGTTGTGTAGTTCATTTGGAGGAGCGTGGATGGCATTTCCATAGACTTGGCATTGGTAGCATCTTCTGATGAGATCATCATAGTCTGCTTTGAGAGAGATCCAGTAATGACCTGTTTCCAATATTTTTCTAGAAAGCAAAGGACCACTCATATGTGGGCCACAGACTCCACCGTGGACTTCCTCCATCAGTCTTTGGGATTGATCTTTATGAAGGCATCTTAAAAGGCCTATTCCAACATCCCTTTTATAGAGTGCGTCTCCGCTAAGTTAGAACTTCATAGCCATCTTATGAATTCGCTTTCTTTCAGCATGACCTGCCCCGGCAGGCGTAGATCCATCTCACAGTTATTCTTTTATATCTTGGTACCAATTTTTTTTAACAGGAGGTAGTTCATATGATATTTCTCCAATGTAATTCCCATATGTCGGGGCCTTTTGGCTTGCAAATTTAATGTCGGGAATTCAATGTAAAAGGATGCAATTTTTAGCCAGCACACCCGCCGGGGCGGGGGTCACCTTTTTCAGATAGTGAACACCCGCTGGGGTGGGCATCCTCAAAGAAAAATACCCGTCGGGGCGGGCTATGAGACAATTAACTTAGAGTTCTCCTGGTTCGGGAAAGACTCTAGACAGGTTATTGTGATGGATTTGGCTCTCGATTGGGAGAATATTTTAAGCAACTGATAAGTGGTTTTTATGACCACTTATTCATATATTATCTAACCTTTTTTGTTGATTAAACTCAAGTATCATTGTGCTTTTCATGCACTTTTACTTTCTTTTGTAGTTTTCATATTGGGAACTCTCTTGGTGGCATTTGAAGCAAAAATGGGAAGGAAATGCAATCCGAACATCATTAAGGGGGTTCATGTTTATTTTATGTTCTTGGATTGGAACTTGGTTCATATTGTAGAGCGTCTTCTATGATTTTTGTAACATCTTGAATCATCCCAATCGGAGTTCGGAGGCGAGAATTATGGCCCGTATACCAACGGACGTTAAACTTCACGGTTTTGGGTTTTCATTGCACAGCTGTCACTTGAAGCTCAATTTCAACCTTCATCCATTCATTATTTCTCAATTCTCAAAGAATGAAAGTTGTAGAGCTCTTCGATAGCCTCAATTTGATAGATGGCAAGCCTCGTAACTCCTCTCGGATAAATAGTTATAGCCATTATACTAGAGTGCAATGTAGCAGAATTCCAGCGGTGCGGCCTTGCCAGTTTGTATTGTATTTTGGGCGCGGCCGCGCCCGTCCCCAGGCTAAAAATCTCATATTAGCTTCCAGCGCGCCCACGCCCAATTCTAGGCCATTCCCAGCACACGGCCGCGCCACTCCTGAACGTGACCAGACTTGACTTTTTCATTAAAGAGTGAGATTTGAAGCAAATGAGGGGGGCATTCATATAGAGAGAGAGAGATAGAATACTCCTCCCCTTAAGGGAGCCCTAGCCCTATTTCTTCTTTTCCTTTTCTCTTTCAATTTCTTGTCTCGATTAGGTTAGGAGTAGATTAAGTTAGATTTAGTTAGTTAGTTTTCTAGGGTTTGATTTGAGAAGAAGATTGAAGCAAGTGGGTTCCATTAGAGATTCAACAAAGGAGCTTGAGCACTCAGATTTGTATTTTCTATCTTTATAATCTATTGCTTCTTATTTGTAATCTTATAATGTGTATTCAACTTGTGGATGATATATTTGAGTCATTTATGACTTAAACTTATTTTGGGGTTTCAATGGAACCTAATGAGTTGTTTAATTTGATATTCTTCCATGTTGGTCTTATTGATTGCTATGTGATTGTCTATTATGATTCATGCTTCAATTGCTTAATTGCTTAGATACCAATTACCATCATAATCCATATGGGCTTGAAAGACGAAATGTGGGTTTAGATCTAATCGTAGTACCGAGTGATTGTATGTTTACATGACGTTAGACGTATGATTTGTGCTTTGGATAGACATATACCGAAGCGCCGCTCGTAGTCAATAGAAAACTTGTGCTTAAACCCTATTTAATTGAAGATCACATAGACATATAGTGATTTAGGTAATGTGGGTGTTCATGTGCATTCTATCATCTGTGGATTATATGTGATATGGATTAGGTGCATTGAAAGATGGCCTTATCTCACTTTCGTGTTCTCGGCTAATAAAATGTGATGGTTAATTTGACCTACTTGGAAGTATGTTGACTTAGATGAATCATTGGGGGAAATTGGAATCTCATGTCTTCATTATCTGATTTTACTCTAGGATTAACTAGTTTAAGTTTAATTACTTGTCTAGTTTTAATTAGTTTTATTCCAAGTCCTTACCGCTCGTTTAAATAAGACTGAGATGATTATGGACTATTGATTTGGAGACCTTTCATCTGTTAATTCTCCGTGGGAACGATATCTGTACTTACACTTTATTACTTGTTGACCGTGTATACTTGCGCGTAGTTGTCATACCCATTCGGGACCAACAAGTTTTTGGCGCCATTGCCGAGGACTTAATTGGATAACTGTTTGCCAACATTAGTTTCAATCAAATTAGTCTTAATTTAAACATTTTTTTTGTTTAATTCTCTTCCTATATTCTCTTTTCAGGTACAATGGATCTAAATTTTTATCCATGGTGTTACACAAGGAAAGAACAACCAAGGGATACTAGAAATGATGGACTCGACCCAATTGCTACACTTTCAGCACAGTTAGAGGTTCTCTCGAGGAAGTTGGACAATGTTGTAGCCCAACAGAGTTGAGAGCCAATAATTACTTATGATTATGGTGCTGGAAGTTTTATGAGCCATCAGGATCCCATCAGTTATGGACAAGTGCAGTATGGGGGTGATTACTTCAACCATGAGACTTATCCCAATTTTCAGCAAGATTGGGGGCATCACCCAAACTCTTCAGCGAGCTATCAAGACCAATACTGCGAGCAAAGTCCAATGTATGTACCAGACCCCACAGATCAATCTTCGTGTTTACAAGAAGGACAGTCAACAATGGAACTCATGTATAGGAGCCTAGCAAGACAAGAGGAGATGCTTAGGAGCGAGGAAATATTGAACCAGAATTTTCAGAACCAGATGACCCTAATCAACAATACTCCAACCAGTGGGGCTCAGTACATGGATTCAGAGGCTGAAACAGAAAAGGCAAGATTGGAAAGTTTGTGGGGAAATTCCTTAGCATCAACAAAGGATATCTTGATTGAGCAAGAGCAGTCGATTGAGAATCTTCAGATTTGGGTGGAGCAAATTATCACGGCTTTAAAGAAGGAGGAAGTGTTTGAACAAGAGTTAAAAATGCAAAATCTCCAGAATCAAGTACCTCCAATAACTGAAGTCATGAGTAATGACCCTCGGAATACGTGGTGCTATGAATTAGATTCTGAAACTGATTGATAGCCAGAAGTGCACTTGCAACTGGACGAGCCTAAGGCAATGGAAATCGAGGAGACACTTGGGGAAGTGAAAAATTATGAATGTGAGCCAACCATGACAACACCCAAAGAGATTTCTCCGCCTAAGTTAAACAATCCAATGAAGTTTGCACACCCTTGCCCCCTTGGAAGTCACATCACAGATACGGATCTCGAGGATAAGAGAGAGTCCATATTCTGGAAACCATGGTGGTCTAAAGAAGAGAGAATTGCAGAAGAACCCATTGTGTGGTCTATGCCTTAGTGCCCCGATCATTTTACACACACAACAGAAGAAGTGCCTAGCTCCCCAACCTTCGAAATGGGGAATTCTTATACACATCATATGCTAGGTAGTTTAAATCTAAAGCCTCTCATGTTGGGAAGCCTCCAAAAGCACATGACAGTTCTAATGGATGGGGGGGTTTCTCAAATATTGTCGGGGATTGGATAGCAGTGTCGACAGACACGGTCCAACTAACGGACTATAAACCGAGCGCTTGTTGGGAGGCACCCCATCATTTCTCTCTCTCCCTTCTTGTTTAATTCTAATTATTTACCTACTTTTTCCCCATGTTTAATTCTTAGTAGTTCAATTTAGTTTAAATTTTTGAATGGTCGTAGAATTAGGAGCTCAGTGCCTTCATTTTTGGATTTAGGCATTTGTGCATATATTTTTGGGATTATGAAGCTGATTGAATATACTTTTATCATGGGCATATTGCTTATGCGCACATATACGAATTTTTGGGACTCAACAAGACTATAATTCTCCCTTTATGATCATTCCCCTTTTTGTTGTAAATAGTTCATATTAAATTTTGGATGGTTTAAGAGGGCTTGATAAATCTTGTATGCATATTTTAGGTTAAAAGATGCTCGGAATGAAGCGAAGTTCAAATGCCATAGCCTCAATGCTTGCCAAACCAGCAGAACAAAATCTGGCATCACGTGTGGCCGCGCCTGGTTAAGCTTGATGGGGCGCGCAACCGCGCCTCGTACAGTCTGCCTCTGACTTAAGTTAAAACTTGGCAGGAACTAAGCACACGTTATCATTTCATTTGGCTGCCGAGTTTGGGATTACTTTCCTCTGGTCCTAACCCACGAATTCCTCCACCCCATCCATCTCCTAATTCACTTAGCCACAATTCCTCCTCACACCCCTCTTCCCCCAAGCCCTAATTTCATTCACCACTCCCATCCTCTACAACTGAAATCCATCCACATTCCTCTCACAGAACCCTAATATCCCTACCCCCACATCAAGTACAATCTAAAGCAAGAGTATGAGCCCTAATTGCTTCTGTGGGTGAGTGTTGTAGCACTTTGAGGGGATTTTCTGGGTAGCAAATGAGACAGTGATTTTAGAAGTTGGGAAGGGCAAGGCTGGTATTACAGTGGTTGTGTTGGAGAAGTGTAGCCTCTATTCTCAATCCAAATTGCATCTAAGCAGAGTAGGAGAGAATCTACCTCGATGGGCAGCGATTCTAAGCATGGGGAGGTGGCATCGATTATGATGACCACAAGTTTATCAGTCTGAAGGCTCAGAAATTCTTCCACGATGTTTTGGTAGGTAGAACTTTTGTATTGGAGCGAGGATTGGGGCCAGTTAGGAAATTGGACGGGCATATGGCAGCTATGATCAGAGGGAGGGGCTAGAATCTATTTTGTGAGGATCCTATGGTAGCCCCCATATCTATGGTACAAGAATTCTACGCCAGTGCTAAATTGACAAAGTCCAATAAGATCTTCGTACAGGGATATGAAGTGTCAATTACAAAAGAGAGCATCAATGAGTTATTTAATTTGCCAAATATTGCATTGGATGCGCCCGAGTCTCTTTATGCTAAGGAGTGGGGATCAGAGTTGGATGCTATTTGTTCCTATCTATGCATGCCAGGTACGTCTTGGAAATTAAAGCAAGGCACTGATCAGAAGCTGCATTTCCCCCAAGCCGCCTTAAGCAGATATGGCATGGCATGGTACACCTTTATTTGCGCGAATCTGATGCCGACACAGCATCAGAATGAGGTCACTAAGGACAGAGTTGTGTTACTTTATGGGATCATCAAGGGAAAGAAGATTGACTTAGGATATGTGATCAACAGTTTTATCTGCACATTTTTGAGAGGCGGTAATTCAGCTAGTATCCCACATGCGTCAGTGATCACCCGACTTTATATTATGAATGGAGTTATGTGGACTGATGCAGAGCCGATGCAAAGGCCCATGAGAACCATTGACCACCCTACCATTGAATCATTCAAGATATGGAAAGGAGGCAAGTCTCATCCTTAGGGAGCGGGGTTCTTTTTGCCAGATCAGAGAGAGTCTGGGGAGACTTCCGAGAGGGTGCCACCAGAACAGGCTGAGTCCTCCTAATCGGTCCATGAGCAGATAGAAAGGATGGAGAGGCGATTGCAACGCAGGATGGATGCCAGAAGCACGAACTTCCAGGCCTTTACGATAGATTTCTGTGGGGCATTGTCCCAAGATTTCGGCTAGTTGGGAGTGCAGGTGTAATTCCCGATATATAGATCCGCTGCTGCCTTTCCACCTCCAGACACACCTCTAAAACAAGCCGAAGGGGAGGAGGACGAGGAGGACGACGAAGCCGAATAGGGGAGTTCCTTTTTACCTTTTACCTTCAATAAGGACATTGAACACTTTAAGTTTGGGGGGATTAGGGTTTCTTTTGCATATTTTGTTTGTTTATATAGTGTATATAGGTCGTATTTTGAAAACATTTGACAAAATTTTCAAAATTTTTGTTGTTGTTTTAGTCAATTGTGGTAGGGCATATTGTATGAATCCAGGTTAAAGTTGGGTTGTTATTTATTTGGCCCATGAGGAAGCTAGAATCTCTTGATTTTTGAGCCAATTTGAGACTTAAGCTTGATTTTAAGGTCATATATGTAAATCCTTATCTGTCAGATACTGTGTAACCAGTTAGCACGATAGAGTAACCATCATGATATGTTTAGTTTAAATGTTCACATACTTATTTTCTGTTGGGAAATATGTATTTTAACAAAAGAGTTTCAGTAATCTAATAACAATAACTGGACTGTATAAAGCTTAAGTTTGGGGGAAACAAGGGGTATGAATGCTAAGTGGGGAGATGGAGCGTAAGACGCACTCCCCTATGAAAAAGAAAAGAAAAAGAATAAAAAAATAGAAGAAAAAGAAAAATGATTGTGAATAAACACTTCGACTACGTTGAATCCAGTGGCCTTTGATATTAGAGCAAGTAAGCCCTCGGGGTGTCTCTACACCCAGCGCCCTAAGGCCGTCTGGTCTGGGAGTCGTTGGTCGAAAGCTCGCTACACGGGTATCATTGAAAAGCCTAAGAGGACTAAGAATTGCACAGTCGATTGTGTACAGAATAAGCATAATAAATCCCCTGTGAACTCTTAGCTTAAGTAGTGCATGGTCTTAGTTTGAAATTATCTAATTTACTGCTGTTCTTGAGTTAAAGCTTGTTTTTCCCCTAAGAAAGCATAGTATGTGATTTATTTGTTTTAAAGCATGTTTAATGGTTGCTAGGCACACAACGCACAATACATCAGTGCTGACAGATTTGGATTTGCAAGGATATGTTTTTGATCTAGTCTTGAGTAGCTTATCTGTTTCATTAGCCAGTGATTTTTCTGAGGCAATTCATTTGAGTATAAATTCTGACTGGGACTTGAATTCGAATTCATGATAGGATAGATTGCATTTATTGTAGATACTGCATTGTAACTTTTGTTTAATTTTGTTTTGGTTACTTTAGGGCAAACAACGTTTAAGTTTAAGGGTATTTGATAAGTTATTTTTATGACCACTTATTCAGATATTATCTAACTTTTTTGTTGATTAAACTCAAGTATCATTGTGCTTTTGATGCATTTTTGCTTTCTTTTTTAGTTTTCATATTGGGAACTCTATTGATGGCATTTGAAGCAAAAATGGGAAGGAAATGCAATCCAGACATCGTTTGGGGGTTCATGTTCATTTTATGATCTTGGATTGGAACTTGGTTTTTATTGTAGAACGTCTTCTAAGCTTTCCAGAACATCTTGAATCATCCCAATTGGAGTTCGGGGGCTAGAGTTATGCCCCGTATACCAACGGACGTTAAACTTCATGATTTTGGGTTTTCATAGCACATCTGTCACTTAGAGCTCAATATCAGCCTTCATCCATTCATTATTCCTCAATGCTCAAAGAATAAAAATTGTAGAGCTCTTCGATAGCTTCTATTTGACAGGTGACATGCCTCGTAACTCGTCCTGGATAAAAAGTTATGGCCGTTCTACCAGAGTGCACTACAATAGAATTCCAGCGGCGCGGCCTAGCCAGTTTGTCGTGTATTTTGGTCGCGGCCACGCCCGTCCTCAGGCCAAAAATCTCATATTTGCTTCCAGCGCACCCACGTCCAATTCTAGGCCATTTCCAGCGTAGCCGCGCCACTCCTGAACGTTACCAGACTTGACTTTTTCATTAGGTTAGAATTAGTTAGTTAGTTTTCTAGGGTTTGATTTGAGAAGACGATTGAAGCAAGTGGATTCCATTGGAGATTCAACAAAGGAGCTTGAGCACTCATATTTGCATTTTCTATCTTTATAATCTCTTACTTTCTATTTGTAATCTTATAATGTGTATTCAACTTGTGGATGATATATTTGAGTCATTTATGACTTAAACTTATTTTGGGGTTTCAATGGAACCTAATGAGTAGTTTAATTTGATATTCTTCCATGTTGGTCTTATTGATTACTATGTGATTGTCTGTTACGATTCATGCTTCAATTGCTTAATTGCTTAGCTAGCAATTACCATGATAATCCATATGGGCTTGACAGACGAAATGTAGGTTTAGATCTAATCGTAGTAGCGAGCGATTGTATGTTTACATGACGTTAGACGTACGATTTGTGCTTAGATAGACATATACCGAAGAGCCGCTCGTAGTCAATAGAGAACCTGTGCTTAAACCCTATTTACCTGTAGATCGCATAGACATATAGTGATTTAGGTAATGTGGGTGTTCATGTGCATTCTATCATCTGTGGATTGTATGTGATATGGATTAGGTGCATTGAAAGATGGCCTTATCTCACTTTCGTGTTCTCGGCTAACAAACTGTGATGATTAATTTGACCTACTTGGAAGTATGTTGAGTTAGATGAATCATTAGGGGAAATTGGAATCTCATGTTTTTATTATCTAATTTTACTCTAGGATTAATTAGTTTATGTTTAATTACTTGTCTAGTTTTAATTCCAAGTCCTTACCGCTCGTTTAAATAAGACTGAGATGATTGTGGACTATTGATTTGGCGACGTTTTATCTGTTAATTCTCCATGGGAACGATATCTGTACTTACAATTTATTACTTGTTGACCGTGTATACTTGCACGAATATATTGATTAGTAAAACGACCAACAGCAACTAGATGGGCAAAGAAGACATTATCATGATCATTAACAGAACCCTAACTGGAGGATCACTATTGGAGGATTGAAGAAAGGATTTTGAGCACGATGAACACAAAGGAGATTGAAGAAGAGCAGCAGTTCCACTTATAGTTTTTATTCTCCATCTTCACCTTTGTATTCATAATGCTAGTATCATTGTGGATTTCAGTTTCTTATTTAGTTATCATGAACTAAATTACTTTTTAAGTGTACAATGGATCTTTGTGTTTAACGATGATTGACATGCTTCTATATTAATTTAGGGAGACTAATTCCAACCTTGTCTACTATGGTTTATGCTTAATTTATAAATTGCATGATCACCAATTTCTTGACAACTTATATGAACTCGAGAGATGGATTATGGGTTAGGACATAATCATAGTGGCGTGTGATTGTGATTTCTACATAGCGTTGGGAGTCATAATTTATGCTTAGTATAGAGATATACTTATTCATCGCACGTAATCTTATGAGAATTTGTGTTTAAACCTTCTTTAATTATAATTAACATAGAGATATAGTGGATTAGTTAACTAGGGTGTTCTATTTAATTCTATAAAAATTATGGAATTAAGTGGATATGGGTATAATTCATTAAAGGATGGTTATATCTACTATTGTGTTCTTGATTTACAAGGTCGGTGTAGTTGATTCAAATTAAAAGGAAGTGTGTCATTCTAAGTGCAGAATAAAGTGAAATTATAGACTTAATTCTCCAATATCTGATTAAAAGCGAGGATAGTTAGTTGGTTTTGAATTCATTAGTAGTTTTCATAAGTTTCACAGATTTGATCATTAGTTTAATAAAATTGAGATAATATAAAGTTGGTAATTGTTAGGATAAAATTCAGTTATTTTCTCTGTGGGAACGATACTGTTGGATAAAATCTACTACGCTCAACACGTAAGTATACTTTTTAAGTCTACGATGGATCTTTATGAGTAGCAAAGTTTGACATGCTTCTATATTAATTCAGGGAGACTAATTCTAGCCTTATCTACTATATTTTATGCTTAATTTATAAATTGTTTAATCACCAATTTCTGATAACCCATATGAACTCGAGAGAAGGATTATGGATTTAGACATAATCGTAGTGGCGTGTGATTGTGATTTCTGCATGGTGTTGAAAGTCATAATTTATGATTAGTATAGAGATATGCTTATGCATTACACATAATCTTATGAGAATTTGTGATTAAATCTTCTTTAATTATAATTCACATAGAGATATAGTGGATTAGTTAATTGAGGTGTTCTATTTAATTCTATCAATTGTGGAATTACATAGATATTTGTATAATTCATTGAGAAATGGTTATACCAACTATTGTGTTCTTTATTTACAAGGTAGGGTAGTTAAGTTGAATTAAAATAGAAGCATGTCAAACTTTGCTACTCAAAAAGATCCATCGTAGACTTAAAAAATAATTTAGTTCATGATGAATGAATAAGAAACTGAAATCCACAATGATACTAGCATTCTGAATAAAAAGGTGAAGATAGAGAGTAAAAACTGTAAGTAGAACTGCTGCTCTTCTTCAATCTCCTTCGCGTTCTTCGTGCCTGAAATCCTCACTTCAATCCTCCAACCGTGATCCCAAAGTTAGGGTTCTGTCAATTCTAAAGAATGAATGTTCTTTCCATTCTATTTACCTCTTTATTCCTTCCTAATTCGAGTCTGAATTCACATCGCAAGAGATCTTAAGAATCCTTCTCGAATATGGAAACCTCCTCTAACTGTCGTGCACCCCGCCCCGACGGGTGTTTTGAACTGAGAATGGCCGCCCCGACGGGTGTACATTAATTATGAGATTGTGACCCCCGCCCCGGCGGGTGATTTGGCTTGTGAAAGCCCGCCCCGGCGAGTGTGCTGGCTGAGAACTGCTAAATCCTGCCTTTAAGTCTTAGTTTCGATCTAATCCAATTCATGCAACATCAACACAGAGAACGAGTAAAACAACACTAAAACTCATCGAAGTAGCAAGGAATCAAGCTTGAAAGGTAATCGATTCGTAGGTATAAAACCAACTCATCAAATACCCCTAAACTTGAGACTTTGCTTGTCCACAAGAAAAACACAATGCAAATGCAAACTAACTATATGCCTAAGAATTCAGCTGTCAGACTGTACAAAAATCACAAAGATTGCCTCAAACAAATCACAATAGATATAAATAGTAAATTCAACCAAGAACATGTCAGTAGTTTAAATTAATTTATAAATCAATGCCTATCATTACTGATGTCGTGTGTGTGTGCTCGACAACCATGATAACCAACTATAGTTCAAATATATCGCATAATACGTTTCTTAGAAGAAAAACACAACTTTAACTCAAGGAATTGTGTAAACAAGCTACACTCAACTAAGACGCAACATAAACCACGTAAGAAGTTAATATGGGATAATCTTGCTACCTTTATTCAGTTATGGGGGCATTTTGCTCGTTTTCCCGTATTTCTACTCTACTCATGACTATGTAATGTATAGTTTGCTTAGGCTTTTCAGTGTCACCCAATTAGAGCTTTCGACCAACGACTCCAAAACTAGAAGGTTTTAGGGCGCTGGGTGTAAAGACATCCCTAGGGCGTACTTACTCGAGTAACAATGGGCCACAGAACTAAACTAGTCACGATGTTTATTCATATTTTTTTTTCTTCTTTTGTTTAGTTATTTTTATATATATACATAGCTCCCATATCTTCCCCCAAACTTATGTCTTTGTCTAATATTAGTATTCAACACTAGTTCACTGAATTTGTTTCACTAAAACCTCAATTTCCCTTAGGAAGTCAATTATGCAAATAGTCCAACTAAGTTAGCCTACATGGTCATCCGAATGTGCTATCTGGTTACAACAGTTTCCAACAGGCAAAGATTTACGTCATGGTCTGAAGTTACATATATGCTTTAGTTATCATTACCGTTCAATTTCTATGCAATTCATGTCTCATCACCGGCTAAGTTAACTTCATACTTACTGACATGCTAGAATCATGCAACATGAATAAACTATGTGTGAATAACAACTAACTAACTAAACAAATCTTTTTGTAGTTTTTTGATTTTTTTCAAAAATAAATTCAAACATATGCACTTAAATGAACTACTATGCACTAACTAACTACTATGCAACTAACTATGCAACTAAATGAACTAATATGCACTACTATGCTCTAAACAAAAACTATCATGATATAACATACAAGTACCCCCAAACTTAGAATGCGCAATGTCCTCATTATGAGTAGAATAATAATTAAAGTATAGAGGAATGCCCTGAATAGCTACGGGTCAGGCTCGACCACTTTAACATCTGAATCTGAAGGCGGGTAAGCTGGGAGTGGCTGAGGAATCGGGAACTAGAACGGCTCAACAGACGTGTTTAGCCGTGAAAATGCCTCAGCTACTGTAGCATTGAAGCTATTCTACGTCTCAAACATGTGGCTTTGTCTTGCTGCCAACCGGTCGGCATTTTTGTCCTCTAATTTGCTCCGGTCATCCAACTGTCGCTGAAGAGTCCGAAACAGGGAGCTAAACATGAACTTTGTCGTGCGTGATGTGCTCAACGTAGTAGCGTCCCCCTCCTCAGGTAGTATATCATCTGTAAATTCATCATACACTACCTCCTTCTGCCTCTTCATAGTCCGCATCCGCTACTTCTCCCTCCTCCTCATTCGAGTCTGAAGGAAATACAAAATTGAGTCCGCATGGATGCGACATTCCCACTTTCTATACTAAATACAGGGAAATCAACCTATTATCTAGCAACTGTAATGATTGCTGTACCAGCTCCTCGGCTGCCCACCTAACACCAGAGTGGCGGCACAACCCACAGATAAGGGACGGATGTGGCAATCCTCCCAGAATAGGCCCACACAAACATCGGCGGATTAAAAAGTTGATGATTGCCCCAATGTTAATGGTGAAGTCCTTTATGATGGCGTATAGCAATGAAGCTTTTTCTTTGGTGATTTCGCTAGTGTGCTGTGAGGGGAGGAACTTGGCACATAGCAAGGCGTTCCAAATCTTGTCGTAGAGGCTTAAATCCTTACTCAAGAATAGTGTACCTCTTTTCTTACCTTTTAGCCACACAGTCTCGGGCCTGCAGATTTATGGCAGAATTTTATCGTAATCTGGCCCACTATCTCAAAAAGTTGTGTACTGGCACACTGCAGGCGTTCGTAGGTTGTAGTAGTCATTGATAGCCGCAGCACTGAAGGACACCATCTTGCCCCTGACAAATGTTGTAAATGGAGCATTGTCTTCGGCGTTCGAGTCGAATTCCTTTACCACTGCTACTGTAATACCCGAGAATTTCCATATATTATTAAATAAATATATTAATAGAAATGAGAATTTATTTGAATATAAATGATTTTGTGTTATGAGATGAATTAATTCAATTATATATAATTGAATAATTATAATAATTGAGAAATTGGTGGAGTTTGTGATAAACTCGTTGATTGCCTTGTGTGGCACAGTGGCGTAATATAAGAATGATTATATTAATTTAAGCGAACAATTAATCTATATTAATTGTTAATCGAAGAATATTACTTAACTATTATAAAATACTAATGAGGATTGATTAATAATATGTGATTATTATTATTGCAAGAAACATAATAATAATGAGCAACGTGTTTATAAATATAATAAGATTTATATCAAAGTGATAGTTAATCATATAAAGGTTAATTAAATTGTTATGGAGGTTAACAATTATATTGATTGATGTAGGATATGTGTATATTATTAATTAATATTCAATTTATAAGATGAGAAATTATATGTGCAAGCATGCGAATTAAATGTATAGTAACTATATGTTATGATATGTGTAGGTGACAAATGATGTGTGGATATACATTAAAATAATGTATCATGGATCTATTGTAAATAATTGTTGAGTAATACAATTTAATAATATATGATATAATGTAATGTGGTAGTATCCGATTGTATTATATCGGTAAGATAAAATGTACATAGATTATATGTATTCAAATTGCATTTATTACATTATGGGGAGAACATTGTAATTATAACCTAAGAGTACATATAATATATAACATAAGTGTAGCATATAGTCCATTTGTAAGAATGCTGAGATTTGCTTGGCTTGTCCCAATATAATAGTCACTCTCTTTTCCCTCATTCACGTGCACAGCCATTATGGCCTAAGCCTATTGCTTCTCCTTAAACTCAGTAAATTTCCATAGCCTTGTAGCAATGATGAGCAAGGGAGTGGTTTTAATGATGGATTCTAACAACTAAATACCTACCATTCTATAACCTTCATGCAATTTGTCAATCCGTTAGTTTGATTTGGGAGTTAGAAGCTTGGACTGTGTATTCATTCTTCTATATAAAGGAACTCCCTGCACCTTCATTTCATTGCTGAAATATTTCTAAGAGAAGAGAGTATACTGTGATTGTCTATTTAGTTCAGAAGGAATTTCTATAGTAGCATCAGCAAGCTTACTCCATAACAGAGGTATAAATCCCCTTCGTGTCTTCATTTTCATTTTCTGTCAAAAGAACTCCTTTGTTGTTCTCTGAGTTTTGTTGAGATTCTTGATTATGCCAAATTGGTTCATGATTGGGTTGTAGAACCCTTATATTGTTGTTATATGAGCATACACACATGATGGAACCACTGAATAGTCTTTCATTTCCATTGTTCCTCTTCAATTTCTGTAAATACATGAAATTCGTAAATTAGTTAGAGTTCATGAAATTGGGAATTGATAATTGCTATTGACTGTTATATAAGCATATATGTATGTGTTAGTAAGTTAAACAAGTCTAATAGCGTCTGGGTATGTTGAAATCGATGAAATGGGAGGTTTTGGGTCGGTTTTCGCTGCAGTCTGAACTGCAGAAAACTGCCTCGACGCCGCAGCCCGCGCCGCAGCGCCGCACGCAGCGCCACTCGCGCCGCAGCGCCAGTAGTGAGCTGCTGTGTCGCGCCGCAGCGCCAGCCTCTGTGTTCAGTTTTTTGTATTCTGCAACAAAACTGTTATGAACTAATTGTTTGATTTTTGTTTAAACAAGCATGAAAGCATGATTAATACTTATATATAAACCTAATGAGGCAATGTGAGCATGTTTTAGTATATTATCATGCATGATTAACCAAACGACATATAGTTTGGAAACGAATTTAAAGTTTCATAAACGACGTTAACATATATGAAGCATGTTTACATACTGACCTTGCAAGCACGTTAGTACCACCTAGAGACACATGAAGTGCATGTTAGCTTATCTATATTGGTTCCGTAATAAAATATGAACATGTGAACCTAACTAGTGCTCATTCCTAACAAGAATAGAAGTTTGAAGGTGGATATGATCATGTAAATGCTATATAGTCATTTTGATGATATGAGCATGTTTAGATAACTTTGAAATATATGAATGAAGCCTTAACTTACATATATAGGTTTCATAAGGAAGCATGAACATGATAGACCTTATTAATGAACTATACTAACAAAGTATAAGCTTTGAACGTGAACGTTGGTATGTTATGACGAGAATTAGAATTTGACATTTATGGACACATGTGATAGTACTCTTAGACTCATTCATGTGTCATGCATATATATATACCATGATTAGTTGCCATGATTAAAGTTTAGCATGAACAAAGCATGTTTTCAAGATAATAACAATGCTAGCTACATATATGCAATACGAGTACTCATGAGCATGACTAATACAAGTTATATGAATATCTTATGTGTTTAAAAGCGACCATGTTAGACCATATGAGTTCGTGTCCTTGAATGGCTTTAAGTATTAACTTAAGAACCTATACCATGTACGATTGGATTTGGAAAAGTTATACAAGCATGAAAGTATCCTTTAAATATGAATACATGCTACGTGATATTATATGATGTTACTTGAACCCGATTTTGACGGTTAACTTAAGGAGATGCCGTAACTTGCTAAAATGAAATATATTTAGTATTGATTGTGGTCTTGTGTGATATTAATAATATGCAAGCATGTTTGCAAATTGTTGAGATCTTATATAATATGAGAATGCGTTTAAACTCTAAAGAAGGAACGTTAAGGATAGAAATTATATTCTATATAACTGTGTAGCTAGGTAAAACTTAGCTTATGTGTTGATCGTATATTCAAAGAGAAAATGTGAAGTTAAATTATATGACTAATGAATATATACGTAACTGTATTACGATAGGAATTCAAAAGTGTTGAATTGCTTTTCGTGGATAAACTACGCTAAAGGCAAGTTCTCTTACTTACACTCTTTTAAAGTGCAAGTATCCTAACCGACGCATTTACTTTATGCAAGGAAATCTATAATTGTGAAAGTTTCCTAACTTATACTCTTTTACTATGCAAGTATCCTATCTTGTGTATTGCGAACTAGTTTCCTATTTAATCGGTTGAATCGAATTAGCATACTTGAACTCTTATTTCATTAAAGCTATTATTCATGTTGAACTTAGTATTGTTCTTGTATATTGTGAAAGTGTCTATGCCATTTGATTCGGCTGGACTTATGTAGCAACCCAAACTAATTGATTGGTGCGGGATCTTATATTTGACTGAGAAGAACAACCTTCTTTGAAGGGAATATATAATTGTCGGAGAACCGACGTGCACACTTGAGTATGGTTGATTGTTATGCATAACAAGGGTACTTTAGGCTGATCACCTGTTGTACCTATTTTTGTTGGATTTTCAGTTTATTACTGTCAATTCTAGTAGAAGTTCATAGTCCGTAGTGACTACTCAGTATTCAATTATTTGAAATCTTGAATTGACTTATTATTGAATCATATTGATATTATCCTGTCCTTAGCGACTGATATTGAGAACTATTGATATTCTTGTTATTCTTGAACTATCAAATCTTGTTATACCCTTTCGAGAATTGAGAATCTTATTACTCACCCTTATTGTATATTACTTGCTGGGCAATTTGTGCTCATTCTTGCTTTCCCTAAAACATTTCAGTTAAGGCAGAGCATGGTGAACCTTCGGGCGTTGATAAGGGCAAGGGCAAAGCTACCAACTAGCTTATGTCTGTTATGTTTTAAATATATTAATATTGTGTGAAGATGATGTAGTAAGACTGGTTTTGATTATGTTTAAGCTTAAGTTAGATTATGTAATAAGTCGTTAACTGATATTATTATGTAATCTATTAAGTACTGTAGGTTGCGAGACTTGGGGGAATAATTATAATAAATCATTGTAAATTATTCTAGAATAGATTTTCCGCTGTGATCGTGTGATATCTAATTATTATTATTGTGATGTATTACCATGAGCACGTGATGAACCAAATTCGAGAGACCAAGTGGCGGTCCTGGAATTTGGGGGCGTCACAGGTTGGTATCAAAGCTGTAGTTATAAACCTTAGGAACGAGTGTCCTTGGACTATAGCTTAGGTGAACTTAGAAGTTAGGAAGGGATAAAACTCATGTAGAGTTTTCCTTGAGAGACTTAGTCTGTTATGAAATGTAACTTCATTCTATACAATGAACTTATGTTTTATTTAACATTCTAATGGAGTTGCTGTTTGTTTGCCTTGTGTTTGTGATTGTAGGATGACAGACACAGGTGTAACTAGTAGAGTAGCAGAGGAGGAGCCCAGAGATATACATGTAGTATACGAGGCACCTCTAGAGGCTACACCAGTGCAGGCTGTTGCACCGATCGAGTCCGACGACGAGGACGAGATTGAGATAGAGACTGATCCAGAGGAGGAACCGATGGAGGATGAGCCAGTAGAGGACTCTGATGAGGCTACTATAGAGGAGCAGATGTTAGGAGAATACGAGGAGCGGATCCTAGAGTTAGACTGTAGAGTTCAGGAGCTGGAGGCAGAGGCCCACGAGAGAGAGTTTGAGTTCCAGAAGCTGAGGGACGAGGACCACCAGAGGAAGCTGGCTATGCAAGAGTTAGAGGTGGAGATTGCCTACCGTAGGGAGGCAGGGATCCAGATGGGGACTCTATTTCACAGGTCAGTGGCTAGGAATGTAGATTTGGCAGAGAAGCTAGAAGAGGTTGAGCAGAGGGAACTGAGTGAGAAAACTGAGAAAGAGGCACTCCGTACTCAGCTAGAGTTGGAGGTGATGGATAGGTTACACTTCGAGGAGAAGTGGGAAGCGTCCAATGACAGAGCTGACGACCTTGAGGACGAGGTCAGGTGCAAGAAGAGAAAGATGAACAAGATGGGGTATGTGTTCCGTTCAGCTTTTGAAAGGGTGATTGATGGTGTGTACCACTACCCGGCAGAACAGGGACAGACTCTACATACCTTGAGCCGAGAGCTGGTCGCGTATATAGCACAGTTGGAGTACAAGAGCGCAGTGGAGCGCGGGATGATGGGATGAGATTTCCTTAGCCAGTCTAGTGGTAGTACTAGTTGTGTCTTTATGTATTGTATATACTATGTTGTAATCCCGATCTTTTGTGTAAGATGTAGGATGATGATGTAAACCCCGAGTTAGCTTTTATTAGAGGGGTAGTATGGTAGTAGGTTGGTATATTCCCCGTCTTTTGTGATATTAGGGGATATATGTGATAACATTTATAGCAGTATGCTAGGGAAATCATGTAATGAAACGATTTGGCATATGAATATAAATGGAGTTGATTTTAGAAACGTGTTATAAATTTATTCTTTTAGTATTAAAAGAAATACTTAAGTGATATACTTGAATAATAATAAAATGAAAAATTGTGATGCAGATAATGCCGCCCAGACGTAGATTGACTGCACCCGAAGAATCCGTTAACAATGAGAGAGAACAAGTAGACCCGATCCAGAAACTGGTAGACTTGTTAGGAGAAGCCTTAAGGGGAAGGAACAATGAACCCGTTCGCCCGAACCCTCAAACTGTGCCAGTAACAACCTTTAAAGACTTTAAGAGTGTAGGACCCCCGGAGTTCGAGGGAACTACCGACCCAATCGTCGCACAAACGTGGATCAAAGAAATCGAAAAAGCTTTCACTATAGCTAGTGTAGGCGAAGATCAGAAGACGGTGTTTGCCACGTACATGATGAGGGGAGAAGCGAACTACTGGTGGGAGGCTAATCAACAAAGAGCTGGAGAAGGGATAATAGCTTGGGACAAGTTTAAGACGCTGTTCTTCGAGAATTACTTCCCGAAGAGTATGAAGAATAGGATGGAGGTGAAATTCCTAGAGTTAAAACAAGGTGAGATGACGGTGGCGCAATACGCGGCTAGGTTTAACGAACTAGCGCAATTTGCGGAGCACCAAGTTGGTGATGAAGAGAGGAAGGCTAGACGCTTTGAACAAGGGTTGAAGCCATGGCTGTTCAATAAGGTATCAGTTCTTCAAATTGATTCCTTTGCAACATTACTGGAAAAGGCAATCATTGCGGAAGGAGGCAGTGAGGCCTTAAGTCTGTATAACAAAGAAAAGAAAGGAAAGAATACTGGAGGAGAGAATCGTACGGGAGGAAGCAGTAGCGGAGGAAGCAACTTGGGAAAGAGAAAGTGGGAGAACAACAACAACAACAAAAACAACAATAATAATCAATCAGGGAATTTTCGTGGAGGTTTCAAGAAGAGGGCTGAAGGATGCCCGAAGTGTGGGAAGAATCACCAGGGCGAGTGCTGGAAGGGACGTGGCACTTGCTACAACTGCGGACAGGAAGGGCACATCTCGCCCAACTGTTTGAAACCGAAAAAGATACAAGGATGCTTTGCGTGTGGCTCGACGGAGCACCGAATTAAGGACTGCCCAAAGAAGGGAAGTGGCGGGGGTAGTAATCAGCAAGGAGGCAACAAGCTGATGATCGGTGGACCGGCACAATCCAACCGCCCAACCGCCAGAACCTTTAACATGACCGTCCAGGACGCGGTGGCTGCGAAGGACGTGGTGTCAGGTATAATCCCAATCAATGATATAAATGCTTATGTATTATTTGATTCGGGTGCCACCTGTTCTTTTGTATCTGAAGAATTTGCTAGTAGACTTAGTACACCCCGAGAACTTTTAGAAAATCCTTTCATCATAGAAGTTGCTAATAAGGAAGTGATCCCTGTAGAATACGTTTATCGAAATTGTCGAGCAAGTATTAGTAAACATGAACTGAGCGTAGACTTGATTCCTATTAGACTGGGAGAATTTGACGTAATACTGGGAATGGATTGGTTGTATAACCATGCGGCGATAATTGACTGTCATAACAAATGTGTGAACCTTCAGACTCCGAGTAAGTCTAAGGTAGTGTTTTATGGTAGCTCATCGCTTAAGCAATCGTGTTGCGTTACGATGATGCAGGCCAAGAAATTGTTAAGGAAAGGATGTGTAGGATATTTAGCTTACATCGTTGATACTCGGAAAAAGGGAGTAGAAATTAAGGATATATACGTAGTTAATGAATTCCAAGATGTGTTTCCGGACGATCTGCCTGGTCTTCCGCCAGACAGAGAAATCGAATTCGTAATAGACTTAGCACCGGGAACGGCACCGATTTCGAAAGCTCCATATCGTATGGCGCCAGTAGAAATGAAGGAATTGATGATACAATTGCTAGAATTATTGGATAAGGGTTACATTCGACTGTGTGTTTCTCCTTGGGGAGCACCAATACTATTCGTTAAGAAGAAGGACGGATCGATGAGGCTCTGTATCGATTATCGAGAATTGAATAGAGTAACGATAAAGAACCGGTATCCGCTACCGAGGATAGACGACTTGTTTGATCAACTGAAGGGAGCAAAGTGTTTCTCGAAGATTGACCTACGAACAGGATATCATCAACTGAAAGTGAGGGATGAGGACATACCAAAGACTGCGTTTCGAACCCGTTATGGACACTACGAGTTTTTGGTAATGTCATTTGAATTGACTAATGCTCCGGCAGCATTTATGGACTTGATGAACCGAGTTTTCAAGCCATACTTGGATAAATTTGTAGTGGTTTTTATCGACGACATTTTGATCTACTCAAAGACAGAGGAAGAACACGCCGAACATCTAATGATTATTTTGGAGGCACTAAGGGAGGAGAAGATGTATGCAAAATTTTCTAAGTGCGAATTTTGGATGGAGAAGGTTCAATTCTTAGGCCACGTGGTGGATAAGAATGGAATCTCTGTAGACCCTGCGAAGGTCGAAGTAGTAAGTAATTGGGAACAACCGAGAACACCGACGGAGGTGAGAAGCTTTTTAGGGTTAGCTGGGTACTATCGAAGATTCATCCAAGATTTTTCTAAGATAGCAACCCCATTGACCAATTTGACTAGAAAGACGGTGAAATTTGTATGGACCAACAAATGCGAAGAAAGTTTTCAAGAACTGAAAAGGAGATTGAGCGAAGCACCTGTGTTATCATTACCAGATGATGCGGGAAATTTTGTGGTGTATAGTGATGCATCGCACAAGGGACTTGGCTGTGTGCTTATGCAGCACGGCAAGGTCATTGCATATGCATCACGACAATTAAAGGATTACGAAAAACGATACCCTACTCACGACTTAGAGTTAGCGGCAATAGTTTTTGCGTTAAAGATATGGAGGCATTATCTATACGGAGAAAAATGTGAGATATACACGGACCACAAAAGTCTGAAATATATCTTCACACAGAAGGAGTTAAACATGCGGCAGAGAAGGTGATTAGAATTAATCAAAGACTATGACTGCGATATTCTTTATCACCCGGGAAAGGCAAATGTGGTTGCCGACGCTCTGAGCAGGAAAGGAAGGGAGAAGTTGTTTAATTTAACAACTCAGGAAAAGTTGATAAGAGAGATGGAGAAATTGGAGATAGAAGTAAAAGGACCAGGAAAGTCTGGTGAGAAGTTAATTGTAATGGAAGCTTGTCCGACGTTGTTGAATAGAGTAAAGGAAGCTCAGGAAAAGGATGAAGAGTGTGAGAAAATCCGAAAGAGGATCACAGAAAGTGAGGAAGAAAAATTTCTAATGGATAAAGACGGTATTTTGAGATTTGAAGGGAGAGTGTGGGTACCAGCGGTAACCGAGTTGAGGGAAGAGATTTTGCACGAGGCACACAATACGACATATTTCGTTCATCCGGGAGGCACAAAGATGTACCGAGATCTAAGGCAACATTTTTGGTGGCCTAATTTGAAACGGGAAGTCGCAGAGTGCGTCAGTAGATGTTTGACTTGCCAACGCGTTAAAGCAGAGCATCAGCGGCCAAGTGGTTTACTACAACCGTTAGAAATACCAGAGTGGAAATGGGAGCATATTACCATGGACTTCGTGGTAGGACTTCCAGTTACACAGAAAGGTTATGATGCTATTTGGGTTATCGTGGATCGACTAACGAAGACCGCACACTTTCTACCAATCAAGATCCGCTACAGTTTGAACCAATTAGCAAGCCTATATGTAAAAGAAATTATTTCACGACATGGAGTGCCGGTGTCAATTGTCTCTGATCGAGATCCGCGCTTCACGTCCAATTTTTGGAAGAGTTTGCAGGAAAGAATGGGAACGCAGTTGAGGTTGAGTACAGCTTATCATCCTCAAACAGACGGACAAAGTGAGCGAACAATACAAAGGCTAGAAGACATGCTTAGGACTTGCGTGATGGATTTTAAGGGAAATTGGGACGACCACCTACCCTTAGTAGAATTCGCATATAATAATAGCTACCATGCGAGTATTGGCATGCCACCGTACGAAGCTCTTTACGGGAGAAAGTGCAGAACGCCGTTATGTTGGGACGAAGTCGGAGAACGACGAATACTCGGACCAGAGTTAGTTCAACAAACCGCAGACGTGGTGACAGTGATAAGAGCCAGACTTGTAGCAGCTCAAGATCGCCAGAAGAAATACGCAGATTTGCATCGGCAGGACCGAGACTTCAAAGTCGGCAGTTTCGTATTCTTGAAGGTATCTCCATGGAAGGGAAAAATCCGTTTCGGCAAGAAAGGAAAATTGAGTCCAAGATTTATAGGACCGTTCGAGATACTGAAGCGAGTGGGCGAAGTGGCATACAAAGTTGCGTTACCACCCGAGTTGGAGCATATCCACAACGTGTTCCACATTTCCGTGTTGCGACCGTACAAGGCTGACTACAAGCACGTGATTTCTTACGAGCCCATTCAAGTGGAGAAGAACTTGGCGTATGAAGAAATTCCTGTCCAAATATTAGATAGGAAAGAACAAACTTTGAGAAATAAAGTTATTTCATCTGTAAAAGTACTTTGGCGTAACCACGATGTCGAGGAGGCAACGTGGGAGTTAGAAGATAGGATGATGAGGGACTATCCCCATCTATTTGTGTAACCTTGTAGCAATTCCGGGACGGAATTTTTATAAGGGGGGGAGGATGTAATACCCGAGAATTTCCATATATTATTAAATAAATATATTAATGGAAATGAGAATTTATTTGAATATAAATGATTTTGTGTTATGAGATGAATTAATTCAATTATATATAATTGAATAATTATAATAATTGAGAAATTGGTGGAGTTTGTGATAAACTCGTTGATTGCCTTGTGTGGCACAGTGGCGTAATATAAGAATGATTATATTAATTTAAGCGAACAATTAATCTATATTAATTGTTAATCGAAGAATATTAATTAACTGTTATAAAATACTAATGAGGATTGATTAATAATATGTGATTATTATTATTGCAAGAAACATAATAATAATGAGCAACGTGTTTATAAATATAATAAGATTTATATCAAAGTGATAGTTAATCATATAAAGGTTAATTAAATTGTTATAGAGGTTAACAATTATATTGATTGATGTAGGATATGTGTATATTATTAATTAATATTCAATTTATAAGATGAGAAATTATATGTGCAAGCATGCGAATTAAATGTATAGTAACTATATGTTATGATATGTGTAGGTGACAAATGATGTGTGGATATACATTAAAATAATGTATCATGGATCTATTATAAATAATTGTTGAGTAATACAATTTAATAATATATGATATAATGTAATGTGGTAGTATCCGATTGTATTATATCGGTAAGATAAAATGTACATAGATTATATGTATTCAAATTGCATTTATTACATTATGGGGAGAACATTGTAATTATAACCTAAGAGTACATATAATATATAACATAAGTGTAGCATATAGTCCATTTGTAAGAATGCTGAGATTTGCTTGGCTTGTCCCAATATAATAGTCACTCTCTTTTCCCTCATTCACGTGCACAGCCATTATGGCCTAAGCCTATTGCTTCTCCTTAAACTCAGTAAATTTCCATAGCCTTGTAGCAATGATGAGCAAGGGAGTGGTTTTAATGATGGATTCTAACAACTAAATACCTACCATTCTATAACCTTCATGCAATTTGTCAATCCGTTAGTTTGATTTGGGAGTTAGAAGCTTGGACTGTGTATTCATTCTTCTATATAAAGGAACTCCCTGCACCTTCATTTCATTGCTGAAATATTTCTAAGAGAAGAGAGTATACTGTGATTGTCTATTTAGTTCAGAAGGAATTTCTATAGTAGCATCAGCAAGCTTACTCCATAACAGAGGTATAAATCCCCTTCGTGTCTTCATTTTCATTTTCTGTCAAAAGAACTCCTTTGTTGTTCTCTGAGTTTTGTTGAGATTCTTGATTATGCCAAATTGGTTCATGATTGGGTTGTAGAACCCTTATATTGTTGTTATATGAGCATACACACATGATGGAACCACTGAATAGTCTTTCATTTCCATTGTTCCTCTTCAATTTCTGTAAATACATGAAATTCGTAAATTAGTTAGAGTTCATGAAATTGGGAATTGATAATTGCTATTGACTGTTATATAAGCATATATGTATGTGTTAGTAAGTTAAACAAGTCTAATAGCGTCTGGGTATGTTGAAATCGATGAAATGGGAGGTTTTGGGTCGGTTTTCGCTGCAGTCTGAACTGCAGAAAACTGCCTCGACGCCGCAGCCCGCGCCGCAGCGCCGCACGCAGCGCCACTCGCGCCGCAGCGCCAGTAGTGAGCTGCTGTGTCGCGCCGCAGCGCCAGCCTCTGTGTTCAGTTTTTTGTATTCTGCAACAAAACTGTTATGAACTAATTGTTTGATTTTTGTTTAAACAAGCATGAAAGCATGATTAATACTTATATATAAACCTAATGAGGCAATGTGAGCATGTTTTAGTATATTATCATGCATGATTAACCAAACGACATATAGTTTGGAAACGAATTTAAAGTTTCATAAACGACGTTAACATATATGAAGCATGTTTACATACTGACCTTGCAAGCACGTTAGTACCACCTAGAGACACATGAAGTGCATGTTAGCTTATCTATATTGGTTCCGTAATAAAATATGAACATGTGAACCTAACTAGTGCTCATTCCTAACAAGAATAGAAGTTTGAAGGTGGATATGATCATGTAAATGCTATATAGTCATTTTGATGATATGAGCATGTTTAGATAACTTTGAAATATATGAATGAAGCCTTAACTTACATATATAGGTTTCATAAGGAAGCATGAACATGATAGACCTTATTAATGAACTATACTAACAAAGTATAAGCTTTGAACGTGAACGTTGGTATGTTATGACGAGAATTAGAATTTGACATTTATGGACACATGTGATAGTACTCTTAGACTCATTCATGTGTCATGCATATATATATACCATGATTAGTTGCCATGATTAAAGTTTAGCATGAACAAAGCATGTTTTCAAGATAATAACAATGCTAGCTACATATATGCAATACGAGTACTCATGAGCATGACTAATACAAGTTATATGAATATCTTATGTGTTTAAAAGCGACCATGTTAGACCATATGAGTTCGTGTCCTTGAATGGCTTTAAGTATTAACTTAAGAACCTATACCATGTACGATTGGATTTGGAAAAGTTATACAAGCATGAAAGTATCCTTTAAATATGAATACATGCTACGTGATATTATATGATGTTACTTGAACCCGATTTTGACGGTTAACTTAAGGAGATGCCGTAACTTGCTAAAATGAAATATATTTAGTATTGATTGTGGTCTTGTGTGATATTAATAATATGCAAGCATGTTTGCAAATTGTTGAGATCTTATATAATATGAGAATGCGTTTAAACTCTAAAGAAGGAACGTTAAGGATAGAAATTATATTCTATATAACTGTGTAGCTAGGTAAAACTTAGCTTATGTGTTGATCGTATATTCAAAGAGAAAATGTGAAGTTAAATTATATGACTAATGAATATATACGTAACTGTATTACGATAGGAATTCGAAAGTGTTGAATTGCTTTTCATGGATAAACTACGCTAAAGGCAAGTTCTCTTACTTACACTCTTTTAAAGTGCAAGTATCCTAACCGACGCATTTACTTTATGCAAGGAAATCTATAATTGTGAAAGTTTCCTAACTTATACTCTTTTACTATGCAAGTATCCTATCTTGTGTATTGCGAACTAGTTTCCTATTTAATCGGTTGAATCGAATTAGCATACTTGAACTCTTATTTCATTAAAGCTATTATTCATGTTGAACTTAGTATTGTTCTTGTATATTGTGAAAGTGTCTATGCCATTTGATTCGGCTGGACTTATGTAGCAACCCAAACTAATTGATTGGTGCGGGATCTTATATTTGACTGAGAAGAACAACCTTCTTTGAAGGGAATATATAATTGTCGGAGAACCGACGTGCACACTTGAGTATGGTTGATTGTTATGCATAACAAGGGTACTTTAGGCTGATCACCTGTTGTACCTGTTTTTGTTGGATTTTCAGTTTATTACTGTCAATTCTAGTAGAAGTTCATAGTCCGTAGTGACTACTCAGTATTCAATTATTTGAAATCTTGAATTGACTTATTATTGAATCATATTGATATTATCCTGTCCTTAGCGACTGATATTGAGAACTATTGATATTCTTGTTATTCTTGAACTATCAAATCTTGTTATACCCTTTCGAGAATTGAGAATCTTATTACTCACCCTTATTGTATATTACTTGCTGGGCAATTTGTGCTCATTCTTGCTTTCCCTAAAACATTTCAGTTAAGGCAGAGCATGGTGAACCTTCGGGCGTTGATAAGGGCAAGGGCAAAGCTACCAACTAGCTTATGTCTGTTATGTTTTAAATATATTAATATTGTGTGAAGATGATGTAGTAAGACTGGTTTTGATTATGTTTAAGCTTAAGTTAGATTATGTAATAAGTCGTTAACTGATATTATTATGTAATCTATTAAGTACTGTAGGTTGCGAGACTTGGGGGAATAATTATAATAAATCATTGTAAATTATTCTAGAATAGATTTTCCGCTGTGATCGTGTGATATCTAATTATTATTATTGTGATGTATTACCATGAGCACGTGATGAACCAAATTTGAGAGACCAAGTGGCGGTCCTGGAATTTGGGGGCGTCACAGCTACCACTGCCATGTCTGGCTGATCAGTGAAGGTGTCCCATCCTTGTTTGATTATTTGGTTCCCCCTCTCACCATCAAATTCATCAGGCCGAAGGCCTTGTTCAAGGGTGAGTGCCTTGTTTGCCAAATGATCAAATCTGTTTGCGGCTAAGGCACTGATGAATTTCTTGTGGTCAAATTATCTTGTGGGGGTGTATGGACCCTCACCCTTTTGTTGTTTCGGTGCTCTCGGTGGCATGGTGTCTCAACCAAAATCAACTCTATTGACGGGTATCCACTAAAGTTCAACTGTCGAATAGTGCTTACCCCTTATGTGAAATCTTGTTGAGGCCTTTTATAAAACAGTTGGTGGGCAGTATCAATGGTGCTTGATAATGTTGACATCCAATTTTAGTTCTTCCCCAAAATTGGTCTTACAAAGCAAACTCAAGCATGATATAACCAATTTCAAAAATTCTCCCACCCCAAATAAGTACCCAACATACAATTACTCCAACTTTTAATTTCCCCAATTGATTACCCACTTGAACCAAATAAATCAATATGTTTTAGAGTCAATTAAAGTGTACTGTTTGTCTATGCTTACCAGTTGAAGTTGTATGTTGCTACAAGTTTGGATTGATTTTTGACTTTTGAACAGATCCACTTCAGACCCCTTGTCTACTTGGCTTTTATCCAGAAGAACAATGGAGATTGGAACCCTAATTGTGTGTACTTTAGCTTACTTAGTTTGTGAAGCGTCACAATCCAAAGTGGATATGGGTTGGGAGGATAAATTGTTGATGATACTCTTTGTATGAGTGGTTTTCTGAAGGTTAGGCTTCGAAATTCTGTTTTGGAATGGATAGGGCTTACTGAAGTTTGGTCCTTTAAAAAAACTGATTTCTCGAACCCCAGCCGGGGCGGGCTAGTTTTTGCTTTGGAGGCTCACCGTAGCGGCACTTGGCATAAGGCTCGGCGCTGGGGCGTGCTTTAGGGCGCTGGGGCGACATTTGGAAGAGGGTTTGCCGCCGGGGTGGCCGATGTAAGCTTAAGAAGGCCCACCAGGGCGGGCTTGTAATTTTTTTCTGCATTGAATTTTTAAACATGTTCTGCAGACTTGCCCCTGGAATAGAGTCCCTCAACATGTTTTATGTTTGCCCAACGAGCTCTAGCATGATTTCCATTTGTAAGTCGCTCATACCTGTATCGAATACAATAGCAATTATCAGAACAAGCACTATAGAGAAAAGCTAATACATATTCATGACGATGATTAACTAATAACTATTTACTGAAAACCAAAGTAAAGAATAGGTTGCCTCCCATAGAGCGCTTGATTTTAAGTCTTTCAACCTGACTACTCCATGGTTCATACTGGCTCGGCAAGGTCGACCGAGGTGGCATGGCGATTGACGTCACCTCCGCAATAATGCTTTAGGGGTTGTCCATTAACTTTGAATGTTTTCGCTGTATCCCGGCCATATAGTTCAACGGCGCCATGTGGAAAAACTATTTTGATGGTGAATGGACCCGACCACCTAGATTTTACTTTCCCGGGAAAGAGTTTCAATCGTGAGTTGAATAATAGTACTTCTTGGCCTGGCTCAAACTTTCTGTCCAAGATTTTCTGATCGTGCCACCGTTTGACCTTTTCCTTGTACAATTTGGAATTTTAGTATGCCTGCAGGAGGAATTCATCCAACTCGTTCAATTATAGAAGTCTTTTCTCCCCCGCTGCAGTGAGATCAGAATTCAGTTTTTGGATAGCCCAATAGGCTTTATGCTCACGTTCTACTAGGAGGTGACACGCTTTTCTGTAGACAAGCTGATATGGAGACATTCTAATTGGGGTATTGTATGCAGTCTGATACGCCCAAAGAGCGTCAAACAATTTCAAAGACCAATCTTTTCGGTTCGGGTTGACTATTTTCTCCAAGATTCTCTTCACCTCTCTGTTAGATACCTCTGCTTGGCCACTCTTCTGTGGGTGATAAGCAGTTGCAATTCTGTTGTTTACCCCATACATTGTCAAGATGGCTATGAAATACTTATTACAAAAGTGACTTCCCTCATCACTGATGATTGCCCTTGGGGTGCCAAATCTTGTAATGATATTCTTTTGAAAAAACTTCAAAACAACCTTAGTGTCATTCGTCGGTAGCGCTACTGCCTCAACCCACTTAAACACGTAGTCTACTACCAACAAGATATATAAATTGTGTATGAAGGCGAAAAAGGTCCCATGAAATCGATCCCCCATACATCAAAAACCTCCACTTCTAAGATCATTTTGAGTGGCATCTTATTCTATTTGGAAATATTGCCCACCTTTTGACATCGATCACAATTTTTCACATACTAATGTGCGTCTTTGAACAAGGTGGGCCAATAAAATCTTGCATGTAGAACTTTGGCGGCCCTTCTTTTACTGCCATAGTGTCCCCTATATAAAGAGGCGTGGAAATGCTGTAAGATACTTTCCACTTCACTTTGAGGCACACACCGCCGAATCATTCTATCTGCATACTGTCGGAACAAAAATGGCTCAACCCACATATACTACTTCACATCCTGTAAGAATTTCTTCTTTTATTGGCGTGTCAAATCTAGAGGCAGAATATTACTCACCAGATAATTGGCAAAATCCGCATACCACGGGAACTCGCCGTGAATTACAAACAACTGCTCACCTGGAAAAGATTCATTAATCCATACTTTGTCCGTGTCGTCTTGATTCGGGTTCTCCAATCTTGAAAAGTGGTCAACCACCTGATTTTCTGTCCCCTTTCTATCTTTGATTTCTAAGTAAAATTCTTGAAGGAACAAGATCCAGCTAATCAGTCTCGGCTTTGCATCTTTCTTTGCAACCAAATACTGTATAGCCGAATGATCGGTGTACACCACCACCTTAGTTCCAACTATATAGGTGCGAAACTTATTGAAAACGTACACAACCGCAAGTAGTTCTTTCTCGATGGTAGTGTAATTCAGCTGCGCATCGGTCAACGTTTTGCTCGCATAGTAGATTGCATAAAAAACTTTATCTCGGTGTTGTCCCAACACAACTCCTACCGCATAATCACTGGCATCACACATTAATTAGAGTGGCATGGTCCAGTCCGGTGCTGTGATCACAGGTGTTGTAGTTAATTTCTTCTTTAACTTCTCAAACGCAAATAGACATTCACCATTAAATCTGAATGATACATCTTTCTCCAAAAAACTACATAGAGGTTTTGTGAGTTTGGAGAAATCCTTAATGAACCGACTGTAGAATCTGGCATGGCCGAGAAAACTTCGAATACCTTTCGCTGAGGTTGGCGGTAACAGATTTTCTATTGTTTCCAGTTTTCCTCGATCCACTTCCAACCCCTTTTCCGAGACTTTATGCCCAAGTATGATCCTGTAAGAACCCGAATTTTCAGATATTATTAATTAAGGATTTAATAAATAAAATTCTTAAGGTATGAGATGGATTCGAATAAGAATATATATGTGTGATACGAGGTATGTAGTATTGTGTTACATAGGGTAATACGAACTATGTAATATGTGATTTTGTGATTTATAAATATATTATTATTATATATTTATTATAAATTGTAGAGATGAATTATCAAGAAGATGGATAAGATTTATCTATCGGTATTAAATAATTTATATAATTATTTATCATAGTAAGATTGGTGACATTAAATATATTTGATAATCACCATTTTCTGGAGTATATGTACATGGTTGAAGAGAGAGTGAATAAGACCAATATATCTTTAGATATACATTAGTTAGTGAATTATTAGTTGATTTAATATACTGCGAGAAGTGAAGATTAACGGAATATACATATGTGTTATATATATATATGAGAACCTTATAGGGGAATAGAGTTTGAACTTATAGTTTAAACTATGAATCATTGAAGGAGGTAATAAAAGATGTTGGTTAACCAATGTATCAAGATAGCACATTAAAAAGTATGTTCAAGTGTTTAAGAATTGAGATTATAGTTCTGCTATAGCAGAACTTGTCTGCCTATGAACTTGTGGTGGCGCAGCTGCTCCAACTCCAAGCCTTATACCAGCGCAGCTGCGCCGGTCTGTAGAAAATTCTGAGAGTTGTGTAATCTGAACTTGGGAATATGTATATTAGTAATTAAAATGTGGGTCATGAATGGGTTAAGTTAGCAAAGCATGATTTGAATGAGAAATTAATTAACCCGGAATAAATATTGGTTAATTAAGTGATATTATGGAATATTATATTATAAAACCTTGTGTGGCAGTGGTGAGATAGTAATTTGAATAAATAAGTTAATTCACTCAAGTAAAATGGTGAATTAAGGATTATGTGTTGTATAAAGAAAATGAAAGAAATATGTTAATTAATATTTGATATTTTTTTTATATTACATAGTATTGTAATATATAATAATATTTGAAAGATAAGTGATTAATAAAAGAAGAGAACCAATATAGTTATAATTAATTATTGGTTAGAGATTGATGCATTAAGTTAATACTTTATGTGGTGGTTAACTGAAAACGTGTTGGGACAATTTATGGAAGAAAAGAATTGGGGAATTATATTGGTATTGTACATACTAATTATTTTAAAGAAAAATGATTATTTTAAATAAGGATGTTATGAGTACAAGTTCATAATATATAATCATTTAATAGAATTAAATGTTAAGGTAAAGTGTGACACAAACTTTATATTAAATAAATATTAAAACAATGGGAATTGGAAAAAAAGCCAAACGTGGCCTAGACACCTAATATTTTATTGTAGAGATAATGAGCTTGAGTTATATAACTCCAGTAAATGAGATAAATGAGCCTTGTGCGGCCTGAGTATTAAAGTTAAACCAAACTGAAGGTTTAACGGGAATTATTAAAAGATAATTAATGGAAAGATAATAGATGATTGATAATAATCATTATGATATTTATGTGTGATATGAAGTAATGAGTTGAAAGTACTCAACTAAATTATATTTAGCCCAATTAAAATATTATTTGGACTAGTCCAAATGTACATGAATTATATGATATGGGTACATATTAGATCCCTAATTTTCATATTATAGTAACAATTGTACATTAAAATTTCATTTTTGGGAATTAAAGAAACCAAACTAAGTATTATTAACCAAAATGCTGAGGATTTAGAAGCTTGCCCCAATATCAGTGTCTCTCATTATAACTGCCGTATGAATAGGCCATTGGCCTATCCTATTCCTTCTTCACTAAGTAGTAGAGCTGATGATGGCTAGGGATGGAGGAAGATGGAGTAGTTCACCAACCCTTCTCAATCCACTGGCTTCTTCTTCTTCCCCTTGGATTAATTCATTGTGCAAAGCTATGGACTGAGTACTAAATTCTCTATAAATAGAGCTCCTTTTTTCCTTTTCCCATTTGTTGAGTTGTCTGAGGAAACTAAGCTATAAAGAGTTAGTAGAATTGGAGAATTGAGAGCAATGGCAGGATTGAGGAGCTATGGTTAGCCAATTCCAAGCATTCAAGAGGTATAATTCTTAAACCAATTCCAAGTTCTAGTTATACTATCTCAAAATACTTTCTCTATGATTAGAGATTGGATAGATGAAGTGTGTGTAGATTATATGTTTACACTCTTGAGTATGATTAAGCTATTTTATAGATTATACAATCAATTTTAGAGTAATTGAATCCATAAGAATATGTTAAAGAGATGGGTTTGAGTTTGGTAGTAATATATTGCTTTGGTTTGATTTGGAGTCAAAATTAGTGGCAAAGTCACTCTATAAATGGTAAAATTTATGATGGATTATGTTAGCTCTCTGAGAAACGAAAAGAACGCAAGTTAAACGAACCAATTTGGTTTAGAAACGAATTCGTAGTGAATGATTTCGCTAAACTTTTCAAAACATGAAAACTGAGTATGAATATGAGTTTTGGATTAATATTTGGGTTAGTTAATGTTTATGTTAATTGTTGGGTATTTGGTATGTTGTAGTTTTATGAGTTATAAACCCATTGAATTGAAAACGGACTAATTTGGATGAGTATAACTCATGTTATGAAAATCGGAAGGGGTAGGGGTCTGTAAAATCGCGAACAACAGAACCTGAGGGGCTGTTCTACCTCCCAGGGCGCAGCTGCGCTTCCCCCAAGGCCATTTGGGGCGCAGCTGCGCCGGGCATCAGTGACTGGTGGACTGCTTTGACCTGCTGTAGTAAATTAGGCATAACGTTTTCATACGAACTCCGATTGAGGTGATTCAAGATGATCCGGAACGAGAACGAATAGACCTACAACTTTTGTTCTTTAAGTGTTTCAATTTGAAGTCGTTAGAAGGGGTCAAAACAGTCATCTTTGTGGCTGTTACGTATTTGGAGTCAATCGGAGGGCGTCAAACGAGCACATACGCAAGTATAGTGCTCCCGACGATGGAATATGTTATTCTAAGTGATAAAACATGAATATGCATGATAATAGATATGACATATAAGATTTCCTTGCTTATAATGGAATGTTTTAGCATGACTTAGTATGTGTTTTGAAAAGAAACTTGGAGTTTCAAAAACGAATATTGACGAACCTTGAGTCTTTGAAGTTATGATATTTTAACACATACATATTGTTGAGTTATGAGTATACCTAAGCATGAAAAGTGATTTAAAGTTGCTTTACTTATTATCAACTTACAATAGCTTAGTTGAAAATGATTTCTAAAGAAAACTTGAAACTTTGAGAACGAACTTAAAGTAACTTGTGTACTTAAAGTTCTAAACGTGATAACATACCTACATGGCTTAGTTGGCTATGAAATGAGATTAAAAGTTGCACTTAGTTGCTTTAGCTTGTCCTAGAATTACTTTTAAAAGTGAACTTGAACGCCTTATGCCTCTAGACATGACGAATATATTTATCATCTAGCTAAGCATGAATTGGACCTTTCAAGTGTAGTTTAAAATACGTTTTCAAATAATGAGCTATGAGAAGCATGCTATTAGAAGCTTATTAGAACCAATATATGGTTTAAAAGCTCATAATATTGAATCTTGTCAAAGAAAGTTGTTAAGACTTATTGATTGAAATAAATCATTATGGAGCTAAGTAGATTGAATATGAACTTGAAAATAGATCACAACCTACTTGAGGTATGCTTACAATACGTATTAGAATACGTGTTATGCTAGAATTTATAATGGAGAAATCAAAAGGCCTAATCTGGTCTGGACAGGGAGTTGCGCAGCTGCGCCCCTCCCAGGTCTAAATGTGCCACAGCTGCGCCACAGGGCAATTTTACCTTATTGTTTTAATTGCAGTCTGAACCTTGTGGTAGGCTTGCATTGTTATCCTAAGTTATAAAACAGAGTCTAACTAATGACATGAGTATTTATTGATGTAATGATGATATTAAACCCGGAATTGATAAATTTTCCTAGGGTTTGCAAAACACAAGGACAGTGTGATTATATATTTTTGAGTCGAATACATAGATAGTTAAGTGTGTTAATATTGATATTGAGCATGGTTAAGATATAACTATACGTACCTAACGCTACTAAGCGTATGATAGGAAAGTGAAACAAAGTTCTAAGAGCCAAGATAGAAAATAATGTAATACTTAATATTATATTGAGAAAGTATGAATGTATGACTAATGAAAATAAATCAATGATTATATGACTATGTAGGATTACACGAAGTGCAGAATTCCTTAAGCAGTTAAGTCGTAGTTATTAAACTACGAATCAGGAAAGTCTTTCAGTTCCTATTTGATATACGAATTCAATAACTGTTAGTTGAATTATATTATGCTGTGATAATGTGAACTTATATATGAACTGTATATGAGATAGAAATGAGATTGAAAGTTGATCTTTGATGATATACTTGTTATGTGAAAGTAACATGCGTAGTAAATATAAATTGTTTATAAATGCATGAACTGAGTATGATGTTGTATGCTATGTGATGCATGAAAACTGTTAGAATTGCTGAGCTGTCGAGCTCACTCTTGCAAATAACCACTTTTGCAGGTTAAGGATTCACGGTAAAGATTTCGTGCTTCTTGATTGATAAAGATAGATAGTATCGCAATGAAGAATACTTTTTAGATTATCGTTTGAACCTTGTTTAGGTTCTAAGAGTTGTACTTGATAATTGTATACGTTGTTTAAAACTTGTCGTACTGTAAAGATGTATTAGTTAATACATAGAGGATATCAAGTCGAGTTGTAAACGTTATACGATAACTCAAATAAAATGAATTATATTAAAAAGTTGATTCAGGGATTTGTAATTGATTCAAGTTATGAAATCAATAAAAGATTTTATTTAAAGGATATTGAAAAGTTTAAATTATTCCGCAATTTAGTAACATCGAATATGATGTAAAGCCGAGATCTTGGATATAAATAGAATTTATATTCTAAATTGTAATAAACAAAGTTGTATTCTTTTAGTAATGAATAAAAGATGTAATATTTTGGCGATAGTAGTGTCGTGACTGCACCGAATCCTAGGTTTCGAAGGAACGTGGATTTGGGGGCGTCACAGATCCCCTCTTGAACCATAAAATGACACTTTTCCCAATTGACCACCAGATTAGTTTTTACGCATCTTTTAAGTACCAAAACCAGATTTTCTACGCAGTTGCCAAAAGAATCTCTGAACACTGAAAAATCAACCATGAATACCTCAACATTGCGTTCCACCATATCTGAAAATATTGCCATCATGCATCTCTAGAAGGTTGTCGGTGCGTTACACAACCTGAATGACATCCTTCTAAAGGCAAAGGTGCCATATGGGCATGTAAACGTCGTCTTCTCTTGGTCCTCCGGTGCAATTACAATCTGATTGTACCCCGAATAACCATCCAGCAAACAATAGTATTCATGTCTCGCTAATCTATCTAACATTTGATCAATAATTGGCAAGGGGAAATGATCCTTTTGGGTTGCCTTATTAAGCTTCATGTAATCCATGTAAACCCTCGAACCGGTCACTGTCCTCGTCGGTATCAACTCATTATTTTCATTCTTTACTACTGTCATACCACCCTTCTTTGGGACACACTGAACTGGTCTCACCCATGCACTATCAGAAATAGGATAGATTATTCCAGCATCGAGCCATTTCAAAATTTATTTCTTCACTACCTCTTTCATAATCGGATTGAGCCTCCGTTGTTGTTCCACTATAGGTTTTACCATCCTCCTCCATCAGAATCTTGTGCACGCAGAATGAAGGGCTAATTCCCTTGATGTCAGTGATAGTCCATTCAATAGCAGACTTGTATTCTTGGAGAACTCTTAACAGCTTACTTTCCTACAAATCGTTAAGCGCAGATGTAATAATAACATGTAAAGTAGATGAATTACCCAAAAATGCATACCTGAGATGTTTAGGTAAAGGCTTGAGTTCGAGTGAAGGTGGTTCCTCTATTGATGGTCTCATTCGAACTGATGAAGTTCCTGCAACTTCCAACGGTTCAAATGGCACTTTGAATCTGCTCGTTCTAGGTTGTGCATCTAACAAATGCAGATACTCAATCAAATCTAGATCGTCGCTCTCACAATCCCCTCTCAATGTCATATCCAAAGAATCGGTACTCAGTATATGCCCCTGGCCATCCCCCACAACTTTCTCAATCCCATTCATGCGATAACACTCCTTCTCCTCATTGAGGAAGTTCATGGCTTTAAAAACATTGAAGGTTACCTCCTGGTCTTGAACCCTCATGGTTAACTCTCTTTTCTGAACATCGATGAGAGTCCTACCATTTGCCAAAAACGGTCGCCTGAGTATTATTAGAATATTCTTATCCTCTTCATAATCCAAGATGATGAAATCAGCTGGGAATATAAATTTGTCAACTTTTACCAGAATGTCTTCAACAATTCCCCTTGGATATGTCACCGATTTGTCCTCAAGCTGTAGAGAAATGTTCGTTGGTTTAGGTGTCGGTAAACCCAACTGGGTATATATTGATAATGGCATGAGATTTATGCTTGCACTTAAGTCACACAAATATTTGTTGAAGGACAAACTACCTATGATGCAAGGAATGGTGAAACTGCCAGGATCTTTTAATTTGGGCGGAAGTTTCTGTTGCAATATAGTGCTACACTCCTCGGTTAATGCCACGGTCTCAAAGTCCTCTAGCTTCTTTTTCTTTGATAAGATATCCTTCATGAACATGGCGTAGCTAGGCATCTACTTTAATGCTTCCGCAAACGGAATGTTGATATGCAACTTTTTGAACACTTCTAGAAACTTAGTAATTTGCTTTTCCAGTTTATGTTTCTGAATCCGTTGTTGAAAGGGTAGCGGTGGGTAAACTATTGCTGCGACAACTACCTGTTCCTTTACCAATGATTCTTCTCCTTCCTTATTTCTCTAAACTATTTCCACCACATTTGTCTCAACATTCTTCTTTGTCGTCGGCTCTTCTACATTTTGCTCAACTAACTGTTTTCCATTCCGAGGTGTAAAAGCTTGGCATTGCTCATGACCTTCCCTAGAATTCTTTTTGGTGTCGTTCGACAAGGTTCCTTGAGGTCTATTATTCAAAGAACTTGTAATCTGTCCCATCTGAGTTTCCAAATTTTTAATCGCAGTCGCCTAAGTTTTTATTGCCGCCTCATTACCTGTTATGTATTTCATAAGTAGGTCCTCCAAGTCTGTCTTCTTCTCAGTATGTGGAGCTGACTGTTGGTGTTGATTTTGAAAACTAGGGGGGGTATACTGGTTGTTGAGCTTGCTACTAATTCTGATTCAAATTCTAATTGTTGCTCCATAAGAAGTTGAGATGGTTCCTTGCCCCCTGATTGTATGTATTATAATATATGTTTTGTGGCCTGTTGTAACAACCCATGAACTGTACTGATGCTGGATTAATTGCACAATGGTCCGATTGATGCTCCCCTGCACATAGCTCACACACAAGTGCTACCTGTTGCATATTCCCGCTCGACATGGCTTCCATCTTCTTTGATAGGACTGAGATTTGAGCTGACAGAGCTGTTACTGAAACTACTTCCAGAATCCCCGCTACATTGGGTTGTGTCATTCTTTCAGTTGGCCACTGATACTTGTTTTCTACCATTGTTTCAATCAAGTCATAAACTTCCTCAAATTTCTTTTCCATGAAAGCTCCCCATGATGCTGCATCAATGTTAGTTCAACTAAGACCTCCTAACCCATTGTAGAAGGTATTCATCTGCATCCACTGAGGTATTCCATGGTGTGGACATTTTCTCAACAACTATTTATACCTTTCCCATGCTTCGCATAAAGGTTCTCATTGCTGTTGTTCAAATGTAGAAATTTCAGTTCTCAGTCTGGCTGTTTTTGCTGGCGGGAAGAATTTAGCAAGAAATTTCTGTGCCAAATCATTCCATATGGTAATTGACCCCGGTGGTAGAGCATGGAGCCAACACTTTGCCTTATCCTTGAGAGTGAACGGGAATAGCCTCAGTCTAATAGCATCATCCGTCACACCATTGCACTTGAAAGTATCAAAAAATTTAATAAAGCTGACGATGTGATTATTCGGGTCGTCATTTAGTAGACCCCCAAACTGACAAATGTTCTGCACCATTTATATCGTACCAGGCTTGATCTCGAAGTTGTTAGCATTAATAGCAGTCCTGGTAATACTTGACTGAATTTCCGTTACCTGCGGTGTAGCATAGTCCGGCAGTGCTTTATATTCTTCTTCAACCATGTTGTCCGGTGTTTCAAGTGATTCTCGAGTTTTCTCAATCCACTTACTTAACCTCTGAAACCGTTTATCGATGTCATCCTCGTAAGGAAACAATTCAAGCTTCTTTGATCGAGTTTGCATGCACTACTAGAGAGTACCTGAAATAGTAAATAAAATAAAAATAAGAATAAAATTTTTTTATTTAACTATGACTGATTTAATTAAACTGCTATTGAAAGTGATAAACACAGTTATATTCCCCCGGCAACGGCGCCAAAAACTTGTTGGGTAAAACCTACTACGCACAACACACAAGTATATGTGGTCCACAAGTAATAAAGTGATGAGTCGAATATCGTTCCCACGGAGCAAAATAACTGAATTTTATCGTAACAATTACCAACTTTATATTATCTTTATTTTATTAAACTAATGATTAATTTTGTGAAACTTATGAAAACTACTAAAGACTTCAAGATCAACTAATTACCCTTTCTTATAATCAGATATTGGAGAATTAAGTCTACAATTTCACTTTATGCTGTACTTAGAATGACACACTTCCTTTTAATTCAACTCAACTACCCCACCTTGTAAATCAAGAACATAATAGTAGGTATAACCATCTCTCAATGAATTATACACATATCTACGTAATTCCACAATTGATAGAATTAAATAGAACACCTTAATTAACTAATCCACTATATCTCTATGTGAATTATAATTAAAGAAGATTTAATCACAAATTCTCATAAAATTACGTGCGATGCATAGGTATATCTCTATACTAATCATAAATTATGACCTCCAACACCATGCAGAAATGACAATCACATGCCACTAAATCCATAATCCTTCTCTTGAGTTCATATAAATTATAAGAAATCGGTAATCAAGAAATTTATAAATTAAGCATAAACCATAGTAGAAAAGGCTGTAATTAGTCTCCCTAAAATTAATATAGAAGCATGTCAAACTTTGCTACTCATAAAGATCCGTCATAGACTTAAAAAGTAATTTAGTTTATGATGAATGAATAAGAAACTGAAATCCACAATAATACTAGCATTTTGAATACAAAGGTGAAGATAGAGAGTAAAAACTGTAAGTAGAACTGCTGCTCTTCTTCAATCTCCTTCGCGTTCTTCGTGCTTGAAATCCTCGCTTCAATCCTCCAATCGTTATCCCAAAGTTAGGGTTCTGTCAATCCTAAAGAATGAATGTTCTTCTATTTGCCTATTTATTCCTTCATAATTCACATATGATTTCACGTCGCAAGAGATCTTCAGAATCCTTCTCCAATATAGAAACTTCCTCTAACTGCCGCGCACCTTGCCCCGGCGGGTGTTTTGTGCGACACCCCCAAATCCAGTATCTCAATTTCCATAAGATTTGGTGTGCACTGTTCAAATATCATATGACTATCTACCCATAAATACTGAAATTTATTTAATAGATAAATAATCCATCATCTCCCTATAATAGGGTTACAACATCTGAAATAGTAAATACATAATCAACCCCAAGTTATACTTAACCTTAAATTTCTATTGTGAAAACGTAAACAAATAAGTCTTAACTGTTACACATAAGTCTTGAACTTTAACATTTTTAGTAACACAACAAGTCTTCAGCACTTGTTAACTTTTCCTTTGCCCTTGCTACTAGAAGGCTCATTAGATCGTTCATTCTTAGTTGTAATGTTATTATGCAAGAGTAAGCACGACTGCCCGTAAGTATAACAATATAACAATAATAACATGCTAGTGAATCAAAGAAATCTAAAAAATAGAAAGCTCAACTTTTGAATCAAGAATAATAATCGAGAATTAAATTATATATGAGGGTCATAAGACCTTCAACTATGTCCTAGGTTGTCAAGTATATTAACCTTTAAACCTTTAACAATCATAAGAATATGAACTTTACTTCTCGTACTTAGGGGGATCAGCCCTTCGTACCAATACTGTGCACAATACCTCAACGCTTAAAGCATCATCAATCCCGTATATTAGGGTTGTTCATCTCAGTTTGGCATCAGAGTCCGCACCAAAGAAAGTTTGTTTTGGATAAACTCAATAACAGTTCTCAAATTTAGAACGTTCATCAACTATGGACTAGTCGAATCAATAAGGGTTCACTAGTCTTTAAGGATTCAACAATAAACGATATTCAACTTAAATAATAACTTCTCAAAAGTATACAATCGAATAAGTATTGTATAACTGAAGTGATAATTTTAAAAGAACCATAACATCTCATATAAAATCTTGAACTTGAATAATCAATGAGAAGAACTTGCTCGATAAAGAATTTAAGTCTATAACTTGCTTAATGTAAAGATTTGAGTTTAGGATACTTGCTCAACATTAATAAGTTAGGGATAGAATACTTGCGTCGTGCGCAAGCTAAAAATCTAGTTACAATTCAATTCTTCAACGTCCTACACATTACATTATGCATACGATGTGGATTAGTTTCATAACTTCTATGTTCAACTGTTGAACGTCTCATTTAAGTCAACTTACAACTTGGTTCCTAGTGTTAACTTATTAACTAACCACATAGCATGAGTATGAATTCACAATATGCGTATCATATAAGTATAATCCTTCAAACAATCATAATCAAGTTTTACGATCACAATATTTAAGTTTGAACTTAGTTTGTTAACTTGAACCTTCACATTATCTTATACATGTCAATAACGTAGTTTATTAACATGAACTTCAAATCATATAATATTCATGTTTTATAACTTCAAACAATATCTTTTATCATCGAGAGCACTACACTTGCGTACGTGCATGTTCGACGCCCTCCGATTGCCTCCGAATACGCACCGGTCACAAAGATAGCCAATTTTACCTCATTTAAACGACTTCAAATCGAATAACTTGAAAAACAAAAGTTTTAGGTCTACTCGTTATCTTTCTGAATCATCCTGAATGGCGTTAATTGGAGTTCGTATGAAGAAGTTATGTTCATTTTACTACAGGAGGTCAATACAGTCTCTGAAACCAAAAAAAATTCCCGGACAGCACCCGCCCCCGCTGGGGCGGGGCACCATGCTGGTGCATTTCCTGGTTTGCGATTTTGACACTATATTGGCACAATACTCCCAATTAAATGAAAATCAAACTAGTACCGTGATTTCTATGAAGTATAAACTTCATAGAAACATCATAAAGTGTTATTAACATGTTTTTAACATCTTAAATCATGTAATTACTCGAATCAAATCATGAAATTTCACAATTCTTGGTGTTCTTGATAGTTTTGAAGAAAAATATAAAATTTGACGTCACTGATTCGTTATAACTCTGAATCCATCCGTTCAAAGTTTGGTTTCTTGTTTAAACATGTATTATCATAATAAAGTGTCAATTTTAAGTTAGACATATGATTAAAGCATTTAATTTATCCATATGGGTTATTCAGACAACATTTATACTCTATAATCCATGAAACCCCAATTAATCAAAATCCCATGGTATGATCATTGTAAATTCATGTATACATGATATTAACATATACAGATATCTATATGATCAAATCTTACTTTAATTATCAAAATAGTTCTTTAACAGAGAATTTTAACAAACGTAATTAAAAACTCTATAATTTCATAGAAATCTAATTATGGCATACTCATATGAAATTGATTGTTTTAAAACATGATTACATGTTAGGAAATATGTTATGATCACACACACACACACACACACACATATATATATAATATATATATAGCCATATTATGACTTAATTATGAAAACTAGTTTTAACAGAAAACTTCAAAGTACGTAAATGAAAACTTTGAAAATTCTTAATTTGAAAACTAAAGAGAGTGATTACTCTTTAGTCGTTTGTGAAGAATGATTC